>OY856415.1:372353186-372953186 GCA_963693085.1 Alisma plantago-aquatica | reverse complement strand
ACTTTATGATGTTTATAAGAAGCTAGAGACAAGAGAAGGAGAAAAGGATATATATAAAATGGCTCATATAAGAGAAAGGAAAGGAAGAGACTTGAGTCAAGTAAAATACATCAAAATGAAGATGGTAGAGTGTTGGTGAAGGATGATGATATCAAGAACCAATTGAAAAATTACTTCTATAAGCTTTTCAATGGAGCAATTGTAAATAACATTAGAGACTTGTGTGACATGAATACAAGAAATATCATTTACACATGACGAGTTTCACTATATGAGTGCAACAATGCTTTGAAAAGATGAAAATGAGAAAGGCATGCGGCCCAGATGGTATTCCCATTGATGTATGGAAGAGTATGGGGGGTGAAGGAGTTATGTGGTTAACAAATTTCTTTAACAAGATCATGAAGAGCAAGAAGATGTCAAATGAGTGGAGAAATAGTATTATAGTCCCCATCTACAAGAATAAAGGTGATGTTCAGAGATGCACAAACAACTGAGGTATTAAGTTGATGAGTCACACTGTCACGGAACTATTTTTACCCCAATTTTATTTCCACTACTAAGGCAGTGGTAACGGGATTGAAGCACCCATCCCTGATTGGCCCAGTTGTTCTCACACAATTACATACACAAATTAAAGTAAAATCTCTTACTATTAAGAAAAATGAACCAAAAAGTTTTACATGGCTCGTGGGTAACAAGGCAGAAACTTAGAATGGGAGGAATAAAAACTATCAAGTATAAAAGAAAAACTACGGATCAAATACATATTATGCTCATGTGTGTTGATTTTTGCTTCAATCCTTCTAGCAAGTTTAGATAAAAAGTAGAGTCTTCATTGTTTACCTGGATAAAAAGTCATGACTCAGGGTCAATGTCACACATTGAGTATAGTATTTAGAGCATTAAGCAATATATGTATGTTCAATGAAAATAATTACAATTATAACAAAGAACTAACTTTCAAGATGAAAATTTTGAGATGATCCACAGTATATTCTGAACAAGAGTCGGTTCATTTGCATATATGAAGTAGGTATGACGACTAACAAGGAACCACTTAACCCAAAGGGAAAGGCCAAGTGTCACTTAGCCCTAAGGAAAGGCAATGATTTTGCCACTTCAACCCTAATCACAAATATAGGGAAAGGCTTTGATTTATTTTGCCACTTGACCCCAAATCACAAATAAGGGGAAATACTTTGAATTCTTTTTCAAATTAACCTCTAATCACAAATAAGGGGAAAGGCTTTGAGAGTCAATGACACGGTAATGATTTCAAAGTTAGTCATCACTCTGTGGTCGTGAGGGAGTTCATGTGAGAAATAAAATCAACTATTTCAGCCATGCACATGTACAAATATATTGCATCAACATGGTCGAGTACACGTACCTTTTCAAACAAAGTCTAAATTCGCAAGTTTCCAAGTGGTCGGGATGTAGGGTCAAGACCTAGTTAAAGATGACTAGTTTATGGTTAGGAGTTGATGTTGGAGAAACTTGGTTTCTAATTAAGAGATAATCCTTATGAGGATCATTGACCCTTGGTAAGAGTGTGTTTTATTCAAGTTACTAACAATGACTAACATCAATATTTGGGTGAATGATCTTCTTTTAGAATGACAAAAATATCCTTAACACGCCTCAACACCATTTCCCCAGAGTTTGACATTACAATTATAGTGTTAGATATAATGTTGATTCTATAAGAATCCAAGATAGAATGATTTAGATAAAGTTATGCCTTTCATGTAAGGACCCTGACCTTTGTTTTGGGTTTACCCTGTTTGCTTTGCCTAAACCTTGTGTTTTGAGGCTTGCTAATCACCTGAGGTTGTGATTAGGGTTTTTTGTGTTTTGTTGAGAGTTGGAGGCGCAACTTGAAAATTATCCAAGTTTTAGGGTTGATGTGCAAGTTTGTCACCTTAAGAGATGTTTTTCTCTCTCCTTGCATCCTCTAGGGTTAATAGGATGGGTTGGGCTCATTGCTTGAATAGTTTTGGGCCTTGTTGAGATTTGTTGGGCTTTGCTTTGTTTTGCTTTGCTTTGCCTTGTTGAGGCCTTGTGTCGTGCAAAGAGCACCTTGGTGACCTGTGTCACCCAGATGGGGTGTGTCGCCCAGTGGGATGTGTCGCCCAAGGTGACCACTTTGACTTTGCCTTGTTTTTGTCACCATACCTTGGACAAGTGGTTGATCCTTTGTTAGTTGGTGGCATGACATGTGCATGTGGTTTAGCAAGGTGGCATGGCTTTAGACAAGTGGTGCCTTGGACATGCACATGTGGAGCAACACCAAGGTGGGCGCCCCATGGACCCTCTTGTATATATACAACACTCTCTTTAGTTGCTTAGCTCTACAGTTCCTTTAGTTGCTCCTTTCTCCTTTGGTGGTCGATACACCTTCCCTTAGTAGAGCAAGCTTGGTGGCCGATCTCCTTGGTGGAGTTTTCTTTCTTCTTCTTCCTCTATGTGGTGGACGAACCATAGAAGTGTCTTGCTTCCTTGGTAAGAATCTCCCCTCTCTCCTTAGCACCTTCTTATACTTCTTGCTTATTCTTCGGCCATGGTGGTTATGAGCTTTGCTTCTGTTCTTGTGGTGGCTGAAGGTGGGGTGCTTTATAGCTAAGAGCTTAAAGCTTGGTTCTTGGAGCTTTAGAGCTTGAGGAGCTTGCTTAAGGCGGGCTACATAACTCCTAACCATAGATATACTACCTTCTTTTATGTTGCATGTTCATATATGATCTTGATCGGCCTTGCATCTTGCTAGATATGTTTCTTGCTCTAGTTTGTACCTTTAATATTGTTGGACTTAGTGGTTATGATGTTGATAGTTGTATGACCTTGGACCTCGTTGGTAGAACCTATGGATTAGGTTTTCCTTGGGGCAATACCCCTTTCTCTCCTTGGTTTTGAGAAGTGAGCTTGAGCTCTAGTAGTGTAGGCAAAACCCCTCTCTTCCTTAATCGTTGAGAGGTGAGTCTATACTCTAGTTGCTTGGGCAACACCCTTCTCTCACCATGGATTTGGGAGGTGAGCCTTTGGTTGTTGATGATCTAGTTGAGAATGGAGTGTTGCCTGATATGTGATGGAGGTTGTGCAAAGCCCCTCTCTCTTGGTTGTTGAGAGGTGAGCCGACTCTCTTGATCTTTTAGGGTTTTATGATGTTGGTCTTGAGGTTGAAGATGACCAAACCGATGTGGTTCTTGTGCCCTTGTACGATACCCTTTTTGGTGCTTTGCATGATACCTCTCATCTAGGGTTTGTCTTGGATGATATGCTTAGTTGGGTTGTGTTAACCTTGTTGCCCGATATGGTGCTTGGGTGATGAACCCTAGATAGATGCCCTAGTGTTGACCTATATGTTGTGCCTACCTTAGTTGGATGATAGGCCCCTGGGCTCCATGGTAGGTGACCGACATGTGATGTCCACATGCTGCCCGATATCATCCACCCTAGAGTGTTGGAAGTGTGTAGGTGTGCCTATCTTGAGGCAACACCAGGGTCAAGTGTCTGGCCAATACCCCATATGGAGGTGTGTTACCCCTTTGACTGATCTACCTTGCCCATCACATGTATCCTTTTGGTCGGTTACTCATGAATAGGTGCTTGATAGTTTGGATAGCTCTAGAGTTAAGAGCTAGGCCGATACATGTGTTGAGCATAGATGGTGCTTTGGATGATACAAGTTGAAGGGTTGAGTCTTGGCCGATATGGCCATAGACGATATGGTGATGAGGATGGCCGATAGGTAACCCTAACCCTAATGGCCGATAGGGTCATGGCCGACAGGTGAGTGTGTCCTTGCATGAATGATACATACTCCTGGATTAGGTTGCACGACACAATACTAGCCCTGGTTGCACGTTACCCTTGGTGCATGGGTACACAACATGGATGGTCGATATGTGTGGCTAAGTGCCTTAACCGTTAGAGTTTTAGTAAGGGATATGATCCTACCCGCTACCCCTTTGGGTGAGGGATGGTGTTGCCCGCCACATTTCTAGTGAGGGAAGACAGTACCTTTGGTGAGGGTTATGCTTAACCTGGGAAACCCTAGTAGTTACTTTCTTGTACCTTATGGATGATGGGTTATGGATGAAAGGTTGTGACCAATGATGTATGACTAGGCTATGGTTGTGTAATCCTTAGGGATGTATTCCTTGGTAATGATCATGTTCATGAGATATTAAGGCATAGTGAATGCCCGTGGTTTGATTACAATAATGTAATTTGTCTATAGATACAGCTTGTGCTTCATGCAACTATGACCATGGATGTTGTTACAATCACGTACCTTCAACCCTAATAGCATGATAATCATAAAGATCTATGTTTGGTGATTCAGTTATCTCTCTTGATATGCATACTAACCATGCAGGTGAATCAAGTGAATCCATAGCTAGGTAATAGCTATGAGGTGTATGTGTTCTGTATAACACTCAATGATGATAATCCTTGTTGATGGGATAACATGTATCACCCGTATGATGTGAAAAGGTATGTGGACCTGATAAAGGCTTGAGTGCCTAGTTGAGGTGTTATCCTCTGATGTTGAGATAAGGGATTGCTATCCCATGGTGATGATGTAAGCCTTGAGAGGCAGTGGCATTCTGTGATGAGGGATTGGGATCCCATGGTAATAATGTAACTCAATGATGTTTATGTTTTACAACTTGGTTGCCTTAACAATCCACTTAAAATATACTAATTAATTACAGTTGAACATATGATGTAGTTTGCCCTGGCCATAGATCCATCATCATCAGTAATTGGTGATGGTGAAACAGGTTTATCTTATGGGATTACCTGGCCGCATATTGTTGAATATGTGGGGTTTCTCCTAGCCGAAAATAGGAGGATTTGAGTACAACTGCGGTTGTGTATAGAGCATGGTGAACATGCCCATGGCTTAGTGAGTATAGAGCATGGTGAACAGGCCCATGGCTTAGTGATTTTAGAGCATGGTGAATAGGCCCATGGCTCAGTATTATAAAAGGGTATCCTGTAGAGCTGACTCTGTGGATGAGGCCACTCAAGCAAGAGACTACGGTCCTACTTTGGTTTTCATGCACTAACCACAAAGAGGTGAGGTCATGGAGTCCTGCTCAGCCAATGACCTTGTATGGCATCGGTTTTTGGGCTTCGCAGCCAAAGGTTAGATTCGAGCGGGACGGCTCACTTCCTCAGGACATAATAAATCGTAATCCAGACGTATAGAATATATTGCTTAAGGGAAAAAAAACAGAACATTGTTTGAGGCCTTGCTTGTATAGTTGATCCAGTTATACCTTGTAGCTATTTGTACGATCCTTATATTCTGTGATAAATTCTTATAAAAGCTTATCTTGTCAATCATGTTCCATAAGAAATATCTGGTTATATGCCTCCTGGATATCTGGTAAGATTGTTAATAAAATAAGTTCTGCTCATAATGCTACTCGTATGATCTGTTGATATCAGTTATCTGCTTTACCTACTTTTTCTAAAGTTTTATAGTTTCAGTGGGGAGTTATGTTTCTCACTGGGACTGTATGTCTCACCCTGTTAGTTTACAACCTTTTTAGGTGATCGTCCTAGACGTGGTGGTGGTCGTGAGGTTGCGGCCGAGCAGCAAGAAGAGCAGTAGGAGGCAAGAGATGGATATGCTGCTATTTTGGTTGTTTTGTAGTAGAGTCCTAGAGTCATCCTTGTACTCTCAGGTCCTCATATGTGTTTTGATGATGTTTTATGATATATAGCTAGTGTAGCTTTGTATATCCTGTTGTTGGCCTGATGTGGCCCGTTATGTATGTATAAATAGGTGATGACCTCCTATGCTGACAGGACAGCTGGTTCCTATAATCTGTGGACATATATCAAGGTTATGAATATTTATATAACATGTTTCCTTGTAGGATGAGGATATGAATGTAATAGTTCTCTTTTATCTTCTTTCCGCAAATGGTTTTAATTAACCCGTGTTTTCGATAATATGTGGTTTATGGTGTTTATGCATGTTTTTACGTGGCATCTCATTGTCTATGTGATCACAGGATGTGTCGCGATAAGTTTGGTATCAGAGCTCTAGGTTCGCTGAGTCTACAGGGATCTAGGACTAGGGTTGTGTCTGTTCTTGTGAGTTTTCTAGATTTTCTTACAATAACCTTCTGCCCTCAGCATAAGATAAAGCTTAAAGATGCGTGGAAACCATGAAGAACATGTTGCCGAGAGCAGTGATGTTGCATCAGTTGATGCAGCAAGAGTGCAGACACGTGAAGATCGGGTTCCTGAGGTCCCCCAACTTGACCCAGTCATTCTTGAAAACCCTACCTATCAGCAGCTTATGGGGCAGTTGATGGCTACAATGGATCACATGGTGGATAGATTGCCAGTGCCTCTGCCAAGAGCATAGGATCCCCATGGTGAATCTTCAGGTATTGAGAAGACCTTTGAGTGGTTTCGCCGAGTCGGAGCTTTGGATTATGCTGGAATGGTTGATCCAGTGGATGTATATCTGTGGCTGACAGGTCTTGAGAAAGCCTTCTGGATCCTTGACATCCCTGAAGTAGACAAAGTCAAGCACGCTATCTACCATATGAAAGGTAGTGCTGGCCACTGGTGGGCCATCGAGGAGAAGCGGCCTGGTGAGGTGATCTGTTGGGAGATTTTCTGCCAGGAGTTCGTCAGCCGATACCTCCCAAAGACGTATCTGGATGAGAAGATCAACCAGTTTGAGCGTCTGCGCCAGGGATCGATGAGCATCACCGAGTATGAAGTCAAGTTGGTGGACCTATTGAGGTTTTGTCCTCACAAGGCGGCAACAGATGATGAGAGAATCAGGTAGTTTGAGAAAGGTTTGAGTGTCGAGTTGTTGACACCTGTTGCTGCTCTGGAAATCGAGAGCGGTTTGCCATGTTTGTGGAGTCTGTCCAGAGGATAGAACGGTCAGTCAGGGAGAAGAGAGAGTCCATGACCAGGAAAAGGCATGCTCAGTTTTAGAAACAGAGGTTTGATAGCCACAAGAAGCCGAGGTATTCTGCGCCTTTTGTAAGGCAAGGTTCTAGTGCACTATCACAGTGGTCTCTGAGTAAGGGAATAGGGCGTGGATTTTCACCATCCAGAGCTTACAGCACAGCTCCAGTAGCAGTGACAGGGCCATCTAGGCCGTAGTTAGAGGACAGGTCATGCTATCTCTATAGACAGACTGGGCATTTGAGGTCAAATTGCCCAAGGAAAGATGTCAAAGTGACGCAGCAGCTGAGGCAGAATCAACAGCGGTCAGATAGACAATAGTCTAGTGGTAACCGAGGGTGAGGACGCGGTCAAGCGTCGCAGGCAGGATCATTTGCTCAAGGAAGCAGAGGAAGTGGACAGCAAGCAACAGCTCAATTTTATGCTATGAGTCAGCCGGAGGCGATAGTCAACCTGCGAGTTGTGGCAGGTCAGATGGAGTTATTTCATTTTGATTTGTCTTCTTCTTACTTTATATCTGTTATGGTTGACCTGAGTGCTACGCACTCTTTTATCGCACGTAGTACGCCTGATAGTTGTATTTTACCTATTAGTTGTAAGAAAGATAGCTTGTTGTTAGAAACCCCTCTTGATGGTTCATTGATGCTTTGAGAAGTGTGTCCATCTTGTGTTCTATCTTTTTCAGGACACGAGATACAAGTGGGTCTTATACCACTTGATATACATGGATTTGACGTGATCCTTGGGATGGATAACTTAGAAAAGTATAAGGTTTTGTTGGACTGTGGTTCCAAGCAAGCCGTGTTTGTTGACGGTGGTGAGAGGTGGATCTTCTAGGGAGATAGGAAGATTCTTCCGACATGTTTAGTGTCAGCTATGGTGGCAGAGAAGTTGTTGCGGCAAGGATGTAAGGCATTCTTAGCTCACGTTGTGGATACCAAGGCGAAGGGTCCTAGCCTTGAGGAGGTGCATGTTGTCTGAGAGTTTGCGTATGTGTTTCCCAATGAGTTCCCCGGTGTTCCCCCACCTCGAGAAACTGACTTTGAGATCAATATGGTGACAGGAACACAACCAGTTGCTCAGACACCGTATAGGATGGCTCCAGCCGAGATGGCAAAGCTGAAGAAGCAGTTACAAGAGTTGCTTAATAAAGGTTTCATCAGACCGAGCACATCACTGTGGGGTGCTCCGGTTCTGTTCGTAAAGAAGAAGGATGGATCGATGCATTTGTGCATAGATTATCGGCAGTTGAACAAAGTTACGATCAAGAACAAGTACCCATTACCGAAGATAGATAATCTGTTTGATCAGTTGTGTGGTGCTACAGTGTTCTCAAAGATCGATCTATGGTCTGGATATCATCAGTTAAGAATTAAGGATGAGTACATACCAAAGTCAACTTTTAGGACAAGGTATGGTCACTTTGAGTTCGTGGTTATGCTGTTTGGGCTAACCAATGCGTCTGCTGCTTTCATGGACCTGATGAACCGGGTGTTCCATCCATCTCTAGATCAGTTTGATGTAGTATTTATAGATGACATCTTGATCTACAGTCGGGACAGTAGAGAGCATGAACAACATCTTCGACAAGCGTTGACTCTTCTACGCCAACATCAGTTGTATGCCAAGTTTAGTAGGTGTGAGTTCTGGTTGAAGGAAGTGACTTTCTTGGGTCATGTGATATCTGCAGAAGGAGTCAGAGTGGACCCTAAGAAGGTGGAGTCAGTTGCATATTGGGAGCAACCAGAGACACCAATAGAAGTTTGTAGTTTTTTGGGTTTAGCAGGATACTATCTATAAGGAACTTTAGTGTTATCATGTTGCCATTGACAAAGTTAACCAAGAAGGATATACCTTTTGTTTGGGATGACCGTTGTCAGCAAGCTTTCCAAAGTTTGAAGGAGAATCTGACTAGTGCTACAGTATTGGTGCTGCCAAAACCTGGGAAAGGCTATGTTGTTTTCTACGATGCTTCCAAGAAAGGCTTAGGATGTGTGTTGATGCAGGAAGATCATGTGGTTTCTTTTGCTTCGTGACAGCTTAAGAAGCATGAGGAGAATTATCTGTAACATGATTTGGAGCTGGCAGTGGTGGTCCATGCGTTAAAGATTTGGAGACACTGTCTTTATGGGGAAGTGTGTCAGATCTGTACAGATGATAAGAACCTGAAGTACATCTTCTCACAGAGTGAGTTGAACATGCGACAACATCGTTGGATGGAGTTGATCAATGATTATGATTGCACCATTGAGTATCATCCTGGTAAGGTGAACATGGTGACGGATGCGCTTAGCAGAAAGTCTTCTTCTCTTCCTATAAAGAAGGCACAGTTGAGTTCCTTGGTATGCCATAGGCGGGATATGTTTGTTTCATTGCGGCAGATGAATGTACAGTTAGAAATTTCCTTGTTGGCAGGACTATTGGCACAAATGCAAGTACAGGCTACATTGAGACAACAGATTAAAGATGCATAGCAGGTAGATGCTTCAGTTCAGTTGATAAGATCAGAGTTTGGCAGCAAAAAGTGTGATGGGTTCCATGAGTCCGAGGATGGACTAGTTTGCTATCATGGTAGGATGGTGGTCCCCGATGTTGATGATTTGAGGAGGTTAGTGCTCGACGAAGCACACACATCGATGTATAGCATGCATCCAGGTGTCACCAAGATGTATCATAATTTGAAGGATCTGTATTGGTGGCCTGGCTTGAAGAGGGATGTAGTCGAGTTTGTGGCTAGGTGTGTGGTATGCCAGCAAGTCAAGGCTGAGCATCAGAAGCCGGTAGGTATGTTGCAACCCCTGTCGATACCGCAGTGGAAATGGGATCATATAACCATGTTTTTCGTAGTTGGTCTGCCGAGGACAGCTAAGAATCATGATTCCATTTGGGTGATAGTGGACAGGTTGACAAAATCTGATCATTTCATACCTATGAAGACAATGTATACAGCAGAGAAGCTTGCTCAAGTGTATGTGGACGAGATAGTGTGTTTGCACGGTGTGCCCGCAACAATAGTCTCTGATAGAGGACCCCAGTTCACAAGTCGTTTTTGGGAGCAGTTGCACAGAGCGTTGGGAACACAGTTGAGGTTCAGTATTGCTTTCCAGCCGCAGACAGATGGACAGTCTGAAAGGACTATTCAGACTTTAGAGGATCTTCTCTGAGCTTGTGTTTTGTAGTTCCTAGGCAGTTGGGATGTGCATCTCAGTTTGATAGAGTTCGCCTACAACAATAGTTATCAGCGAAGCATCGACATGGCTCCTTATGAGGCTTTATATGGCAGGAAGTGTAGATCTCCTTTATGTTGGTATGAGTCGGGCGAGTATCAGCTTTTGGGTCATGAGTTAGTACAGTAGACAACAGAGAAGATCAAAGTGATACAGCAACAGTTGAAAGCGGCACAGGATAGACATAAGTTGTATGCATATGATCATTGACGACCTCTAGAGTTCCAGGTGGGAGACAAGGTATATCTTAAGGTCTCACCATGGAAAGGCATGCTAAGGTTTGGTTGAAAAGGCAAGTTGGCACCTAGGTATATGGGGCCATATCCAGTAATAGCACGTGTTGGCAAGGTAGCTTACAAGTTAGAACTACCACCAGAGTTGCACATGTTACATCTGGTGTTCCATGTCAGTATGCTGAAGAAACGTCATCCAGACACAGGGACAGTGATACATCCAATTGAGGTTGAGCTTGATGAAGATGTGACCTACGAGGAAGGTCCAGTGATGATTCTTGATATAAGAGTGAAGAAGTTGAAAACGAAGGACCTGGTGCTTGTGAAGGTTCTTTGGCATCATCGTGGCATTGAGGAATCCATGTGGGAGCTCGAGAAAGAGATGAGAAGGAAGTATCCCTCACTTTTCTTTTCAGATTTTGGGGACGAAATCCCTTTGTAGAGGTTTACGGCTTGTAAGGACCCTGACCTTCGTTTTGGGTTTACCCTATTTTCTTTGGCTAAACCTTGTGTTTTGAGGCTTGCTAATCACCTGAGGTTGTGATTAGGGTTTTTTGTGTTTTGTTGAGAGTTGGAGGTGCAACTTGCAAATTATCCAAGTTTTAGGGTTGATGTGTAAGTTTGTCACCTTGAGAGATGTTTTTCTCTCTCCTTTCATCCTCTATGGTTAAGAGGATGGGTTGGGCTCATTGCTTGAATAGTTTTGGGACTTTTTTAGCTTTGTTGGGCTTTGCTTTAACTTGTTGAGGCCTTGTATCATGCAAAGAGCACCTTGGTGACCTGTGTCACCCAGATTGGGTGTGTCGCCCAGTGGGCTGTGTCACCCAAGGTGACCACTTTGACCTTGCCTTGTTTTTGTCACCATACCTTGGACAAGTGGTCGATCCTTTGTTAGTTGGTGGCATGACATGTGCATGTGGTTTATCAAGGTGGCATGGCTTTAGACAAGTGGTGCCTTGGACATGCACATGTAGAGCAACACCAAGGTGGGCGCCCCATAGACCCTCTTGTATATATACAACCCTCTCTTTAGTTGCTTAGCTCTTTAGTTCCTTTAGTTGTTCTTTTCTCCTTTGGTGGTCGATACGCCTTCCCTTGGTATAGCAAGCTTGGTGGTCGATCTCCTTGGTGGAGTTTTCTTTCTTCTTCTTCCTCTAGGTGGTGGCTGAACCACAGAAGTGTCTTGCTTCCTTGGTAAGCATCTCCCCTCTCTCCTTAGCACCTTCTTCTCCTTCTTGCTTGTTCTTTGTCCATGGTGGTTATGAGCTTTGCTTCTGTTCTTGTGGTGGTTGAAGGTGGGGTGCTTTGGAGCTAAGAGCTTAAAGCTTGGTTCTTGGAGCTTTGGAGCTTGAGGAGCTTGCTTGAGGTGGGTTACATAACTCCTAACCCTAGCTATACTACCTTCTTTTATGTTGCATGTTCATATATGATCTTGATCGGCCTTGCATCTTGCTGGATATGTTTTGTTTCTCTAGTATGTACCTTTAATCTTATTGGACTTAGTGGTTATGATGTTGATAGTTGTATGACCTTGGACCATGTTGGCCGAACCTATGGATTAGGTTTTCCTTGGGGCAATACCCCTTTCTCTCCTTGGTTTTGAGAAGTGAGCTTGAGCTCTAGTGGTGTAGGAAAAACCTCTCTCTTCCTTAATCATTGAGAGGTGAGTCTATACTCTAGTTGCTTGGGCAACACCCTTCTCTCACCATGGATTTGGGAGGTGAGCCTTTGGTTGTTGATGATCTAGGTGAGGATGGAGTGTTTCCCGATATGTGATGGAGGTTGTGCAAAACCCCTCTCTCTTAGTTGTTGAGAGGTGAGCCGACTCTCTTGATCTTTTAGGGTTTGATGATGTTGGTCTTGAGGTTGAAGATGACTAAACCAATGTGGTTCTTGTGCCCTTGCACGATACCCTTTTTGGTGCTTTGCACAATACCTCTCATCTAGGGTTTGTCTTGGACGATATGCTTAGTTGGGTTGTGTTAACCTTGTTGCCCGATATGGTGCTTGGGTGATGAACCCTAGATAGATTCCCTAGTGTTGACATGTATGTTGTGCCTACCTTAGTTGGACGATAGGCCCCTGGGCGCCATTGTAGGTGACCGACATGTGATGCCCACATGCTGCCCAATACCATCCACCCTAGAGTGTTGGAAGTGTGTAGGTGTGCCTATCTTAGGGAAACACCAGGGTCAAGTGCCAGGCCGATACCCCATATGGAGGTGTGTTACCCCTTTGACCGATCTGCGTTTCCCATCACATGTTTCCTTTTGGTTAGTTACTCATGAATAGGTGTTTCATAGCTTGGATAGCTCTAGAGTTAGGAGCTAGGCCGATACATGTGTTGAGCATGGATGGTGCTTTGGACGATACAAGTTGATGGGTTGTGTAACATCCTTAAAATCCTAGATCTATTAATGTACCTTAATTTGAAACCTAGCTTGCTAGTTTAAGCTTTTATCTAACAAATAGGATTTCAACGGGACCTCTTAGTCCAATATATGATGAAATAATCTCATCAACCTAGCTTTGGCTTAAATAGCTCATTTAGTAAATGATAATTCTATCAATGTCACATTTATATAATGCATGTTTTAAATTAGAAACCTACATGAAATTGATGAACAAAAGAGCAACAAAATGCAAATCCAATTGGATAGAGATATTCTAGACCCTCTAATTAGATTATGGTCAAAATTTGAGCCTTATTAGACTTCGTTTGACCCCTCAATCGTTTTTGGGAATTTTCACTATAATTTAAACCCTAAAATCTAATTGTTTTGATTTAATCTTGTCGGTTTCATATGGTTTTGCTTTCATTTAAATGTCACGCGGACATTTCACAATTTTTCCATAAGTTTGGGGGTCACGCGGAAGATTTAAGATCAAATGATCTCGGCTTCTTTTATGACCGTCAGATGATGATCCAATGGCTTTGAACCTGTCTCCTACCTTGGATAGGAGATTGTATGCAGCAGGTCTTTGGCGTGAACTTCTCCGGCCCAATTCACCCTCCACAGACCAAGGATTTATTCGATTTCTTCACCGATGAGACCGGGAGCGCTAGCCGAACTCAACGACCCCATGTTTTCCTGGACTTCGTACGCTATCCGCAAAACGCCCTTTAGGGCTAAAACTCTTCTCACCGCCATGGGTTTATAGAGAACCTCCCCGACCCTTAAACCTATGTATTGTGGGTTATAAACGATCTCTAGCCCTAGAAAGAACCCCCTCTCCGCTCAATTTTGCCTCCTGTCCTCCAAGACACTGCCGCCTATTGGGTTCTTAGTCTCCAGCGACCTGCACCTCACCCCGGCCACTCTGGCCACCACCGTTCGATTGCAACCTCAGTGAGCTTCCTTGACTCTTGGTAGACGTTTCCACATAGCCTTTTTTCGCCGAGCTTTCCCCAACAGTCATGTCCTATAGACCAGGTTGGAGCACCTCGTCGGCGCTCGCCGCCATGGCTCCTTAGAGCCCTTTTAGACACATAATCTATGGCTCCGGCTTCACCTTCCTCCCTAAGTCGTCGTCCCATTTTTGGTTGAACCTTTTACGCCTTGTTTCCCAGTGGCTTTGAAGCGAGTTTTGATGCTCTATTTTGTGATCGAAGGTTGCAGGCCATGGAGTTCGTGGCACCGTAGGTTGTGAATCTTGGCTTGTCAAGTTTGGTGAAGCCTAAGGAATCTCAGGGATAGGTTGACAGTGTGAGATCTATCTCTAGTCATGAGTTGGGATGGTGATCTGGTGCTTTACGGAGCTTGGTCACGCCATGACCAAGGATCAAAGAAGCAATGTGCAACTTTTCCTTTTCTGCCCTATGGACTTCGTTTGCTATGTCACACACTTAGGGCATTCTGGGATTTTTGCTTTTATTTAATCGAGCGGCTGGACCTTTGTTTGAGAAATGATATTGACAACTTTGCCCATGTATGTTTAATCATATGTAATGCTTGCTATGGATTTCTCGGTCATCTTAGTTTCATTTAAATCGATTTTTTTTTCATTTCACGTATATATTTTCCTCGATTTCTGATTGACCGATCTATGAAAAATCATAACTTTTAATTGGTAGATCATATGGGGACAAGTTATATATGAATTTTGCTCAATTTTTTGAGATCTATCCAATGGTTAGCGTTTTGAGATGTGTTTTGGTTTGGTTTTCACGAAGTGTCAGGTTTGAGGAAATTAGGGTTTAGGATATAATTAAGATGATAATTAATGTAAACTATGTTAATTTTAGGAACCTAGGACTTGACTTAGGATCAGGGAGACTAAGATTAGGTTTTGCTCCAATAAGGTAAGCGGGTCATGTCATTATGCATATGTATTTTGGATGAGTTGCTTTCTATGTATGATTTAAGATGTATGCTTTAGAATTTCATGTTAATGAATGGAATCAAGATAATGATTATGCCTTTGATTATATGCTTGTTGTTATGTCCATAAATCCATATGCTTATCACTAATGTTAATTAGTTTAATGCTATGCTTATGCAATGATTAAGAAATTGAATAAAGAATCATGGAAATCATGTAATGTTAATGTCAAGATTAATAGGGAGAAATCCCATGATGATTAAGATAATGCACTTAAGTTGTAAATTGTTCCTCTTTATGTGATTTTTTCTTTATGATATTGATGAGCACTTTGGTGCAACTAAGATGAGCCTTAACCGGCCTGATGAGCACTTTGGTGCAATTATTGGATGAGGACAATTTACATTGATGGAAAGATAATAACAATTATGTTAATGTTAAGTTAAGAGAATTAAGTAACTTATTATATGTTTCTCAAAATGATGGACCTTTATGATTGTTATGGGCTTCCTAGCAATGATGGGCTTTCCAAGCATGATGTGCCCCATGTGGGCAGTGAGGAGAGAATGCATATAATAATGTTCTTAATTCATTGATGTAATGAAGATTAATGTGTAATGAGAATTCGTAATGTCAAGTTATGTCAAGTTTATTTCAGTTCAAGTATATGTTTATTTTCAGTTCCTATAACATGCATAATGTCGCTTACTTACGTTGATGCTTTATTTCGCATGGTCGTGGGATGAGATGTCCCTAGATCAAGGAGCAAGAGGGAACTGACGTGAGCCCTCAAGGGTAGCTGATCGAGGAAACTTTAGCGTGGTGGGGTGCCATCTACCACTCAGTAGATCATCTAGTCTAGCTTATCTTTCCATGTTTTGGTTTTGCTTAGTTTATATGTTTTAGACTTGAGACCAAGATGAGACAGTTTATGGTTTTGTATTGCTTAGCCTACATGTAATAGGTTCTGATATCAGATGATATAGTTATGTCTTTCCCTTCCATGAACAATGTATGAATCTATTTTTAAGTTATTGCATGGTGTTTCATTTACCTTATTGCAATGTATATCATGTTTTGTAATGTTCCTTCGAGCCAAGTAACCCATGTTATGGAAAACATAGGGTTTGCTTCCGCTGGTTTATATACGTGCTTGGAGGGGCGTTACAGGCTGAGTCTTGACCGATATGGCCATAGACGATATGGTGATGAGGATGGCCGATAGGTAACCCTAACCCTAATGGCCTATAGGGTCATGGCTGATAGGTGAGTGTGTCCTTGCATGCACTAGCCCTGGTTGCACGATACCCTTGGTGCATGGGTGCACGACATGGATGGCCGATATGTGTGGCTAAGTGCCCTAGCCATTAGAGTTTTAGTAAGGGGTATGATCATGCCTGCTACCCCTTTGGGTGAGGGATGGTGTTGCCCGCCACATCTCTAGTGAGGGAAGACAATACCTTTGGTGAGGGTTATGCTTAACCCGGGAAACCCTAGTAGTTACTTTCTTGTACTTTATGGATGATGGATTATGGATGAAAGGTTGTGACCAATGATGTATGACTGGGCTATGGTTATGTAATCCTTAGGGGTGTATTCCTTGATAATGATCATGCTCATGAGATATTAAGGCATAGTGAATGCTCGTGGTTTGATTACAATAATGTAATTTGTCTACAGATACAGCTTGTTCTTCATGCAACTATGATCATGGATGTTGTTCCAATCATGTACCTTCAACCCTAATAGCATGATAATCATAAAGATCTATGTTTGGTGATTCAGTTATCTCTCTTGATATGCATACTAACCATGCATGTGAATCAAGTGAATCCATATCCAGGTAAGAGTTATGAGGTGTATGTGTTCTGTATAACACTCAATGATGATAATCCTTGTTGATGGGATAACATGTATCACCTGTATGACGTGAAAAGGTCTGTGGACCTGATAAAGGCTTGAGTGCCTAGTTGAGGTGTTATCCTCTGATGTTGAGATAAGGGATTGCTATCCCATGGTGATGATGTAAGCCTTGAGAGGCAGTGGCATTCTGTGATGAGGGATTGAGATCTCATGGTAATAATGTAACTCAATGTTGTTTATGTTTTACAACTTGGTTGCCTTAACAATCCACTAAAAATATACTTATTAATTATAGTGGAACATATCATGTAATTTGCTCTGGCCATAGATCCATCATCGTCAGTAATTGGTGATGGTGAAACATGTTTATCCTGTGGGATTACCTGGAGCGCATATTGTTGAATATGTGGGGTTTCTCCTAGTCGAAAGTAGGAGGATTTGAGTACAACTGTGGTTTTGTATAGAGCATGGTGAATAGGCCCATGGCTCAGTGAGTATAGAGCATGGTGAACAGGCCCTTGGCTCAGTGATAATAGAGCATGGTGAATAGGCCCATGGCTCAGTATTATAGAAGGGTAGCCTGCGGAGCTGACCCTGTGGTTGAGGCCACTCAAGCAAGAGACTACGGTCCTACTTTGGTTTTCATGCACTAACCATGAAGAGGTGAGGTCATGGAGTCCAGTTCTCCCAATGACCTTGTGTGGCACCAGTTTTTGGGCTTTGCAGCCAAAGGTTGGATTTGAGCGGGACGGCTCACTTCCTCAGGGCATAATAAATCGTAATCCAGCCGTATAGAATATATTGCTTAAGGCAAAACATGGAACATTGTTTGAGGCCTTGCTTGTATAGTTGATCCAGTTATACCTTGCAGCTATTTGTACGATCCTTATATTCTGTGATAAGTTCTTATAAAAGCTTATCTTGTCAATTATGTTCCATAAAGAAATGTCTGGTTATATGTCTCCTGGATATCTGGTAAGATTGTTAATAAAATAAGTTCTACTCAGGATGCTGCTCTTATGATCTGCTGATATCAGTTATCTGCTTTACCTGCTTTTCCTAAAGTTTTATAGTTTTGGCGGGGATTTATGTTTCTCACAGGGACTGTGTGTCTCACCATGTTAGTTTACAACCTTTCTAGGCGATTGTGCTAGACGTGGTGGTGATCGTGAGGTGGCGGCCGAGCAGCAAGAAGAGCAGTAGGAGGCAAGAGACGGATATGATGTTGTTTGGTTGTTTTGTAGTAGAGTCCTAGAGTCATCCTTATACTCTCAGGTCCTCATAGGTGTTTTGACGATGTTTTACGATGTATAGCTGATGTAGCTTTGTATATCCTCTTGCTGGACTGATGTGGCCCGTTATGTATGTATAAACAGGTGATGAACTCCTGTGCTGACAGGACAGCTGGTTCCTATAAGCTGTGGACATATATCAAGGTTATGAATATTTATATAACATGTTTCCTTGCAGGATGAGGATCTGAATGTAATAGTTCTCTTTTATTTTTTTTTCGCAAACGGTTTTAATTAACTCGTGTTTTCAGTAATATGTGGTTTATGGTGTTTCTACACGTTTTCACGTGGCATCTCGTTGTCTGTGTGATCACGGGATGTGTCGTGACATTTCATTAGTAGGAATCATTTTGAAAAAGTATTGGGGAACGGATGATGCAAATGCTTTCATTGAATTTGGCATGTTCTGTCGATTGAAATGAACCATAATATCATGAATTTCTAAGCATTGAGTCAACAGTTATGATCAATACAAGATTCTAGAGAGAGGAAGACAAAGGAGTGTACCTGGGGGGAGAGAGAGAGATGCGAGCAAGGAGCAATGGTCGCTGGCCTAGTTTTGGGTAAATCTAAGATAGAGGACAAGAGTGAAAATCAAAGGTAGGGTTGTGTTCGTTCGGCAAAAATGAAGTTGTAGACACGTTTATATAGATGTGAGGGTCTAGTTTTAGGGTTTATTTAAGCCATTCTAGGCCATGGTGGCGGCCGCCTATAGGGACCAGAAAGTTTGCAAAACTTCATGATTTTGGGTGAAAAGGGAGTAGGACGAGGTGTGGGCTCAAAAATAGGAGTGAATGGCGCAAGAATGGCACAAAATGGTCATGAAATGGTAGAGAACCGGCCGACTCGGGCTCCTCTACCCCGCGACCACTGTAGCAGGTCGATTCAAGGTAGGGGATGACCCATGTAGCCATCTGATTGAGGATCTGAGGGTGTGTTGGTCAGCACCCCACCCCAGTTCAGACCCTCTGTACGACCCATTTAGGGCGGAAATTGGCACAACATGGTAAAAATGAAGCAAAAGAAAGGGGAAAATGGTGGGTTGAACATGAAATTTCAAGAATTTCTCTAGGGATTTAGGAAGCTCCATTTAGACTAAAACTTGGACCAAAGGCTCTCTTGAGGACTACAATATTTACAAAATAATTAGATCTGAAAGATAATGTTTGACATGAAAAGATGCAAAGGGGTACCAAGTCAAAATCGATGTGTATTTCTATATCCACAAGATGTAAAAGTGCATGAAAAATCGCAAACTAGGATCATGATCTTTGTCAATTGATCTTTTGATGATAAATGAAGTTAAATTCAACAAATAAAATGATTTGAATATAAAATGCTAGCTATTCAAATACTTAGGGGTGAGCAAATAATGGTCCAGACTGCAAAATCGGACCGGACCGGACCGGTCAGTTCGGTCCGGTCCGGTCCGGTCCATAATGAGTTTGGTCCGATCTGCGGTCTGTAAATTTTGGTGAATTCAGTCTTCGGTCCGGTCCGGTCCAAAAGCGGTATGACCGTGGACCAGACCATAGACTGCCTTTTATGTAAAATACATGGATATGTGTCAATATATTATGTAACAAGTACAAATCAAGTACACATATAAGCACTAGTAGCGTAAATATTTTCTATTAATGTTATATAATTGTTAGAAGTAACTTATATTATCTACTTTTTACAATTAAATAAGTTGTAAAAAGGTAAAAAAGTTGACTATGGTCCAAACGGTCCGGTCCGGTCCTACCTCAAAACGGTCCGGTCTACGGTCCATAAATTCTTACAAATCAGTCCTCGGTCCAATCCGGTCTGGTCCAGTTTTGGACTGATGCTCACCCCTACAAATACTCACTTACTCCCCGCCTTAAGGGGAATTTGTCCTTGAAATTCATGCTTCCCTGAAAAGGTATGAAAATCTCTATTCCATATCTAACTTCAATACCCAAGTTGCATCGTCAGTGCCATGATAATTCCACAAAACGTTCACCATTTCTATTTTCTTTTTTCTCAATTCCTTAATTTGATTGGCGAGTACCTTCACCAATTCTTCTTGGTATACAAGAGAGTGTTTTAATTCAACATGCTCATGGTTGAGAACATGAATGGGATCTTTAACGTACCTTTTTAGATTTGAAACATGGAAGATGTTATGCATCATATTATACTGAGGAGGTAAAGACAGCTTATAAGCACATTCCCCGATGTGGCCCAACACTTCAAAAGGACCGGCATACCTAGGACTTAGTTTTCCCTTATTTCTTACAATAGCTAGAATTGGTCTAATATTCAAGAAAACACGGTAACCCACTAGAAATTGGACATTGGTCTTGTAGGTATCAACATAAGATTTCTAGTGGTCCAGAGATCTCTTCAGTATTTACTTATTAGGTTGACATTGTTGGAATAAAGTTGCAATTCTTTATGCTTCAAGATCCTTTATTCGCCTACTTCATCCCAATAAAGGGGTGATCTACATGGTCATCCATAAAGAGCTTCATAGGGGGCATGCCAATTCTTGACTAGTAGCTATTCGTGTAGGCAAATTCCACTAAAGGTAGGTAGTGATCCCATGAACCACCCCAATCAAGTACACACAGTCTTAACAAATCTTCTTATACATGAATTGTCCTTTCAGATTAGCCATCAGTTTGTGGGTGATAGGCAGTGTTGATATTCAATTGTGTGTCCATCTCTTCTTGAACTTGTTGCCACAGGTGGGAGGTGAACTTGGCATCACGATTACATATAATGGATACTAGAATCCCATTCAGCCTAACAATTTCTTGAATGTAGAGCTCTGCCAACTCTGGAACTTTGGTCGTTGTCTTTATTGGAATAAAATGGGCTGATTTGGTCAATCAACTACAACCCATATGGCGTCGTGCCACTTCTTGGTCCTCAGTAAACCCACAAAAACCATAGTGATATTCTCCCACTTCCATTTGGGTATTGGTAAGGGTTGCAGAAGGCCTTCTAGCCTCTAATGTTCAGCCTTGATTTGCTGGAAAGTTAGGCATTTAGAGATGAAGACAACTATATCACCCTTCATATTCTGCCACCAAAAGTGCCTTTGAAGATCCTTGTACATTTTTGTTGATCCAAGGTGCACTACATACTTTGATATGTGAGCTTCTTGCAATACCTTCCTACTATAATTGAATCCCTAGGGACCTAGATGTGTTTCTTATATCGAATACCACCATCCATGGCAATTGAGAGATGTGTCTGACGCTTTTGTAGAAACTTAATCATTTCCTCAAGGTTACAAAAATTGTTTTGTGCTATTAGAATATCAGATTGGAGGCATGGTTTTACATTGATTCTTGTCAAATGAATTATGTTTCCCATTCCTCTCGGATCCCAAGGTGATAAGACTTCTAAGTTATTCCATTCAATGGTGAGCACAATAGAACATTTTACTTATTTCTTGCTTAGGGCATCAACTACGACATTTGCCTTACCAGGGTGGTAGACAATCGTGAAGTTGTAGTCCTTTAGGTACTCTAACCATCTTCTCTATCTAAGGTTCAAGTATCTATATGTCAAGATGTACTTCAAGCTCTTATCATCATCCACAATGTCAAAGGTAGAGCCATAAAGGTATTGTCTCCATATCTTCAAAGCATATATGATGGCAGCCAACTCAAGATCATGGGTTGTACTATTAACCTCATTGGATTTCAACTGTTGAGAGGCATATGATACTACCCTTTGTTCCTGCATTAGGACACATCCTAGTCCAAACCTTGATGCATCAATTAAGATCACAAACCCTTCATTTCCCAAAGAAAGCGTCAAGACGGGTGCGGAGGTTACCTTCAACTTTAACTCCCAAAAGCTAGCTTCATCTTCATTCAACCATACAGAACATTAATCCTTTCCTTGTAAGCTTGGTGAGAGGCAAGGCTATTTTGCTAAAGTTGTATATGAAACATTGATAATATCTAGTCATGCCAAGAAAACTTTAAATTTCAGAAACATTCTTAGGGGATTGCCATTCCAGAATTGCAAACACTTTAGCAGGGTCGATAGAGATTTTTCCGCCCGATATGATGTGGCCAAGAAACATGACTTCTGAGATCCAAAATTCACTCATGGAGAATTTTGGATAAAAATTTTGTTCTCAGAGGATATCAAGGACCTTACGAAGGTGTTCACAATGAGATTCAATATTGTTGGAATAAACCAAAATATCATCAATACAGACCACCACAAGCTCATTGAGGAAGGGTTGGAAGACTCCATTCAGTAAATTCATAAACACTCCAAGGGAATTGGTCAATCTAAATGGCATGACCAAAAATTCATAGTGCCCATATCGAGTCTAAAAGGTGGTTTTTTGAATATCTTCATTTTTCACCTTTAGTTGATGATATCTAGAATGGAGGTCAATTTTTTAGAATACATGAGAAGAACGCAGTTGGTCAAAGAGATCATCAATTCATGGTAGCGAATACTTGTTCTTCTTCATAGTAGCTTGGTTTGTCATACAATACTCAATGCACATGTGGAGGGACCCATCCTTCTTCTTGACAAATAGAATAGGTGCTCCCCAAGGGGAGGAACTAGGGCAAATAAAGCCTTTATCAAATAGTTCTTGCAACTATTTCTTGAGTTCAGTTAGTTCTGCAGAAGCCATTCGATAGGGTGCTCAAAAAATAAGTGTGGTACCCGGGGCAAGATCAATCGAAAACTCCATATTACGATCGGGTGGTAATCTGGGAAGATCTTCAGGAGAGACATCTAGGTATTCACACACTATGTCAATGTTCTCTAGAGTACTAGTATCATAATTAACAATAGTAACAGTTGCAAGGTATGCTTTACAACCTTTGAGCAATAAGGATTGAGCTTTAATCGAGGAGATGATACAATTTCAATTATGATTTCTTCTTCTGAGAATTATAAAAATAGGGAGATTGGGCATGGAGATGATAATCTTCTTTGCATGAAAATCAAGAATGGCATGATATTTGTACTAGTCCATCCCAAGTATAAGGTCAAAATCTTCCATATCTAGGAGGATAAAGTTAGAGTCCCACTGAAAACCACCATTAGAAATAAGGACCCTTTCAATAATGTAATAAGAGGTTTGCAACCTTCCACTAGGGGTAGTCACATCCAGTAATACCCTAAGTCTCATATTTCTCAATTGAGAATGAAAGCAAGACTTCTAGACATTAAGGTATTTGTGGACCCAGAATCGAAGAGTGTAATAACAAAATGCTCATGAATAAACAAGGTACCTATATACACATATAATTTGCAAATTTATCAAGTACAAAAGGATTGGCATGATGGGGAAGTCTTAGTTTAGGGCTAACTGTAACGACCCCGCCTCCAAGTAACCCCCAATTAAGGGAGACTCAAAGGTCAGACCCGTTATTCAATTAACAGGATCAAAGGTTCGACAAATAATCAATAATAATTATGAAATTCTACTAACTAAACCGGAATTGGGTATAAAAATTAAAACATTACTTACCTTTGAAAAACTTTAGAAATCTATCTATCCAGAGCTTGAATTAATCTATCTAATCCTCCTTGCACTTTATTTCTTAATTTCACAATGTGTCACTTTACTGTTTGTTCATTTCAGGGTTGTACCTAAAGCGTCGACAAACAAAACATCGATCAGCCAAAGCTGGTATGTGGGGGAAACAATAATTGTGCAACTTTGTTAACAATTTAGTCATTAAAATATCCTTTAACATCCAAGATTACGTTTTAAGCAATACTACTCAATCCTTTCATATCCCATATCTCTGTGATGTCCCTGCAGTGGACATGGATACTACCTCTCTCATATGGTAGATCCTTACCCCCATGGCCCTACCACACAAGTAGCCAATACTTAGGGTTATGGAGTCACGTGGTCCTACCCAAAGGTAGCCCAATCCCTGACTCATGATGACTTTATGGACTTACCCCATTGGTATCCATGTACTAATTCATTCAATGACCTGATGGACCTACCTCATCGGTAGCCATATACTAGGTCAATCTATTAATCTACCGAGGGGACTAGGATCTGAGCTAGTAGCCACATATCTTAGGTGATAGTCATGTCTATATTATAATTTGCAAGAATTTAATGCAATCCAGCAGTTTAATTCAAGTCATCGATAAAACCTCGGAAATTCTCCAGAAACTAATTCGGGATATTCATAGGCATAACCACATACCTTTGTTTGCATATTTCAAGAAAGATTCAAATATGCAGGGAAACCCAATCAAGCAAGCAATGATGAATAGAAATCCTGAAATAAAAGTACCAATTTCCTTTTATTAATATTTATCCAATTTCATCACATTATTTAGGATTTCAATTCCAATTTTAGGGTTTCCTTGGGAATTAGGGTTCTTACCTCCTCTTTCAATATTATAATCCTTAGTTTATCAAAACTACATAAAACCCTTAATTTCTCATTTCAGTACCCTTAACAAGTTCATGATCTTTATTAAGCATCTTATTTCCTTAATATGAATAAATATGATTTTTATCCTCTTTTATCTCAAATTAGGGTTTCCATTTAGATTATCCTTCTTTTATGGATTACAACTCTAAATTAGGAAACCTTTCATTCAAAACGAAAACAAACCACCTTTATCATTAACAGGGTTAAGCTTATCAATTTGACCTATTAATTCACCAAAAATTCACCCTTTATATTAGGGTTTCTCATTAACTTTTAATACATTTTACTAGCAAGTTAAGGTACTTTTGAAAAACGGAGTAGAACTAGGTTCTCAAATTATTTTTATCAGGTTCCTTGTATTTTTCTACACAACTTTCATGTATAAAGTTTTTCCATTAGACATTCCTAGCAATTTCTACTAATTTCGCAAAGAAAACCCCTTTTCTTGATTATTTGGGCAGAGAGAGGAATTACCGAATTCCCTCGATTGTCGGATCGATGCGCCGCTAATCTACCAAGCGATCTGACACTCTATGTCGATTGGCTCCACTAGCTCGGTGGCATGCACATTCAACTTCAGTCGACCGTCGGATGCTCCTCAGTCCACGATGGTCTTTTGATCAAACGATCCGCGTTGATCGTTCCCACTCACGTGACTAAGAAGGCGCGTCGGTTCAGGGATGTTGGATCCCGCAAGAGATCACCATGGTCCTTGATCTCACGGCTCTCGTGCGTCATCCTCCTCCCTTCTCCTATCTTACAACGTGGCGGCGCTGTGGCATTTCCTCGTCGGAGCAAGCCCAATGTAGTGAGGGAGAGAGAGAGTTAGAACTCAGGGAGCAGCCGTTCGTGGTCGCGATGGTGTGAGGGATCGAGGGGTCCCCTTTATATAGGCTATGGGGGTCCCTGTTAGGGTTCCCAAACCGTGTCGCAACCTGACTCCTAGCCCAATTGGGCATTTTGCGAAGTTAGGATAAAACCCCAACAAACCAGGGTCGGGAAGCTTCCTTTCTTCCTCCCGAACTCAATGGGACTCTTCACATGAGTGCTCATGCAACATGTTGGGCGGAATCAAGGGGAGAAGTCTCCCCTGTCACGGCTGAAGTCCTCATCCCACTAGGACTTGGACGATGGACAGTGCCTGTTGGATCTGAATCCAAGGGCCCTCGTTACAGACGTTAGATCAAAAGGAAAGAAATTTCCTATTATTCCGAATTATATTCCTAATTCAATGATAACTTGGAAAAACCATAACTCCCAATTCGTAATTCCATTTTAACTCAAATTTTAAGAGAAAGTTTGTCTTGTCATTATCTAGCTTTATACGAAATTTGGGAAACAAATTGCAATGAATGAGAAGTCTTCCTTCTCTCCCAAGTTATCTCATTAATTAATCCAAATTAATTTATATTCCTTTTTCCTTTGTGATTATCTTGTTATTTTGGGTCCCTTAGACCTCAAGAAATCCTAAAGGCACGAATTCCCCTATTGGGGAATATTTACTTGCATTTATCATCTTTTAATTATTTATTTCTCATATTCTCCTTTTATTCAATCAAATCAATTTCCTTTTTCTTTCTCTTTTCTTTTCAATTGGGCTCAATGGCCAACAAAGCCTAAAATCAATCAATCAAAGCCATTTCACACGAAATCCATCACAAATCAAAGTAAAAGATTTCTTTTATTCTTTAAAGAGAACGATACTCTTAATTACATATTTAGGAAAATGAGGTTACAACATCCTCCCCTCCTTATAGGAATTTTGCCCTCAAATTTCAAGCAATCAAACAAACAAATCAGGGTATGCTTTCTCCATGTCCGCCTTCAGCTCCCATGTAGCCTCATCCTCTCCGTGGTGCTTCCAAAGAACCTTTACCATCTCTATTTTCTTACATCTGAGCTCTTTCACCTTGGTATTTAGAATCTGTAAAGGTGACTCAGGATAAGTCAGCTTCCCTTGAAGCTCAATAAGTTCAATGTTCAACACATGGCTCAGATCTTGCACATATCGATTTAGGTTGGACACGTGAAACACATCATGCATCATGCTATACTATGGGGGTAACACCAAACGGTATGCAGCTTCACCAATCTGTTCTAACACCTCAAACGGACCCACGTATCGGGGACTCAACTTTCCTCTGTTCTTAGCTATAGCTCGGAGTGGTCGGATTTTCAAAAACACATGCTCTCCCACAGTGAAATACACATTAGTCTGCTTTGCATCAGCATACGACTTTTGTCGATCATGGGCTCTCTTCATCCTTTGCTTGATCAAAGCAACTTTATCAGCATACACTTGGAGTTCATCTGACCTCAATAGGGTCCTCTCACCCACATCATCCCAGTGAACTGGGGACCGACACAGTCTCCCGTACAAAGCTTCATACGGAGGCATCCCTATACTTGCTTGGTAGTTGTTTTTGTAGGCAAACTCGGCTAAAGGTAAGTATTGCTCCCATGAGCCACCCCAATCGAAAACACAAGCTCTCAACAGATCTTCTAACGTCTGGATTGTCCTTTCGGACTGACCATCCGTCGGGGGGTGATAAGTTGTACTAAACTTCAACCTGGTACCAAGTTCCTCTTGAACTTGCTTCAACAACTTGGAAGTAAACTTTGGGTCTCTATCCGAGATGATCGATCTTGGTACACCATGCAAATGCACTCTCTCTCTCTGATATACAACTCATCTAGGTCTGACACCTTAGCATTGGTCTTTAAGGCAAGGAAGTGTGCTAATTTGGTAAGACGATCTACCACGACCCATATCACATCATGACCCTTCTTGGTCCGGGGTAGACCCACCACGAAATCCATGGTGATCTGCTCCCATTTCCACTCTGGAATTTCTATTGACTGTAAAAGCCCACCGAGTCATTGGTGCTCAGCTTTCACCATCTAGCACGTAAGACAGCTGGCCACCCATGCCGCAATGTCTTTCTTCATTCCTGGACACCAGAAAAACCATTGTAGGTCCTTGAACATCTTAGTAGTTCCTGGGTGCACGGTGTATTTGGACCCATGAGCCTCTTATAGGATACATTTCTTTACTGATGAATCCACTGGAACCCATATACGATTCTCAAATTTGATTCCTCCGTCTACTCCCATGGATAAACGAGTTTTTGGCTTCATCACCAAACCTTTCATCTTGTCTAGCTCTTCACTAGTCAATTGTGTTGTTATGATCTCACTCAACAACTTAGATTGAATCTGGATATTAGCCAAACGAACTCGATCTTCTAGCGGTTGTGGAGTCCACTCCACCAGCTCTTCTAAACTATTCCACTGATTGGACAAAATAGCTGCACACTTAAGATGTTTCTGACTCAAAGCATCTGCTATGACATTCGCCTTACCAGGATGGTAGCCGATGGTGAAGTCGTAATCCTTCATATACTCCATCCATCTTCGTTGTCGTAGGTAATTCAAGCTCTTATGGTTGGTGAAGATCTCGAAGGTAGCACCGTACATGTAATGTTGCCATATCTTCAAGGCATGGATAATAGCAGCTAGCTCTAGGTCATGTGTTGGATAATTCACCTCATTGGGCTTGAGCTGTTGGGAAGCATATGCAACCACATGTCCATTTTGTTCCAACACACAGCCAAGTCCCGTCTTGGAAGCATCAGTGAATATCATGAAACCCTCATTTACAGAAGGTAAAGTCAACACAGGGGCGGTAGTCAGCTTCTCCTTCAACTCTTGGAAGTGAGCTTCACATATGTCAGACCACACGAACTTCACATCCTTCCGGGTTAACATGGTCAGCGGCAAAGCAGTCTTTGAGAAATCCTTGATGAAGTGACGGTAGTATCCGGCCAACCCCAAGAAGCTACGAATCTTGGAGGGGTTCTTTGGTGCCGGCCAGTCTCAAACTGCCGATACTTTGGCTGGATCTACGGCGATCATTCCTCATGAGATGATTTGTCAAAGAGACATGACTCGGTCTAACCAAAACTCACATTTCGAGAACTTTCCGAAAAATTTATGCTTTCTCAGGATATCAAGGACTCTACCCAGGTGGTCACAATGTTGGGCTAGGTCATCCGAGTACACCAGAATGTCATCTATGAACACAATCACAAAAGAGTCAAGGAAAGGTTGGAACACACTGTTCATGAGGTTCATGAAGACACTAAGTGCATTGGATAATCCAAACGGCATGACCATAAACTCATAGTGACCATATCGGGTTCAAAAAGCCATTTTAGGTATATCCTCACTTCTCACTCTCACCTGGTGGTATCCTGACCTCAAATCGATCTTGGAGAAGACTCGAGCTGATTTGAGTTGGTCAAACAAGTCATCTATTCTAGGCAAAGGATACTTATTCTTAATGGTTGCTTGGTTAATCATCTGATAGTCAATACACATCCAAAGTGACCCATCCTTCTTTTTCACAAAGAGGACTGGTGCTCCCCAAGGTGATGTACTGGGCCGGATGAAGCCTTTATCCAACAACTCTTGCAACTGGGTTTTTAACTCAAGCAACTCTACAGGGGCCATTCTATAAGGTGCCTTGGATATAGGGTTAGTCCCACGAGCTAACTCAATAGAGAAATCTACCTCCCTCTTAGGGGGAATCCTTGGTAGATCATCAGGAAACACATCTGCATACTCCCAAACCACCTCTATATCCTCTAAGTATCACCCCTTAACCTCAGGTACTATAACTATGGTTAGGTAAGCTTGACAACCCTTAGATAGCATCCGTTCAGCTTTCAAAGCGGACACATAAAGGTTGGTTGTCGCATCCTTCCTTCCTCGAATCATGAAGTGTGGATAGCCAGTTTTCCTAATGAGAATCTTCTTCTCTCTACAGACAATCTGAGCCCTATAGGTGGAAATCCAATCCATACTGATGATTACATCAAAGTCATTCATATCGAGGAAGATGAAGTCAGTGGGAAGCTCATGGTTCAGATACTTAACTGGCAACACAAGGGTTTTTAAAAGAGAGGTATAAATGTGACCACTCGGGGTTGTGACATCCAAAACATAACCCAAATCCTTGATATCCAAACCAAGCATAGTTGCCAGATTTCTCGAAATAAAAGTATTAGTAGAATCAGAATCAAAGAGTGCTTTTACATTTTGTCCCATAACTTCCAGCAAGCCTACATAGTTTGTACCATATCAAAAAGCTATTACATGATCTATTGAACTGAAAGGAAAACTCTATGGGTTATTACCCTCGATCAGCCTATTAGCATTCACCTGAGCTTCTTCATTGTCAATGGCGAACACCCTAGCTTGCCTTCTCTCTCTAGGTGGAGGTGCTCCGGCTGGTGCTCCTGCTGGAGGTGCTACAACTACTGGTTGTGCTGCCACAGGTTGTGACCCCAAGGGTCCTCTCGAGTTGGGATGAGGGCAGTTGGCAATGAAGTGGCCCTCTTGTTGACAACAGTAGCAGACTCTTTTCTTGTGGCGGCACTCACCGATATGCCATCTCCCGCAGGTGCGGCATCGAGGTCGGTTGTTCTCTTTATGGGGTTTCCCTTTGCCTCCATGTCTTCCTTTGTCCTGGTGCCACCCGTGACCTTTCTTGTGATTACTCTTCTGACCCTAGGTTCCTTCAGTGAAACCCAAATATCCCTTGGGTGGATTTTGAATTTGCATCACTGTCCTCTCCATGTCCAAGGCGGTGTTGTAGGCTTCAGCGAAGGTCTTCGGCTTACTAGCCATCACATGTGGCTTGATGCCAAGGTGAAGATGCTCTATGAAGTGGTCCACCCTTCTTTTTTCATCAATCATGTGCCCAAAATGTTCCAGGATGCGGAACTTGCGACCAAAGTCCGCAACTGACGAGCTTCCTTGTGTCATGTTGGTGAACTCTCGCTCCTTCTCCTTCTTAGCTGAGACGGGGATGAATCTAGCGGTGAAGATGGTCTTGAAGTCGATCCACGCCATCAGTTCTTTGCTTAGGTCTCTTCCCATGATATGGTTCTCCCACCATATCTTGGCTGCACCTTCCTAAAGGTGAGTAGCAAACAGAACCTTCTTATTCAGTTGCACCTCAAGCATCTGGAATCCATTCTTGACTGCAAGCAGCCAAGCTTCGGCCTTGTCGACCACTTCAGTCTTATCTTCTCCCCAGAACTTCTCGATGTCCAGCTTGACGAAGTCAAAGATGGTGGCTCCTAGTCGAGGATGAACATGAAGTGGATCACCATTCTCATCCCTAGCTATGTCCCTAAGGGCCAGGGCACGAATAGCCTCATTCAGTTGCTTTTACTGTTCCATTCAAATTGCATCTATTGTGTGAATCACCATGGCTGGTTCTGGACCACTAGGATGGTCCTCCTCCATTCGGGCTTCCTATCCATACACCTAGTGTTCCTCATATTCTGGTCCTTCCCCTTGCTCTAGGTTAACATCGGGCATTGGTTCAGGGTTGGGGGCCTCATGCATAGCTTCTTCAAGCCTCTTTCTCTTCTTAGAGGTCTCTCCACCATGGTTCCGCTTCCTCTTCTCGAAAGACCTATTCTCCTTACAGGTTGGTCCACCACCACTGGTGGAAAAAGGGATTTCCACAACCTTTGTACGAGCCATCTACATAAGAACAAAAAGACTCTTAATCTATAATTAACCATTTATACTTATGTCGATGACATCTTACTTATGTATCTCTTATTAATTTGGTGGAGGATTCCTTAGACCTTATCCACCTTAACCCATACCTCAAGAGGGTGAGGAAGAGAGAGAAAACCCTAATCCTTAAAATCCTTAAGAGAATTTTGATTTGAGAAGAGACGAACAAGATGAGAGAGTCCTAAAGGTATCTTATTTTGAGTCAAATCCTAGGACATCAGCCAGGCAGTCACACAATTTGGGAGTCCTCATATTCCGACTAGCGGTGCGGAGGAAAATATTTCCAGCCCCCAGAAGTGATCCTTTTCTAGACACCTCAGTCTTTCGGAAAAATCCTCTAACAACTCCCTTGGTTCTATGGAATTTGTAAAATTTAATAATTATTGATGATTATATGAGGAACCTAGGCTCTGATACCAATTGTAACGACCCCACCTCCAGGTAACCCCCAATTAAGGGAGACCCGAAGGTCAGAGCCGTTATTCAATTAACAGGATCAAAGGTTTGACAAATAATCAATAATAATTATGAAATTCTACTAACTAAATTATAATTGGGTATAAAAATTAAAGCTTTACTTACCTTTGAAAAACTTTGGAAATCTATTTATCCAGAGCTTGAATTAATCTATCTAATCCTCCTTGCAATTTATTTCTTAATTTCACAATGTGTCACTTTACTGTTTGTTCGAGCTTGAATTAATCTATCTAATCCTCCTTGCAATTTATTTCTTAATTTCACAATGTGTCACTTTACTGTTTGTTCATTCCAGGGTTGTACCTAAAGCATCGACAAACAAAACATCGATCAGCCAAAGCTGGTATGTGAAGGAAACAATAATTGTGCAACTATGTTAACAATGTAGTCATTCAAATATCCTTTAACATCCAAGATTACGTTTTAAGCAATACTACTCAATCCTTTCATATCCCCTATATCTGTGTTGTCCCTGCAGTGGACATGGATACTACCTCTCTCATATGGTAGATCCTTACCCCCATGGCCCTACCACACAGGTAGCCAATACTTAGGGTTATGGAGTCACATGGTCCTACCCAAAGGTAGCCCAATCCCTGACTCATGATGACTTGATGGACTTACCCCATTGGTATCCATGTACTAAGTCATTCAATGACCTGATGGATCTACCTCATAGGTAGCCATATACTAAGTCAATCTATTAAGCTACTGAGGGGACTAGGATCTGATCTAGTAGGCACATATCTTAGGTGATAGTCATATCCACATTATAATTTGCAAGAATTTAATGCAATCCAACAGTTTAATTCAAGTCATCGATAAAACCTCAGAAATCCTCGGGAAACGCATTCGAGATATTCATAGGCGTAACCACATACCTTTGTTTGCAGATTTCAAGAAAGATTCAAATATGTAGGGAAACCCAATCAGGCAAGCAATGATGAATATAAATCCTAAAATAAAAGTACAAATTTCATTTTATTAATATTTATCCAATTTCATCACATTATTTAGGATTTCAATTCCAATTTTAGGGTTCCCTTAAGAATTAGGGTTCTTACCTCCTCTTTCAATATTATAATTCTTAATTTATCAAAACTACATAAAACCCTTAATTTCTGATTTTAGTACCCTTAACAAGTTCAAGATCTTTATTAAGTATCTTATTTCCTTAATCTGAATAAATATGATTTTTCTCCTCTTTTATTTCAAATTAGGGTTTCCATTTAGATTATCCTTCTTTTACAGATTACAACTCTAAATTAGGCAGCCTTTCATTCAAAATGGATAAACAAACCACCTTTATCATTAACAGGGTTAAGCTTATCAATTTTACCTATTAATTCACCAAAAATTCACCCTTTATATTCAATTAGGGTTTCTCATTAACTTTTTATACATTTTACTAGCAAGTTAAGGTACTTTTGCAAAATGGAGTAGAACTAGGTTCTCAAATTATTTTTATCAGATTCCTTATATTTTTCTACACAACTTTCATGTATAAAGTTTTTCCATTATACATTCCTAGCAATTTCTACTAATTTCGCAAAGAAAAACCCTTTTCTTGATATTTGGGCAGAGAGAGGAATTACCGAATTCCCTCGATCGTCAGATCGATGCGCCGCTGATCTACCGAGTGATCTGACGCTCTGCGTCGATTGGCTCCACTAGCTCAGTGGTGCACGCGTTCAACTTCGGTCGACCGTCAGATGCTCCTCGGTCCACGATGGTCTTTTGATCAAACGATCTGCGTTGATCGTTCCCACTCACGCGACTAAGAAGGCACGTCGGTTCAGGGATGTTGGATCCCGTGAGAGATCATCGTGGTCCTTGATCCCACAGCTCTCGTGTTTCGTCCTCCTCCCTTCTCCTATCTTACAATGTGGCGGCTTCATGGCGGTTCCTCATCGGAGCAAGCCCAATGTAGCGAGGGAGAGAGTTAGAACTCAGGGAGCAGTCGTTCGTGGTCACGATGGTGTGAGGGATCAAGGGGTCCCCTTTATATAGGATATGGGGGTCCCTGTTAGGGTTCCCAAACCGTGTCACAACCTGACTCCTAGACCAATTGGGCATTTCGTGAAGTTAGGATAAAACCCCAACAAACCAGGGTCGGGAAGCTTCCTTTCTTCCTCCTGAACTCAATGGGACTCTTCCCATGAGTGCTCATGCAACAGGTTGGGCGGAATCAAGGGGAGAAGTCTCCCCTGTCACGGCTGAAGTCCTCATCCCACTGGGACTTGCACGATGGACAGCGCCTGTTGGATCTGAATCCAAGGGCCCTCATTACAGACGTTAGATCAAAAGGAAAGAAATTTCCTATTATTCCGAATTATATTCCTAATTCAATGATAACTTGGAAAAGCCATAACTCCCAATTCATAATTCCTTTTTAACTCAAATTTTAAGGAAAGGTTTGTCTTGTCATTATCTAGCTTTGTACGAAATTTGGGAAACAAATTGCAATGAATGAGAAGTCTTCCTTCTCTCCCAAGTTATCTCATTAATTAATCCAAATTAATTTATATTCCTTTTTCCTTTGTGATTATCTTGTTATTTTGGGTCCCTTGGACCTCAAGAAATCCTAAAGGCACAACTTCCCATATTGGGAAATATTTACTTGCCTTTATCCTCTTTTAATTGTTTATTTCTCATATTCTCCTTTTATTCAATCAAATCAATTTCCTTTTTATTTCTCTTTTCTTTTCAATTGGGCTCAATGGCCAACAAAGCCCAAAATCAATCAATCAAAGCCATTTCACACTAAATCCATCACAAATCAAAGTAAAAGATTTCTTTTGTTCTTTAAAGAGAACTATACTCTTAATTACATATTTAGGAAATTGAGGTTACAACACTAACCTTCCATCAGCTTGTTCCCAATGGCGTCCACTTCATCAACATTCATGGCGAACACACATGCATTTCGATGCTCGGCTTGCTTTGCCCACTCAAGAGGAGGGAATGGGCAGTTGGCTCTGACATGGCCTTCCTTTTTGCAGAAATGACAAACTAGGGCAGGAAAAGGTCATGGCTAGCCAGCATGACAGTTTCCACAATTGAGGCACCCAAAAGAGTTAGGATTCTGACCCTGTCCCCTATTTGGATTTTGACCTAGGGACCTATTGTAGTTCTAGTTCTGGCCCTAGTAGTTATATAATCCTTGGTTGATGTGTTGATTGGGACCACGATTATTGTTCTAAGAATGAGGATTCTTGTGTCCAGTGCCTCAATTCTTATTCTTGTTGTCATACTTCCCTTTTTGTTCGGGCGTACTGATTACCACATCTGTTATGCCCAAGAAGGATGGATTGGATGGTATCATTCCCAAAGTCCTCTCCACTTTCAAAGCATGCTCAAAAGCATTGTAAAAATTAGCAGGTCTAGAGGACGCGACCAAGGTTTGTAATACCACATTCAGTCCTTCAATGTAGTGGTCCAATTTTTCTTCTGAGGTTAAATTCTTAGCATGACGTTTCAAAACTCAGAACTGGCAATTATATATCATCACTGAGGACTTGTCTTGTGTCAAAGCCAAGAACTTCTTCTTCTTGTCCTTCAACTAATCGATAGGAATGAAATGGGTTGTAAAAATGGACTTAAGGCTTTCCAGTTCAAAGGGATGACTTGATGGGAGTTGGTGTTGTTTCCCCACCAAACCTTGGTTGCACCATTTATTTGATATGTGGCAAAAGTGACTTTATATCCTCAGGGCAGCCTAAGACTTTAAAGGTATTCTCCATAGATATTATCCATGCATCAGTCGTGTCCAACACATTCTCCTTGTCCTCACCATAGAATGATTTTGGAGTTAGTTTGAGAAATGAAAGTGATAGTCTTGGGTGCATTGATGTAGAGTCCTCCCAGGGCTAGGGACAATGTGTGCTTTGCTAAATTTATCATAGCATCTATAAGTATTTTGTTTTATACTTCCCACACATCATCCTTGGGGGCCTTCCTTGGTCCATCCTCATCATCCTCTTCCTCAAACATATGTCACTTTCCTTTCTAAACTTCTTTTTTCATAAGCCTTTTTCATCTCAACTTCTTTCTCAACTGCCTCTTTTGTCCCAGCTTCCTTATCAACTGCCTTTTTCATCTCAGTTACCTTTTTCATCTCAGCTTCTTTCTCAACTTCCTTTTTCATTTCAGCTTCTTTCTGAGATGCATTTTTCATCTCAGCTTCTTTCTCATCTACCTTTTTCTTTTCATCTAACTTTCCATCATTTTTTGTTCTAGAGGATCCTGGCCCTTAGTTATGAGTTTGTGGATCCATCCGCAAGACATACTTTATATGAGTCTTTATTATATGAGATTAAAGTATGGTATAGGTCGACATTTTCAAATTTTATTTTGTATTTTAGTTTATGCCTCATGATACCCAAAAACAGGGAGAGTACATATTGAGTCAAGACCCTCTATTAGAGATGAGAAGATGAGAATTCATCCTACTAATTTCTATTAGGTGGCTAGGGGTGGTCCTTAAAGAGAATAGAGGAGTAATATGACCTATAGGGTTATAGAAAGTCCTTTCTAGATCAATTTTAGCCAGGTAGAGTGGGGAACCTCAACCACCGTTGCTAGACGGATAGGAGGAGATTACTTCCAGAACCCTGAGCCTATACACTGTAGTATCTCCACTAAGATTTTTCTTGGTTCAAGAGATATGGATAATTTATTAATTAATGCATATGGAAGTGGGTACGTTTGATACCAAATGTCACAAAGCCATTTTTTACCCCAATCTCATTTTTACTACCAAGGCAGTGGTAACAGGATTAAAGCGCTCATCCCTAATTAGTCCGATTATTCTCACACAATCACTTACATAATTAAAGTAACATCTCTTACTATTAAGAAAAATGAACCACAAAGTTTTATATGGCCCATGGGCAACAAGGCAGAAACTCATAAGGAGAGGAATAAAAACTATCAATTATAAAAGAAAAACTATGTCCCAAATACATATTATGCTCATGTATGTTGATTAGTTTGTGTAGATTCAATCCTTCTAGCAAGTTTACATAAAAACTAGAGTCTTCATTGTTTACCTGGATCAAAAGGCATGACCATGGGTCAATGTCACACATTGAGTACACTTATCAGAGCATAAAACAATATATGTATGTTCAATGAAAATAACTACAATGATAACAAAGAACTAACTTTCAAGATGAAGATTTTGAGATGATCCATAGTATGTTCTAAATGAGAGTCAATTCATTTACATATATGAAGTACGTATGACAAGTAACAAGGTGCCACTTAACCCAAAGGGAAAGACCATGTGCCACTTAACCCTAAGGGAAAGGCAATGATTTTTCCACTTAACCCCTAATCACAAATAAGGGAAAAGGCTTTGATTTCTTTTGCCACTTGACCCCTAATTACAAATAAGGGGAAAGGCTTTTGAGAGTCAATGACAAGGTAATGATTTCAAAGATATTCATCACACCATGGTCATTAGGGAGTTCATGTGAGAAATAAAATCAACTATTTCAGCCATACACATGTACAAGTATATTGCATCAACAATGATCGAGTACACTTACCTTTTTGAACAAATTTTAAATTCACAAGTTTTCAAGTGTTTAGGATTTAGGGTCAAGACCTATTTAAAGATGAGTAGTTTATGGTTAGGATTTGATGGTGTAGAAACTTGGTTTCTAATTAAAAGATATTCCTTATGAGGAACATTCACCCTTGGTAAGAGTGTGTTTTATTCAAGTTACTAACAATGATGAACATCAATATTTGGGTGAATGATGTTCATTTATAATGACAAAATACCCTTAACAAATCTCAACACCATTTCCCCAAAGTTTGATATTACAATTCTAGTGTTACATACAATGTTGATTCCACAAGAATCTAAGATAGAATGATTAAGATAAAGTTATGTCAATCATTAGTAGGAATAATTTTAAAACAGTATCAGTAAATTGATGATGCAAATGCTCTCATTGAATCCATCATGGTCTCCCAATCAAAATGGACTATAATTTCATATATTTCTGAGCATGGAGTCAAAAGTTATGATCAATACAAGATTCTAGAGAGAGGAATAGAGAGGTGTGTAACCGAGGATAGAGAGAGAGAGATGTCAGCAAGGAGCAATGGTCGTCGGCCCTAGTTTTGGACAAATCCAAGATAGATAACAAGAGCAAAAATTGAAGGTAGGTTTGTGTTCATGGGATGAAAACGAAGTTGTAGGCACATTTATACAGATGCGAGGGTCTAGGTTTAGGGTTCGTTTGAGCCATTCTTGGACATGGTGGTGGCCACCTATAGGGACCAAAAAGTTCATGAAACTTTGTAATTTTGGGTGAAAAAAGAGTAGCAAGAGGTGAGGGTTCAAAAATCGCGGTGAATGGGGTAAGAATTGCATGAAATGGTCTTGAAATGGTGGAGAACTAGCCGACTCTGGCTCTTCTACCCAGCGACCACTATAGCAGGCCGATCCGAGATCGGGGATTTACCCTATAGCCATTAGATCACGATCCCAGGGTGTACAAGTCAGCACCCCACCCCGGGTCAAACCCTTTGTGCGGCCCATTTAGGGCAGAAATTGGCCCAACAAGGTAAAAATGAAGGAAATGAAAGGTGGAAATGGTGATTTGAACATGAAATTTCAAGAATTTCTCTAGGGAGCTGGGAAGCTCCATTTAGATTGAAATTTGGATCAAAGGCCCATCATGAGGTCTAGAATATTTACAAAAAAAAAAGTTGATTCAAAGATAATGTTAGGTATGTAAAAGATGCAAGGGATTACTAAGTCCAAATTGAGGTGTATTTCTATATCCACAAGGTGTAAAAGTGCACCAAAAATCCCAAACTAGGCTCGTGACCATTGTCAATTGATCCTGTGATGATAAATGATGTTAAAGTCAACAGATAAAATGATTTGAATATAAAATTGTATCTATTCAAATACTCACTTTATCACACATACAATGCAACTTTGGGTGAGAATTATTGAGCAGAGGCTAAGATCTATAACGCAGATATCATACAAATCAATTTGGTTTCATGCCTAGAAGATAAAAAAATATATGCTATTTTTCTAATAAGGAGGCTTATGGAGAAGTATAGAGAAAGCAAGAGAGATCTTCATATGGTTTTTATTGATTTAGAAAAGGCTTATGATCAAGTACACAAGGATGTATTGTGGATGGTTTGAAGAAAAATAGTGTGCCAAACCAATACATTGACTTGATTAAAGACATGTGTGATAGCTCTATGGCAAGTGTGAAGACTCCTAGAGGAGAAACACCAACTTTTCTAATCATAGTTGGGTAAATCAAGGATCCACACTCATCCCATATCTTTTTGTTCTTATTATGGGTGAGTTGATAATGATTGTTCATAATGACGTTCCTTGGTGTATGTTATTTGTTGTTGATATTGTAAAAATTGATGAAACTAAAGATGGATTGAATGATAAATTTAAATTTTGGAGAAATGCATTTGAATCAAATGGATTGATGATTAGTAGCTAGGAGCAAAATTGAGTATATGTGTTGCAATTTTAGCCCATCTTGCAGTGTGAATGGTGGAGCCAAGTTGGACGGAGTAGATATACCAAAATATGATAAATTTTGTTACTTAGGTTCTATTATTCAAATAGATGGAGATGTCAAAAATGACATTCATCATAGGATCAATGCTATATGGTTTAAATGGAGAAGTGCAACTGGAGTATTATGTGATCGAAAGATCCCTCTCAAATAATGTTAGATGGACACAAATAAATTAAATGACTTATTAGGCCAATTTCAAAATAGGAATCATATGTTAAATTTGTATTATGCACATCATAATTAGACTACATATCAAATTTACTTCATTCGGTGAATGTTTGTTTCCTTCAATAAAATATAAAATAAAAGATAAACATACTAGCACATAAGGAAATATTTCTGCTTTAGTTGATTTGGATTTTCCTGAATGTTTCCTATCACACTACATTTTATATCTAGAAAAGAAAACCAATCAAACAACAACTTGTGACTCTCATTCTTGGTTCAATAATATCTCTCACCTCCTTTCTCTCCAAAACCTTGTTAAGTAGGGTGCTATGTGGAAGGTTGTTCATGATTTTTCTTCTCTTCTGCCTTCCCTATTCTTCCCCTCCACCATGACCATGAAGCAACATCATATAACACCATGACATTATCTTTCAAAAGAATCATGGAACACCACCAAAGTATCATGTTTGTAGTGCACAAACCATGCTCCACTAGCCCCAACATTTGTCCTCTATTCTTTTCCTCATGTTGATGGACTATTCATAGAAGTCCATGATAATACATGGTGACTTGTGTACAAGACCTAAGAGTACCTATAAGAAGGTACGACCACCACAAACATTGACCTGCAACTCAAAGAGTTTGGAGACTATAGACAACTTAGATATGGATACTGCAAATGAACCAAACCCTTGACCTTCCTTGATCCCTTTGACCTCCATTGATGTTTTGAAGCCAATTATTGATATGTAGTCATGTCTTCTCCTTCAACAATGATCAAGATCATGTGAGTAGTCAATGGTTATCCTTGTTTCGTTAACTGAGGAGATCACGAGTCTATTTGGCTAAGACTAGTTTTAACCCAACTTATTAAATATTAGACGCCTTCATCTTCAAAGCAAAGGTCAATATTCTCTTACCATTTTTTGAATTCACTAAGAGTTTAGTTAAGTAGATAACTGGAAAAAAATGAAATAATGAGATCCTAATTCATATAATATATTATGAATATAGGTTTTGGTGTGATGATTTCCTTGATTTTGTGGTGGATTGGATATTTAGGCTTTCAACTAGGGTATGCCACATTCCCTTAATTCTATGTTGAATGAAGACCTATGTTTCATCTCTCTCTTAGTTCTTTGGGACACAATACCCTATACACTTTTCTCTCTCTCAACTTGGAGGTTGGCATATATGAGTTTTGATGATATGAATCTTTGATTGGATGTTCTTATTGGACCCTGATTTGAGTATTTGATATCATATCCTCCTTGTGGTGAACTTTGTGATCTTATGTTGCACCTTATTTATGGGTATGATTAGATATTTGTTTATGGGTCATGTGACCCCACATTATAATTTTTGGATGTTCTCATCTTGTTATTTGAGATTGACTAAAATTAAGCTTGTTTTAATGTTTCATGTGTGTATAAATATTGACTAAGTTTATTTATAGTAGCATGTATATCTGTACTATCATAATATTTGGGTGCACCTTTCCACTCTTATTATATATATTGGGCGCACCTTTCCACCCAGGATGTGCCTTTCTGCCCAACTTATGGTTGATATTTTATGGGTCTTGGCCCTACATAAATAAAATTATTTTAATAAAAGTACTGATTATGATTTGTTAATATTGTTATATGACAATAATTCTTACTTTTAATCATATATTTGTTAATAAATGTCTCATCTATTGACTTGTTAACTCTCTGGAAATTCATATTCTCCTTTGATATTCATTTGGATGGTACTTTCCTCTTCTATGGGAAGCCTTGTTATTTTTGTATGTCTTATTCCCCTTATATTGCTCAATCCATATTTTTACGCATATATCAGATTTTATACTGACATCTACTTTGTTTTCTCTTGTGGGGTATGCTTCCAACCCCAAGTGTAGAACTTGAAAGACTTGACATATTGACATAGACCTAGCTAGAGAAGTTGACTCTAGGAGATAGACTTGGAATAGCTTGGATTCCCTCTACTTAGATCTTGAAGTTGTTCTTTCATGTAACCCCACCTTAATGGGCGATTAATATGTAACCTTGTATAAATTGAATATAGTCGTGAATTATTATTTGGTGATATACTTTGGCTATTCTTGTATACCATCATTTGAGAAATGAAAAAATTACATTAATTCCATCATGCTTGTTAGTATGTTTGAATAGATTAGTGTATTCCTCAAATCTAGTAGTGAGTGGATCCCCTCTAGGGTACCACTCCTTACATGCAAATTATCAATACCCTGCACCACCCATTGAATGGGAAGTGAACAAAACCAATTTCCATTTTATAATGGGTGGAAGGGTTTTGGTATATGGATGTGCATACCCGATACATTGCCATACCTAGTCTAAGTGTTAGCGAGCCGATCTATGGTGGTTTTAGTCGAAAAAAGGGAAACAAAAGGTTTTTTTAGGTTAAAATTTATAAAAATCATAACAACTAATCAAAAACTTGATTTTTGATGAAATCGTAAGGATAGATTTTCTAGAGGAATGTCAACACACAAAAAAGGTTCCAAGGGTTTTGAGAAATCTATATTAGGAAAATAATCAAAGTGACTGACGAGTTAGATCAAGCTACAGTTTACTGAAATTAGGTGCATATATTTGAAATAAACCATGATTTTTCAATTAAAGGGGTCTTATATGATCATTGAGCATGGTAAATATCGAGAGTGAGAAAAATAAGAATTTGAGTGCAAAAGAGTAATTAGGTCAAATATGTGCAAAAATGCACTTTCCCTCCTTAAAAGGAATTTTGTCCCTAAATTTCCAAAATTATCAAAATTTCCATGGGTCTCAAATTCAATATTCATTCATTATTATCATTAGGTAACAACTAGACAAATCACACAACTGGCTATATAAAACAGCTTGAATTTACCATTAAGATTATCATTTTTTGTATATAAAAAATACTAGCTTTTAATTCGAGTACTGAATAGCTTCCAAGTCACATATAGGTGGATTGAGCTCAAAACAATAGTTTGATCATCGATCCATTATTCAAACATATGATAGTTCAAGATCACAAAGGTTTGGTGTAGAAACAAAAAAAAGTTGCCAAAATCAAATTTTGATTTCCTTGGTTCTCCTCGTGTCGATTAGCAGGCTTGGCATTGGTGACCAATAGAGAAAGGTGGTTAGCGGCATTGATTCTCAAAGTGTCCTTCCTCCTTGTAGTAGAAACATACATGGTTCTAATTCTAGCGTGGTCTTGAGTGCCTCTTTCAATAGTTGAAACACATGTCTGGTTTTGGTCATCAGTCATTATTTTAATCATGTCCATTATGGTAGTTCTTGGTGGGATGATTTATTGGGTGGTTATTATTTATATTCTTATTTCCATAACTATCATGATGGAGTCTTTCACCTTGCACGTGGTTTACCAACATAACATTTGTTAACCCCAGGTAAGATAAGCTCAGGGTTTCTTGTATCCCATCCATAGGGTCATTTCCATATTTATGGCATTATCAAAGGCGTATTGGGAAGTGGAAGGTCTATGTAACATCCCTGACCTGGGTTATGAACTAACCCTAGGTGTTTTGTTTAAAAATGTGATTAGATGCTTGTGGTTATCTTTTAAAATGTAATTAAGGCTTTTGAGGAACTTATATTTCAATTTCAGTCCTTTTTGCATAATGTTGAAACATTGTTTTGTTAATAATGGACTAAAGTGCAAATTACCCAAGTTGAGGGGTTTATTTGCAATTTGCACATGTTAAGATGTTTCTATGATGTTGAGACATCATAAGAATGAATATGATGTGGTAGTATGGATTCCACAAGCTTGAGCACCAAGATATAGCTTGTAGAGCAATCCTTGTGCATTAAAACCTAGTTTTGGTGTAATGTGCAAATTACCCAAAACCTAGGGTTCAACATGTGAAATATACCCTCTAAAAGGATCTCTCATGTTTCGTGGCATCAAGTAGAGCAAAGAAAATGAGAAGGGCACCTCATTTGAATGATCAAGGAGGAGAGATGATCTTGATATTAAAATAATCAAGATTTAAGCAAATGGCCCTTTAATATATATACAACTTATTAAGATGTTTGGTTTCTTTTCCTTTAAACCTTGGATAATGGAGGAGTTTGCATGAGTTTAGTAGGTGGAAACGTGTCCAAGGATGGAGCAAGCCTTGGTGTATATATTTCAGAGATAAAAGGAAATAACCTTCTTTTTCCTTTTTCTCTAAAAACCCATAATTATATAAGGAACCTTTTTCCAACAACACAAGGGATCATTTCCCTTAGTTCTTTTCCTTATCTTCTTGCTTTGGCCGACCAAGGAAGATCTCTGGAGCAGAGGGAGGACGATCAACCTGTAGGTAAGTCTTGGTCATCTTCTACCTCGGATTCTTGGGGGGAAACCCTAAAGCAAGGTTTGGTTCATGGTTTTCTTCATACGATTCTCCTTTGTAGCCATCTTCTTCATCCAAAAGTGGAGGAAAGACCTTGGACAAGTACTGGAGCTTCATCCATCATTAAATCCACGAAGCTTGGATCTTTGTATCAGACCTAAAGGCGGGTTTTATAACTCTAAACCTTGAGCTTTGTTTATGCATCTTCATCTCCATGAAAAATCGTTAGTTATTCTTCTTCCTTTACTACCCTTGTGTTCTTGCTAGCAATTCTGTGAAGATCAGCCCCTGTTCTTGAGGTAGACGAAGGTGACATTAACTTTAATGTTTATCCAAGAATCTTACTTTAGAAAACGGTCTCCAACCCTTGCTCAAATGGTTTCCCAAACCGTTTGGGAGCAAACGGTTTCAAACCGTTTGATTGCAAATGGTTTTAACCAAACCGCATAGAAGCAAATGGTCCAAGACCGTTTGGAGGCGTTAACCAAGCGTTAATCATTTGGTGGTCTGTTGAAAAACATTTAGATCAAAAGTCTATAAGTAATCATCAATTAATTCCAAGTGGCTCACCAATTGAAGGCCCATTAACCACATAAACCCTAATCGGGTCAATTGCTGATTTCAATAATTTAATTATGTTGAAGTTTGGGTTGAGTGACCCAAATGGTTTCAAAACCGTTTGGGGATCACCCAAACGGTCTCAATACCATTTGGTGATCACCCAAGACCGTTTGGAGGTCTAGGTTTAAGCATAGTTGACCAATTGAGGATCCAATGGTATCAAGTTGATGAGTAATCGATTGCTGATTTTGGTGACCAAATCCAATATCCAAACCCTAAATGAATGACTTGGTTTTTGATAAAATAATGGGAAAACGGTCTCAAGACCGTTTGGAGGGTATCCAAACGATCCCAAGACCATTTGGGGGTCACCCAAGACCTTTTGGAGGTCTAGGGTTGACTATGGTCAAGTGGTTGAAGATCTATAGGTAACAAGTTGAAGTGTAATTGATTGTTGACCTAGAGATCAATCCAATGAATCAAACATTAATTGGTTGAGTTGGTTTTTGATGTTGACATGGGCAAACGGTCTCAAGACCTTTTGGAGGTCATCCAAATGATCCCAAGACCGTTTGGGGTCAGGTCATGATCAAATTGAATGATGGATCAATGATTTCAAATCAATTAGACTCACATTGAAGTATGTTGAAGGGTAATCGATTTCAAACCCTAATCCAATTGATCCAAGCCCTAATTGATGATTAATTGAGGTTCAATTGAGTGTCAAATCATTTGAGGGTTGACCTAATTGACTCAATTTATGAGTGGCTAACAAGTGCATGATTGATTGAGGGGTTCAACATTGGAAACCCTAACTGAATTGAAGTGGTTGAGACACTTTTTGGTCCTTGCAGTTTTGAGGTGGTTTGGACCAAACGGTCTCAAGACCGTTTGGGACCAAACGATCCCAAACCATTTAGTCTCATGCGGTTTCAAGTTCAGTTGTGTCCATGTGGTTTCAAAGTCAAACTTGATCAAACGGTCTTCACCCCATCTTGGGCAAACAGTCTTGAGTGTGCACTTTACCAAACGGTTTCAAAAGTCAACATGACCAAACAGTCTTCATCACCAAACGGTTTAAAGGGAAGTCCAAGACCGTTTGGAGGTTTAGTGTACAAGACCGTTTGAGGTCTAAAAAGGTCAAGATCGTTTGATGCCTTAGTGGTCAAATTGGTTTAGTGGTTGATTAACCTAAACCTTATAGATACTCAAAGTGGTTAAAGGACCAAGTAAGTACTTGATTGAGACATGATGTGATCAATGGTGATTATAATAAAGGTACCCTTGATGGGATAGAGTGATTAGTACTCTTTGAATTAGTAAGCCTTAATGATCACAATAGTAATGACATAACCAATGATGTCAATATTGAATTGACTTAGCCTAATTAAGGGTGATGCAAACATTAACTTATAGAAAGATGAGAGAGAAGATTTCTCATATGAATGTTAATCAAGTAATGGATTCCCAATATAAATGAATACCTAATTAGGGTATGATCCATGTTAGTGTAATCATGAAACCCTAATTATGATGGTTAATGAATCATAACCCTACTTGAGGGCAATAATGGGAGTATCCCTAATTTATGATGATGATATCATCCTATTCATAATGATGACATGGTAACCCTTAAATTAAAGATACTGTATTGATCATTCCTACTTAGGGTGAATAGTAAACCCTAATGGTGAGATATTAATGATAACCCTAATCAAGGATGATTTAATGTGAATAGTAAACACTAACCCAGGGTAATGTGATGAGTATAGTAAATCCTAATTCACAGTATGCTAAATAAGAACTCTAACTTTGAGTGATGTGGTATGAATAGTAAACCCTAATCGGTTTGAAGTATTGATTTCATAAGTATAAAACGGTCATAGTGATCTTCTGTAGCACGACTGTGCAAGGTAGCACGACTGTGGTGGTTTCCCCTTGCACGACCGTTTTTGGTTGCACGGCCGTGGTGCTCTATACTTAACTTGGAGTTGATTTGCAAGTAAACCCTTAACCAATAGTGATGTTATCATTATTGTGCATTGTGCTAATATAGAAATAATGTGTCTGTTATCATTTATATTAATCATGCAGGTTTTTATGAAATAGTGAGCACAGCCAGGTAAGAATTATGATGCAATATTCATTGAAAGCACTTTATAAGCTTTGAAAGTAATGATTTGCTATGTTGCCTAGTGGGAGGTAACATATGAGATTGATAGGATGTATGAGCCATGAGAAATATTTGCATTGCTAAAATCATGTTCACATTGTTAAATGACTTGATGGCAATATGTTATTGAGTAACAAGTGTTTTGCTGAACTAAGGGTTTGAACACCCATAATCCTGAATCACAATGATGAGATGGTTAGGGATTGATATCCCAATGTTAACTAGATGTGAAATGAACTTGATACAATTAGTACTCTTTGTTTATAGCAATTGTCTTATTAGTCTATGTTTGAAAACATGCCTGATGCTAAAAGAATGACATAATGTACTTAAATAATCAAGTATAATGATATTATGTAGAGCCATGACCATAGATCCATCATTGTCAGAAATTAAATGATGGTGAAACATGTTTTCCTAAGGGAACTCCTGGAGAGCATACTTTTGAGTATGTGGGGGTTATGGACGCGAATATCCTTACGTCCTAATGAGGGAATTTATGTGAGATGTACATTTAATCTCTCAATCCTTCATTATATGTATATGTCGGGATGATGTATCACTAATCTCCTGAAGATGTTGTTAATGCCGCATCGATGTGAGATAAACAAGAAATCCCTCGATGGCGAAGAGAGTATAGCATGCCACTATAACTCGAATAGAGAAGTTTCCAGAATACCCTGGAAATCTATTTAAGCAGAGACATAAGATGCCATGCATGTTGTACCTCACACTGACTGAGGAAGATGAGGTCATAGAAATTCGGCTCTTCTGATGACCTATGTATGGTACCGATTACGATTTCGTAATGTTCGGTTGGAGTATGAGCGGTATATCTCATCTCCTCGGGGCATAATTATGTTTGTAAAATGTAATCAGCCGTGTAGCATATTTGCTTAGGTTGAACTGCGAGAAACAATGATTGATGATACATTATTTATTGAATCCTTGTTGGACAAGTAATATACACGTTCTTCATATTCCTTATTAATGTATGACTTGCTATTCAATCAAGTTATAATTGAAATGATTGCATAAGTAATACTGTTTCAATTAGTTATTTAATGAATTGCCTGCTGTTAAACAATTATAATTCTACTACTCAATGTTAATAAATTATTTGCAATAACAATGCTTCTGGCGAAAAGTTATAACTCTCGCTGGGACAATTATTCAATTGTCTCACCCCCGTGGGATTCAACTTTTTAGGTAGACGTCGAGGAAAGAGAAACCCATCAGTGAGTGAGCAGCAACAGCAGCAGCAACATCCGGGACAGCAGTGATCCTCAGGCAAAGACACTGTCTGTCAAAGTTTTATATATAGAATGTCCTATGTGTCGTCTCTGTACTCTCAGGTCCTAGGAGTCAGTAGATGGTTTTATATAGATCTGAAATTTTTGGCGTAATGCCTCGAGATTTTGTATACTGCTCATGTACAGTTCAACAGGGCAGTCAGTGTTATGACTCTTGAGATGTGATATTATAGAGATGTAATGATGGATCAGTTTGTAAATAACTTACCTTGTTTCTTTATGAAAGAGTTTTACCGTTTGAGGATCTCTTTACAAAAAGTTTTAAAAGTTAGTGATTTTTAGTAGTTCTGTTGCTAACGAAATGCTTCCGCATTAGTTTAAATTAGTTAATCCTATTTTCATGAGACGGTCGTCACAGTATAGAAGAGGAAACAAGGTTTGTAGAGCTACTTGGAGCCCGTCAATGAAACCATGAAATTTCTCTCCAGTAGTTTGTTTTGTGGCATGACGCTCTAAAAGGAAAAATTGTCAATTGTACTCAAAAGCAGAGGAGTCACCTTGGCTTAGGATAAGAAAAAATTTCTTCCTCTCCTTTTAACTTTGATATGGGCAAAAAGCATGCAATACATATGGGTTTAAAGCTTCCCCATTTAGGGTAATGATCTACTGTGAGTGGATATAGTTCTCTTGTGAAAGTTTGGTTGCCCCCTTCAATAGTTAGGTGGAAAAGTTTATTCCTTGTTTTAATGGCATCCTAAAACTTCAAAGGGGTCTTCCATGAAAATTAGCCATGTGTATGCCTTATTCAACACGTCTTCCTTCTCCTCGTCAAAGAAGGTTTTAGGGTTCAACTTAAGGAAATAAACAACATCTGTAGGTTTTAGTTTGTTGATATGGACCCCCTAGGAGATAAGATGTTGTTTGTGTTGCCAAGTTTACTAGACTCCATGAGTACTTTATTTTATTTTGAGCTTTATCAGGTTCTTCAACAACAAACTCTTCTTTAGATCTTTTCTTTCCTTTGTTTTATCAACTCCATTGTCTTTGTTTGATTCCTTATCCTTCTTAGCTTCCTTGTCCCTATCTACTTCTTTGTCCTTATCTGTTACCATGTCATTCTTAGGCTTCTCCTTCTCAACCTTCTTGTTCTTAACCCCAGAAGATATTGCTCCCTGACTGCTTCTACAACGTTTTGGAGGAATCAACAAGATATTTTGCAATATGGTTGCTCCTATCATATAGTTTGAGTCTAGTGTATATTAGATCACCGTTAATACATATTTTATTTGTATTCCTTCCTACGCAAAATTGAGGGAGTATAGACCATTTCAATACAACCTAGCATAGAGATGAAAAATATTTGGAGTCACCCTACTTCAATCTATTGGGTGGTTTAATGTAGTCCTAAAAGAAAAGGTGAGATGCTAGAATGACTCTATAGGGTTAATAAGAGAACCTTTAGGTCCATTTCTTGATAAAACAATGCTAGGAGAGTGGAGAACCTCAGCCACTATAGCTAGAACATATAGAAGGTGATTACTAGCCAAAAACCCTTATGCTCAGTCCTAGACACCCCATTTTCACTATGGACTTTTAGTGTTTTCTAGGTTCATTTTGAAATTTAAAATTTTAACGAATTGTCAAATAAAGTTCAGCTTTGACATCAATTGTCAAATATTGTGTTAACCCCATCATTAACAGTCGGGATTGAATTGAACAACATACATAATAACTAAAATAAAATTTTCTTTTCGTTAATTGAATGAACCTTTCAAGGTTTACAACATGGCTTGAAGGCCAAGTTGGAAAAGATACATGAGAAAATTTTGACTTACAACTATGCAACACTTTTTACATTAAGAATATCCCTCATGAAGATGGTTCGGTGGAACTAATGTATTGTATCATCAAAGTGTAATGACCGAATTGCGAAAACAGGATTAACTAATGCAGAAGTGATTAACTAGCAGCAGAATTATTAAAAATCACTAAAAATTAAAACTTTTTATAAAGAGATCTTCAAATGGTAAAACTCTTTCAAAAAGGAAACACGATAAGTTATTTACAAACTGATCCATCATTACATCTCTGTAAATCACATCTCGAGAGACACAAGCATCGGCTGCCCTGTTAAACTGTACATGAGCAGTGTACAAAAATCTCGAGGCATTAAGACAAAAATCTCAGATCTACTTTAAACATCTACTCACTCCTAGGACCTGAGAGTACAAAGACGACACATAGGATATACTATCTACAAGACTTGACAGACAGTGTCTCCACCTGAGAATCACTGTTGTCCCTAAGGTTGATGCTGCTGTTGTTGCTTACCCACGGATGGGTTCCTTCGTCCTCGATGTCTACCTAAAAAGTCGAATCCCACGGGGGTGAGACAATTGAATAATTGTCCCAGTGAGAGTTATAACTCTCCTCCAGAAGCTTTGTTATTGCAATAATGGAATAACCTTGAGCAGTAGAACTATAGTTATTCAATAGCAGGTAAAACATTATATAAGCTAAGTTAAGCAACATTCTTTTAAGCAATCATTTCAATTATAACTTAATTGAATGACTAACCATATAACAATAAAGAATATGAAGAACATGTATACTAGTTATTCAACTAGAACACTATAAACAATGTATCATCAATCATTGTTTCTCGTAGTTCAACCTAAGCAATTATGCTATATGGCTGATTACATTTTTCAAACATATTTATGCCCTGAGGAGATGAGTTACACCTCTCATACTCCAACCAACCATTACGAAATCGCAATTGGTACCATACATAGGTCATCAGAAGAGCCAGATTCCTATGACCTCATCTTCCTCAGTCAGTATGATGATCAACATGCATGACATCTTGTGTCTCTACTAAAATAGCTTTCTAGGGTATTCTAGCAACTTCGCTATTAGAGTTACAGTGGCATGTTGTACTCTCTTCATCATCGAGGGATTTCTTGTTTATTGCTCATCGATGCGGCATTAACAATATCATCGGGAGATTAGTGATACATCATCCCGGCATAAACATATAATGAAGGATTGATAGATGAAAGGTACATCTCACATCAAATCCTACACTAGGACGTAAGGATATTCGCGTCCATAACCCCAACATACTCAAAAGTATGCTCTCCAGGAGTTCCCTTAGGAAAACCTATTTCACCATCATTTAATTTCTGACAATGATGGATCTATGGTCAGGGCTCTACATGATATCATTATACTTGATTATTTAAGTACATTATGGCATTCTTTTAACATCAGGCATGTTTTCAAACATAAATCAATAAGACAATTGCTATAAAGAAAGAGTACTAATCATATCAAGTTCATATCACATGTTGTTAACATTGGGATGTCAATCCCTAACTATCTCATCATTATGATTCAAGTTCATGGGTGTTCAAACCCTTGGATCATCAAAACATTTGTTACCAAGTAACATTTTGTCATCAAGTCATTTAATAGTATGACCTTGATTATAGCAATGCAGATAATTCTCTTGGCTCATACAACCTATCAATCTCATGTGTCACCTTTTACTAGGCAACATATCATATCATTACTTTCAAAGTGCTTTTAATGAATATGGCATCATAACCCTTACCTGGTTATGCTCATTTCTTAATAAGGACCTGCATGACTAACACAATTGATAATATGCACATTGTATCAATTTTAGCACAATACAAGTTCTTTTCAAGTTAAATATAAAACACCACGGCCGTGTAACTAAGAACGGTCGTGCAAAGGGAAACCACCACGACCATGTTACCTTGCACGGTCGTGCTACATAAGTTCACCACGACCGTGTCACATTACCACGGCTGGTTTCTAGGGTTAGGGTTTCTCTATTCAATTCAGTTAGGGTTATTCAACCCCTTTAGCTTAATAAAGCATAATGATTCCTTATTTCAAACTCAAGTATAGAGTTTCATGCTTAAAAGCATAACCCAAAATTAGGGTTAGTGTATCCCACCTTTCATTAATTAGGGTTTCCTGCTCACATTATTAGCTCAACCCTAATATATTGCTTCACAACTCTTGGAAGCATTCAAGGGTATCATAAGTATTTGCTTTTAACTATTATACTCATCATATGTCATTAATGATCATCAGTTCTAAGTATTAATCCATTTCTCATCCTTATCATGGTATGATTACATCTTACTCAATGATTCGGCTTATCCCATTCTCAAGATATATTAGTCAACATTTATCGAGTACATTGAGTCCATTATATCTTTATTATAATCAATTACTTATCATGCACTCCATGCGTCTCTTGTCTAAGTATAATGGTTTAGAGGTTCATCAAGGTATGTTACCCTGAATTGTTGAATGTGATATCTATCATATCTTGATGTATCACTTTCTTCTCGTTTCCATCTTACTTGAGTTAATTAACTAACTCTGTATTAATGTATTTCTCTCTTAATACTTTATCCACTAACTTGTTATTTTCATCATATGGTGCATGGATCATATATTAGAATTGTCAAATTGTCTTTAATGATATGGCTTATCCATTTTATGATAATTGTTGATATAGGATAAACCATCATCAACTATTTTAGGTATTTCTATATTCAGGATGTTATCCACATCATTATTTAGTATTCATCATTTCTAAAAGTTTCATGTCCATTATCATTGTAAGGTGTAAAAGCTATTACTCATTCATAGAGATGTTTGTACAAGGATCTAGGCATCATCTTACTTCTTAAATCCTTATACATTAGAATTACCACATTTATCATTCACATGGTTCATCAACCCTATCCTTTATGTTTATGACATAATCGTCCTATTTAATTATTTTAGCCACACCTCTCTTTGGTGTACTGGCTGATAAACCATCTCTAGGGTTTCATATATCATCATTTGACATTACCCTGAATTGAGTCTTATACCATATCATAATATCAGGGTTTTCAAATAACATTACTTAAAACTAGGGTTTCATATTCAATAAACCATAATTAAGCTTACTATTCCTCCTAATTGGGGTTTCTCATGACATCACTCCCAATTAGGGTTCTTATTCATATCACATCCCCCTAGATTAGGGTTATCATTAATATCCCACCATTAGGGTTTACTACATCATGACATTTCCCTATATTAGGGTTTACTATTCATGGTACATCACATTACCCTAGATTAGGGTTTACTATTCATGGTACATCACATTACCCTAGATTAGGGTTTACTATTCATATTACAATGAATCAAGATCATGTTATCATCATGTATGAGAATTATTTCCATAAATGCCTTCAAATTAGGTTAAGAATCATTAACCATCATAATTAGGGTTTCTATGATCTCATTGTGATGGATCATACCCTAATTAGATATATTCATTCATATTGAAAGCTTATTACTTGATTCTCATTTATATAAGGAGTCTTCTCTCTCCTCTTTCTATAAGATTATGATTACATCACCCTTAGTTAGACTAAGTCATATCAACCTTGACATCATGGGTTATGTCACTACTATTGTGATCATTAAGGTTCACTTGTTCAAAGAGTATTAGTCACTCTATCCCATCAAGGATATCTTGGTAATGTTCACCTACTTGATCATGACATGCATTAATACACTAATTACTTAGTCTCTTAATCACCTTAGATATCTATGAGATTTAGGTTAACCAACCACTAAACCATCTTGACTACTAAGGCATCAAACGATCTTGACCTTTATAGACCTCAAACGGTCTTGCACACCAATCCCCCAAACGGTCTTAGAAGTACCTTGAAACCGTTTGGTGGTGTTGACCGTTTGGTCTAGTTTGACTTTGAAACTGTTTGGTGATGTGCACACTCAAGACCGTTTGCCCAAGGTGAGGTGAAGACCGTTTGGCCATGAAGACCGTTTGGTCAACTTTGACTTTGAAACCGCATGGGCAAAACCGATCATGAAATCGCATGAGATCAAACAGCTTGGGATCGTTTGGTCCCAAACGGTCTTGAGACCGTTTGGTCCAAACCATCTCAAAACCGCATGGACCAAAAAGTGTCTCAACCACTTCAATTGAATTAGGGTTTCCAAGGTTGAACCCCTCAATCGTTCATGCACTTGTTAGCCACTTATCAATTGAGTAAATTAGGTCAACCCTCTACTGATTTGACCCTCAATTGATCACCAATTAGGGCTTGGATTGATTGAATTAGGGTTTGGAATCGATCACCCTTCAACATGTATCAACATGAGTCTAATCGACATTGAAACCATTAAACCATCATTCAATTTGGTCATGACCTGACCCCAAACGGTCTTGGGATCGTTTGGATGACCTCCAAACGGTCTTGAGACCGTTTGCTCAAGTCACCACCAAAAGCTAACTTAACCAATTAGGGTTTGGTTCATTAGATTGATGACTAGGTCAACAACTAGTTGCACTTCAACTTATTACCTTTCAATCTTCAATCACTTAACCATAGTCAACCCTAGACCTCCAAACGGTCTTAGGTGACCCCCAAACGGTCTTGGGATCATTTGGACATCCTCCAAACGGTCTTGAGACCGTTTTCCCATTAGTTCATCAAAAACTAAGTCATTCACTTAAGGGTTGAACCCTAAATTTGGTCACCAAATCAGCACTTAATCATTTATCAACTTGATACCATTGGACCCTAAAATGGTCAACCCTACTTAACCCTAGACCTCCAAACAGTCTTAGGTTACCACCAAATGGTCTTGAGACCGTTTGGGTGATCCCCAAATGGTTTTGAAACCGTTTGGGCCACTCAACCCAAACTTCAACTTGATTCAATTATTGAAATCAGCAATTAACCCGATTAGGGTTTAGGTGATTAATGGGCCTTCAATTGGTGATTTACTTGGAATTAGATGATGATATTTGGTAGGTGATTAGTCCACATTATGTACAACAGACCTCCAAACAGTCAACTCCTGGTCAACGCATCCAAACGGTCTTAGACCGTTTGGTTCTATGCGGTTTGTGAAACCGTTTGCATTCAAACGGTTTGAAACCGTTTGCTCCCAAACGGTATGGGAAACCGTTTGTGCAAAAGTGGGAGACCGTTTGCTAAAGTGGATTTTGGATAAACATTGGAAATAATGTCATCATCTTCTACCTCAAGAACAGGGTCTGTTCTTCATGGAGATACTAGCAAGAACACTTAAAAGTGTCTAAAGGAGAAGTATAAGCAACTATTCTAAGAGAAGAATATGCAAAAGCAAAGCTTAAGGTTTAGAGTTATAAACCCGCCTTTAGATCTGATCTAGAGATCCAAGCTTCGTAGCTTTAATGGTGGATGAAGCTCCAAAGGTTGTCCAAGGTCTGTTCTTCAAGATTTGGGTGGATAAGATGGCTAGAAAGAAGAGTTGTGTAAAGAAAGCTACTAAACCAACCTTGTATTAGAGTTTCCACCATCAATTTGAGATAGGTGATGATCCATACTTACCAACTTAGCTTGGTCGTCCTCCTCTGTTCTAGAGCTTCCTCTTGGTCGGTCCAAAGCAAAAAGATGAGGGGAAAGAACTAAAGGAACGGTCCTTTGCTTTGAGGAAAAAGGTTGCTTATATATTTTTGGGTATTATCAAGGTAAGAAAAAGATAGTTATTTCTCTTATTTTTTAAACCCATCCACTCATGCTTGCTCCACCCTTGGCCACGTTTCTTCCTCCTTTTCACATGTAAAACCTCTCTCTTATCCAAGTTTAGAGGAAAAGAAACCATATATCTTAATAAGCTATATATATATATATATATATATATATATATATATATATATATATATATATATATATATATATATATATAAGGCCCATTTTGCTTAAATCTTGGTTATTTAAATATCAAGGTTATCTTTCTTACTTGATCATTCAAATGAGGCGCCCCTCTCATTTTCTTTGCTCTACTTGATGCCAAGAAACATGTGAGATACTCTAGAGGGTATATTTTACATGTTGCACCCTTGGTTTTGGGTAAATTGCACTTTTCATCAAGACTAGGTTTTAAAGCACAAGGATTGCTCTACAAGCTATATCTTGGTACCCAAGCTTGTGGAATCCATACCACTACATCATATTCATTCTTATGATGTCTCGTCATCAGAGGAACATCTTAACATGTGCAATTTGCAAGTTAACCCCTCTACTTGGGGTAATTTGCACTTTAGTCCAAAATTATCAAAACAAAGTCGCAACATTATTCAAAAAGGACTGAAACAGAAATATAAGTTTCTCAAAAGCTTTAATTACATTACACAAGATAACCACAAGCATCTATTCACATTTTTAAGCAAAACACCTAGGGTTAGTTCATAACCCAGGTCGGGGATGTTACAAATTATAAACCCCTAATAAGGATTTCGTCCCCAAAATCTCAGATAGAGGGAAGTAAGTATTATTTAAGCATTATATCATTATGTCCTCAGATAAAATTTCTTTATTATGGAGACACCATAAATTTTTGATCAATACAAAGTTACTCCACACAAGTTTATCATGGAATAATTCACATGGAACATATACTCTCATGTTCCTTAGTTAGATCAACATTTCTTAAGATCACAATTATACTCTGTCATCTATTTGAGACTATATAAGTCCTTTCATACCTTGATTGTGTCATCTCACCTGATAACACCATACTAACTTTCCTTATTACTTGCACTAACTATCTCATTAGTTGTACATTCTCTTATCATAGGGAAAAGTTACTTATCAATCAAGGACTTTTCTCAGGGATATCTTAGAAAAACATATGTTTATGAAAAACATAAACCCCTAACATGTGATGTTCATATTATTTTACATGTTTAATTTGATTTCATGGTTGATCATTCCAAGTAGTCAACATAAATCATCTGATATGGTATTACATTCTTATCTTGATATCTATCTCATGTGTTAACAACACATAACATCTTTATCTTCCTTTCATCTTGGAACATTACTTGTTACATATATTCTCACTTTGGCACCAAAGTCCAAGGTAAACTGATACCTTTCTAGGTATACATCACATAAACATCTTTATATTGTGCACATCAAGTGTCCTAAGACCCACTTGATTGCCATGTCCCTGGAAGGAAAGAGAATAAGGAATCATATTCCTCTTATTGTTTCATGTATTTTCAACCATTCATGAAACATTTACTCTTAACTCATCCTAGGTTCCTTGCCCTAGCATAGGAATCTTATAAGGATGATTACATGACATTGTTCCTTTCCTTGTTATTATCTAACATATTCATGAACATCTTATGATCTCATCACATTTTCACATTATGGGGAGGATCTTTATTATTCTTACAACTTTACTGGACAGGGTTGACCTCCCTTATTCCCATTCTTATTTTATGAGGAGCATACTTTTAATTCCTTATTCAACATGCTCATCTGAGGTTATCTCAGATTTCTCTTTCTTATACTTAGGACAGGACACAATTATTTATCCCATATTTCTTATTTCATGATACTCATTAGATTGTCTCAGAATGACTACTTGATCAGAGCAATCAAAAAGATAACAATCTAAAAGTTTCCATACTCACTTTATCATCAATAATTGTATACCTGGCCAAGGTATATAAATACTGAGATAAGGTAGTATGCATTTGTATACTACCATTTTCCTTCTCTTTTCCTATTATCACAAGTATAAGATTTAACATTACTAAATTTTTATCCAGACCACTCTTTAATACCTCATCTTTCTCATAAAGGTAAAAGCAACATGAAACATCTATTATGTTTATTATGAACCATTATAAGTCCTCATAGGACTAATCAAGGAAAGTTCAATCAATTACTTTCTCAGTTTTATCCAAGAGATCATAAAAAGACATATAAGAATGACATTTATTTTGTCTAACCTGTCATGATTCGAGGATTATTCATTGTCTCAAGCTGATTCTACCTCAGAGGTTGATTTGCCATAACATTTCTGGCTGAGAAATTTCTTGCCAGATGTCCAACCTATCTACATAAGTAGCAAATTCTGGGTGCCTGGTATGGTTTAGAGGGTTCTTTACCCTTTCTAGATGACCATTGCCTTGGTGCACTAGGTCTTGGTTGTACTAGTGATACCAAATTCTTTCCCTTTTTGTAACTACTAGGCCTTTGTTCCTGGATTTGGATAGGCCTTTTCTCAATCCTCATCTTATTTTTCTTTTCTGGGCAAAACCTTTTGATGTGTCTAGGTTCCCTGCACTTGTAGCAGATCCTGATTTCTGGTTGTATTCTAATCCCTACATTACTATATATTGATTCAACAGGCTGATGTTGAGCACAGACTCATTCTAAGTCCAGAACTTCATCATTTCCCATTGCTTCAACCTACTGTTGTGGGTTACATATCTTATTGATATCCAAAACATCATCATTGGGGGATGGTAATCTAGGTTGTATTGCTAGTGCTTGATCCACTAAATATAGCATGGTTGCCCTAAATTCCCCAATAGTGATTCCTAAAGAATGATTTCTTATCATAGTTGGATTAGCTAGGGGGGTCTCAGGCAATTGTCCCTCTCTTGCCCGCTCCCCTGCACCATTTCTTGATGCAACATTGCTACTCTTTGCAGCAACCTCCTCATATGACCCAGTCATCTTCAAGTTCTTCTTCTCCTATATGAGCAGAAGATACTATCAGATACACTGGATGACACTAGAACAGACTCTACTACCTTAGTCTTATGTCTCTGTAGACTCAGCGAACCTAGAGCTCTGATACCACTAAATATAACGACCGAATCGTGAAAACATGATTAACTAATGCAGAAGCGATTAACTAGCAGCAGAATTATTAAAAATCACTAAAAATTAAAACTTTTTATAAAGAGATCTGCAAATGGTAAAACTCTTTCATAAAGGAAACATGATAAGTTATTTACAAACTGATCCATCATTACATCTCTGTAAATCACATCTCGAGAGTCACAAGCATCAGCTGCCCTGTTAAACTGTACATGAGCAGTGTACAAAAATCTCGAGGCATTAAGCCAAAAATCTCAGATCTACTTTAAACATCTACTGACTCCTAGGACCTGAGAGTATAGAGACGACACATAGGACATACTATCTACAAGACTTGACAAATAGTATCTCCACCTGAGAATCACTGTTGTCCCTGAGGTTGCTGCTGCTGCTGTTGCTTACCCACTGATGGGTTCCTTCGTCCTCGGCGTCTACCTAAAAAGTCAAATCCCACGGGGGTGAGACAATTGAATAATTGTCCCAGTGAGAGTTATAACTCTCCGCCAGAAGCTTTGTTATTGCAATAATGGAATAACCTTGAGCAGTAGAACTATAATTATTCAACAGTAGGTAAAACATTATATAAGCTAAGTTAAGCAACATTCTTTTAAGCAATCATTTCAATTATAACTTAATTGAATGACTAACCATATACCAATAAAGAATATGAAGAACATGTATACTAGTTATTCCACTAGAACACTATAAACAATGCATCATCAATCATTGTTTCTCGTAGTTCAACCTAAGCAATTATGCTATACGGTTGATTACATTTTTCAAACATATTTATGCCCTGAGGAGATGAGTTACACCTCTCATACTCCAACCGACCATTACGAAATTGCAATCAGTACCATACATAGGTCATCAGAAGAGCCGGATTCCTATGACCTCATCTTCCTCAGTCAGTATGAGGATCAACATGCAGGACATCTTGTATCTCTGCTATAATAGCTTTCCAGGGTATTCTGGAAACTTCGCTATTAGAGTTACAGTGGCATTCTATACTCTCTTCGTCATCGAGGGATTTCTTGTTTATCTCTCATCGATGCGGCATTAACAATATCATCGGGAGATTAGTGATACATCATCCCGACATAAACATATAATGAAGGATTGATAGATTAAAGGTACATCTCACATCAAATCCTACATTAGGACTTAAGGATATTCACATCCATAACCCCCACATACTCAAAAGTATGCTCTCCAGGAGTTCCCTTAGGAAAACCTATTTCACCATCATTTAATTTTTGACAATGATGGATCTATGGTCAAGGCTCTACATGATATCATTATACTTGATTATTTAAGTACATTATGGCATTCTTTTAGCATCAGGCATGTTTTCAAACATAAACCAATAAGACAATTGCTATAAAGAAAGAGTACTAATCATATCAAGTTCATATCACATGTTGTTAACATTGGGATGTCAATCCCTAACTATCTCATCATTATGATTCAAGATCATGGGTGTTCAAACCCTTGGATCATCAAAACATTTGTTACCAAGTAACATTTTGTCATCAAGTCATTTAACAATATGACCTTGATTATAGCAATGCAGATATTTCTCTTGGCTCATACAGCCTATCAATCTCATGTGTCACCTTTTACTAGGCAACATATCATATCATTACTTTCAAAGTGCTTTTAATGAATATGGCATCATAACCCTTACCTGGTTATGCTCATTTCTTAATAAGGACCTGCATGACTAACACAATTGATAATATGCACATTGTATCTATTTTAGCACAATACAAGTTCTTTTCAAGTTAAATATAAAACACCACAGTCGTGTAACTAAGAACGGTCGTGCAAAGGAAAACCACCACGGCCGTGTTACCTTGCACGGTCGTGCTACATAAGTTCACCATGACCGTGTCACATTACCACGGCTGGTTTCTAAGGTTAGGGTTTCTCTATTCAATTCACTTAGGGTTATTCAACCCCTTTAGCTTAATAAAGCATAATGATTCCTTATTTCAAACTCAAGTATAGAGTTTCATGCTTAAAAGCATAACCCAAATTAGGGTTAGTGTATCCCACCTTTCATTAATTAGGGTTTCCTGCTCACATTATTAGCTCAACCCTAATATATTGCTTCACAACTCTTGGAAGCATTCAAGGGTATCAAAAGTATTTGATTTTGACTATTATACTCATCATATGTCAATAATGATCATCAGTTCTAAGTATTAGTCCATTTCTCATCCTTATCATGGTATGATTACATCTTACTCAATGATTCGGCTTATCCCATTCTCAAGATATATTAGTCAACATTTATCGAGTACATTGAGTCTATTATATCTTTATTGTAATCAATTACTTATCATACACTCCATGTGTCTCTTGTCTAAGTATAATGGTTTAGAGGTTCATCAAGGTATGTTACCCTGAATTGTTGAATGTGATATCTTTCATATCTTGATGTATCACTTTCTTCTCGTTTCCATCTTACTTGGGTTAATTAACTAACTCTGTATTAAGGTATTTCTCTCTTAATACTTTATCCACTAACTTGTTACTTTCATCATATGGTGCATGGATCATATATTAGAATTGTCCAATTGTCTTTAATGATATGGCTTATCCATTTGATGAACATTGTTGATATAGGATAAACCATCATCAACTATTCTAGGTATTTCTATATTCAGGATGTTATCCACATCATTATTTAGTATTCATCATTTCTAAAAGTTTCATGTCCATTATCATTGTAAGGTGTAAAATCTATTAATCATTCATAGAGATGTTTGTACAAGGATCTAGGCATCATCTCACTTCTTAAATCCTTATACATTAGAATTACCACATTTATCATTCACATGGTTCATCAACCCTATCCTTTATGTTTATGACATAATCGTCCTATTTAATTATTTTAGTCACACCTCTCTTTAGTGTACTGGATAATAATCCATCTCTAGGGTTTCATATATCATCATTTGACATTACCCTGAATTGAGTCTTAGACCATATCATAATATCAGGGTTTTTACATAACATTACTTAAAACTAGGGTTTCATATTCAATAAACCATAATTAAGCTTACTATTCATCCTAATTGGGGTTCCTCATGAAATCACTCCCAATTAGGATTCTTATTCATATCACATCCCCCTAGATTAGGGTTATCATTAATATCCCACCATTAGGGTTTACTACATCATGACATTTCCCTAGATTAGGGTTTAGTATTCATGGTACATCACATTACCCTAGATTAGGGTTTACTATTCATGGTACATCACATTACCCTAGATTAGGGTTTACTATTCATATTACAATGAATCAAGATCATGTTATCATCATGTATGAGAATTATTTCCATTAATGCCTTCAAATTAGGTTAAGAATCATTAACCATCATAATTAGGGTTTCTATGATCTCATTATGATGGATCATACCCTAATTAGATATATTCATTCATATTGAAAGCTTATTACTTGATTCTCATTTATATAAGGAGTCCTCTCTCTCCTATTTCTATAAGATGATGATTACATCACCCTTAGTTAGACTAAGTCATATCAACCTTCACATCATGGGTTATGTCACTACTATTGTGATCATTAAGGTTCACTTGTTCAAAGAGTATTAGTCACTCTATCCCATCAAGGATATCTTGGTAATGTTCACCTACTTGATTATGACATGCATTAATTCACTAATTACTTAGTCTCTTAATCACCTTCAATATCTATGAGATTTAGGTTAACCAACCACTAAACCATCTTGACTACTAAGGCATCAAACGATCTTGACCTTTATAGACCTCAAACGGTGTTGCACACCAATCCCCAAACGGTCTTGGAAGTACCTTGAAACCATTTGGTGGTGTTGACCGTTTGGTCTAGTTTGACTTTGAAACCGTTTGGTGAAGTGCACACTCAAGACCGTTTGCCCAAGGTGAGGTGAAGACTGTTTGGTCATGAAGACCGTTTGGCCAACTTTGACTTTGAAACCGCATGGGAAAAACCAATCTTGAAACCGCATGAGATCAAACGGTTTGGGATCGTTTGGTCCCAAACGGTCTTCAGACTGTTTGGTCCCAAACGGTCTTGAGACCGTTTGGTCCAAACCATCTCAAAACCGCATGGACCAAAAAGTGTCTCAACCACTTCAATTAAGTTAGGGTTTCCAAGGTTGAACCCCTCAATCGTTTATGCACTTGTTAGCCACTTATCAATTGAGTCAATTAGGTCAACCCTCAACTGATTTGACCCTCAATTGACCCTCAATTGATCACCAATTAGGGCTTGGATCGAGTGAATTAGGGTTTGGAATCGATCATCCTTCAACATATATCAACATGAGTCTAATCGACATTGAAACTATTGAACCATCATTCAATTTGGTCATGACCTGACCCCAAACGATCTTGGGATAGTTTGGATGACCTCCAAACGGTCTTGAGACCGTTTGCTCAAGTCACCGTCAAAAGCTAACTTAACCAATCAGGGTTTGGTTCATTAGATTGATCACTAGGTCAACAACTAGTTGCACTTCAACTTATTACCTTTCAATCTTCAATCACTTAACCATAGTCAACCCTGGACCTCCAAACGGTCTTGGGTGACCCCCAAACGGTCTTGGGATCATTTGGACATCCTCCAAACGGTCTTGAGACAGTTTTCCCATTAGTTCATAAAAAACCAAGTCATTCACTTAAGGGTTGAACCCTAAATTTGGTCACCAAATCAACACTTAATCATTTATCAACTTGATACCATTGGACCCTCAAATGGTCAACTTAACCCTAGACCTACAAACGGTCTTGGGTTATCACCAAACGGTCTTGAGACCGTTTGGGTGATCCCCAAATGGTTTTGAAACCGTTTGGGCCACTCAATCCAAACTTCAACTTGATTCAATTATTGAAATCACCAATTAACCCGATTAGGGTTTAGGTGATTAATGGGCCTTCAATTGGTGATTTACTTGGAATTAGATGATGATATTTGGTAGGTGATTAGTCAACATTATATACAACAGAAATACAAATGGTCAACGCCTGTTCAACGCATCCAAACGGTTTTAGACAGTTTGGTTCTATGCGGTTTGTGAAACCGTTTGCATTCAAACGGTTTGAAACCGTTTGCTCCCAAACAGTTTGGGAAACTGTTTGTACAAAAGTGGGAGACCGTTTGCTAAAGTGGATTTTGGATAAACATTGGAAATAACTTCATCATCTTCTACCTCAAGAACAGGGTCTGTTCTTCACGGAGATACTAGCAAGAACACTTAAAAGTGTCTAAAGGAGAAGTATAAGCAACTATTCTAAGAGAAGAAGATGCAAAAGCAAAACTTAAGGTTTAGAGTTATAAAACCCACCTTTAGATCTGATCTAGAGATCCAAGCTTCGTAGCTTTAATGGTGGATGAAGCTACAAAGGTTGTCCTACGTCCGTTCTTCAAGATTTGGATGGAGAAGATGGCTAAAAAGAAGAGTTGTGTAAAGAAAGCTACTAAACCAACCTTGTATTAGAGTTTCCACCATGAATTCGAGCTAGGTGATGATCCATACTTACCAACTTAGCTTCATCGTCCTCCTCTGTTCCATAGCTTCCTCTTGGTCGGTCCAAAGCAAAAAGATGAGGGGAAAGAACTAAAGGAACGATCTTTTGCTTTGAGGAAAAAGGTTGCTTATATATTTTTGGGTATTATCAAGGTAAGAAAAAGATAGTTATTTCTCTTATTTCTTAAACCCATACACTCATGCTTGCTCCACCCTTGGACACGTTTCTTCCTACTTTTCACATGCAAAACCTCTCTCTTATACAAGGTTAGAGGAAAAGAAACCATATATCTTAATAAGCTATATATAAGGGCCATTTTGCTTAAATCTTGGTTATTTAAATATCAAGGTTATCTTTCTTACTTGATCATTCAAATGAGGCGCCCCTCTCATTTTCTTTGCTCTAATTGATGCCAAGAAAAATGAGAGATACTCTAGAGGGTATATTTTACATGTTGCACCCTTGGTTTTGGGTAAATTGCACTTTTCATCAAGACTAGGTTTTAAAGCACAAGGATTGCTCTACAAGCTATATCTTGGTACCCAAGCTTGTGGAATCCATACCACTACATCATATTCATTCTTATAATGTCTCATAATCATAGGAACATCTTAACATTTGCAATTTGCAAGTTAACCCCTATACTTGGGGTAATTTGCACTTTAGTCCAAAATCATCAAAACAAAGTTGCAACATTGTTCAAAAAGGACTGAAATAGAAATATAAGTTCCTAAAAAGCTTTAATTACATTACACAAGATAACCACAAGCATATAATCACATTTTTAAGCAAAACACCTAGGGTTAGTTCATAACCCAGGTCAGGGATGTTACACAAAGTGTCTGAACTAGTGCGTAAGATCTTGGCAATCCTTGAAGAGCTATCCTTCATTAACCTAATAGGAGAAACAAGACACTATCAATACAATTACGTCGGTAAGCTGGTGGTGACACTTGTGAAATTTCATAATGATAAAAACTCTTTGAAGTAATATAATTCCTTTTCTACCTAGGTTTGTGGATATTTGATTTATCTGACCCTCTCTACACTTACAGGTGAGGGTCCTTCTACATTACACATGAGATTCTCTCTACACTAGCAATTGTGGATGTTTTTGTTTGTTAATGTGCATGAAATCATTTTTGCATCCCAAGAGTGAGGATCTTGTTGCATCTTGAGATTCACTATTGAGGTACAATGTATTCTTTACATTATGTTCAAGGTTCTTTCAAAGCATAATTGTATATGGAAAAAACAAAACAACATATTATGAAAGACCACTTAGTTCAAATAATTTACTAAATGCCAAGACAACATGCATTCTTATACCATACAACCAATCAAATCCATAATTAGGCCAATAAGAAAAATGAAAAATGTACCTTCGATATTCACAATAAAGATCTTGGAATATCAAAGTATGATGAATGTCAAGGTCCTAACACATAAATGTGTACACATGCATCAATATACTAGGTAGCAATTAGTAAGGGTCTCAAAAGACTAAAATTAGGGTTTTGAGTTCCTAAATTAACTCTATGTGTAGTAACACATCCCTTATCAACATTATCAATTTCTTTTTTAGTGTTCCACATCCTCAAATCTTTATCAACATCATTCATAGATATTAAATTATGGTCCAACCCTAGATCACATTTAAACTAACCCTTAATTATCATCAAGAAGTCAACCTTATCATATGATGAGTTTTGAGATCAAAATTTGATAATGGTGTCCATAAAATTATCCAATATGTTTTGCAAGATACTAAAAGGGTAAATCATAAGACTTCATCACACTAACGAATAACAACCATAAAATAATGGTTATATGATCACAATCGAGTTTCATATTATTTTCATTAACATAAACATCAATTAGGGATTAATACTTAATCTAGATTCTCCATTAATAATCAAGAATGGGATTGATCTCAAGAGTAGTACGACTTACCCTCATCCTAGTTGAGTCAAAAAATTACTAGTCAATGTCTAATCTAGGAATTTGTAGCCTCATAACCATCATGGTGAAGACATTAATCAATTTTAGATAGTTAATGAAGATGATTTTAAGGATATCAATGAATAAGTAACTGAAATTAGCCCTTTTAATGGGTTCCTCATGTTTTCTCATCAATCTAGAGTGATTGCTTGTAATTTTTGGACTTAGTAATCATGATATATGATTTATAAGGTTTGATCTTTTTATGATATTTCTAGAATAGAGCGGTACTAACTTTTTATTGGAAAAATTGCATGTCGTTGATCAACATTCAGTGATTGACCATGGTCGGGATTGTAAGACTAAATGGCATCACACCCACTAGCAAGGTATGAGAGGATGTGAAAGAGTAAGATCATGTTAGATCAATGGTTGATACAGATCCAACGGTCACGACTCATCATCTTTTTTTGGAAGGGCATGTGTTTGGGGTGCGACGAGTATTGATGGTGCTATTTGTTAGAATGGAGAAGAAAGGAGGAAGAGAGGGAGTCATGGATCACAAAAGTTCCACTTGGACTTGATGGAGGATTAGGAATTTTGGGGAGGGGTTTTATAGGGTGATAGGAGCTAGAGTTAGGGTTTTAAAGGTTAGGGTTTCATGGGTTTGTGGCAAGGAAGGACTTGGTATTTTAGGAACAATTTGCATTCAATATACACATCATTCAAGTTGGATTAATGAGATAAGACTTAAGAGAGGAGAATTTGAGAGGGAGAATGCCATGAGGGAAGGGAGATTGCAAGAGTATCTCACAATTACTGGTAATGGCATGTTTGACTCCTACCTAAAGTAGGAGAAGACCCAAATATTATTAGATCGAGGTCCAGCTATTGTTGGGTCAAGGAGACGCCATGTACAAGGGAGTAGTATGTGGGTCAAAAGACCAGACCAAGGGCTAGCTGGCCGATTCACAATTCCTTGGGTCGAGTGAATTTTTAGGGTACGAGGCACAAAAGAATATTAAATTCCCTCCCATGTTTATAGATTCGTCGTAGATATAAAGAATAGGTATATAAAATAACAAAAGAGGCATACATGTGATACCTTTGTGCATGTTTGTTCTCCAATAACAAGATGTGTCTTTTGTTGGTGAAGATCTCGATTTACTAGATTCAAATTTGAGTTGGCAACTAAGAGATATGGATGGAGGAGAAAGGATCCATATTGTCTGCCAAACGACAACCTTTTTTCATCTCGTGGAAGATGTTGTCCAAGCTTCCACAGTTCATGTCTTGGCCTATACTTCATCCATGTGGATGAGGGAGGATGTGGTGCACCACCTTGGTCACCTTGTTTAAGAGGAACAAAAGTTGTGGATGTGCCAGTCATCACAGACCTTTCTTCTCATGTTTGAGCGGCAGCCTTAGGGTTTCTCTTTCTCTTAGAGAGAGAGAGAGGACCAAAAACTTGTCTTACAAGGTGTGTCTTAAAGATTCGTTTTGCCCATTAGGAAATGCCCCCTTTACATAGGATATTTACAGACTTGGAAGAACCTAATTTCAATCCCTTTCCTATTCACAAACCCAAAAACAATACAATGTTGAAAACTCAGATAGGATTTGTAATTGATGGATCACATCTTGTAATTACCCAATTATATCCTTGATCGCTCCATCACATAAGATAATCAACCTATGATGAGAATCTAGATCTAGATTTGACATGGTTTCCAATTTCAGGCTTTCCCTGTAACATTGTGATCACCTGATCAGGTGGCCTGATCGAACGATCACATGTGTCCAGTGAAAATCTAAATTGATCAATTGAAAATCAATTGATATACTGATGAAATCTATATAATCGACCGACCAGACACTCTGTTGACTTGATCATAGGGTAAATCAACATATTTATGATTTAGAGCCATTATACGCATATGTTTGATTGCAATTTTAATACCCTTATGCATCCTTATGATTGTGAACTGGTAGGTCTCTAATTATGTTGGTAGTGATGTCCAAAACAACACAAGAAAAAGTTGGTGTCTAGCCACACATCATTTCCACCCAAGTAATAGGAATGAGTTGGAGAATAACATGTAAAGTGATCAGTGTTGTCATGAGTCATGATTGTATAATCTCTTTGTCACAAGTATCTAGATTGAACTCAAGTACATGATGTCACCCTCTCAACATTCAATCTATATTCCTTGATCTATAGCATACTATTTAAGATCTTGTAAGTTCAATTTCATATATTGACTCACATGAGCATGGCCATGCATTTCATAGTCTTGCTTATCAAGTTGTTGGGATATCACTCCTAATAGAGGGAAAAATACCATCTACATCGCTCCTAGTCATCCCCAAGTGTCACAGTACATCCAATCACTCCCTTTTGGCAAATCATATTTGGTATCACGTTGGGTTAGTGGTCAAAGCACACAAAATGCCTTGTGATTATTGTAGCAACTTCAAGTCTAAGGATCACAGTCACCATTGTTACATTGAGATATGACTCTAACATGTCACTACATGACTTTCATGTGTCAATCTCAAGTTGGGTATGTTTACTACAACTTGTTCACTAAAAAGTATCCATGCATCCGAGTTGATATCCAATTTATGATTAAAGTCATCATTCACCATACATGCTAGTCTTGTGTATTATTGTTGTCCTATGATATCACATAAATAATTGAGTATGAACATAACAAGAATGATTACTCTTATTATATTTATGAACCCATGTTTAGACCCTCGACCCAAACCATATGTCATCGAGTCATATCATTCATAGGACATCATCGTGTTTATTCATTATCTCAATCTTGAAACAAACATAATAAGTGAAATTGCCTTTCATTTATAATCAAATAAAGTACAAAGTATTCATATTGCAACCATCACATGATGGATCTTAGGGCATACAACCAAACAATATTCCACATGCACTAGACCCAATCACTCACGAATCTAGTTCCAAGTGAACTAACATGACTATCATGCTTTTGTCGTAAAAGTACTTCTGTCATGGGACCAACAATGTTGCTTTCAGTTGGTACTCTACAAAACTTAATATCTCCTTGCTATAAAATCTCATATATGAGATGATAGAACTTGAGTATGTGCTTGGAATGTTGATGCAATCTGGGTTTCTTAGACTGTGTAATAGCTTGGTTATAGTCACGGTAAAGCTCTACTATGTCTTCAATGGTTGTAATTACCCCAAGTTCCCTAGTGAACTTCTTGATCCATATTGCTTCCTTTTTTTGTAGAATCACCCACAGTCTCCTACTTGGAACTTTTCTAGCTAATAGTTCCACCGTTCAGGCAAGACACAAATCCTCATGATGATATGTAATCATCCTTGTTGATTTGGAAGTTTGCATTAGTGTAACCCTTTATAAGTAACTCTTCCTCACTCCCATAAATTAGGAGCTAATCCATATTTCTTCTCAAGTATTTAAGGATAATCTTCACAACTGGATAGTGATCATCACTTGGATCTGATTGGTACCTACTCGTCATGCTCAAAGCATACAAAACATCTAGGCATGTACATATCATTGCATGCATGATAGATCCAAGCATATGAAATCTTACTCATGCGTGCCCACTCTTCTAAAGAGTTGAGACATTTGTATTTAGAGAGACCTATTTCATGTAAAATGGTTAAGTTTTTTATCTTACAATCATGCATGCTAAACCTATTTATCACTTTGTCAATGTATGTACTTTGACTAATACCAAGAATCCTTTTAGATCTATCTCTATAGATCTTGATTCCTAATATATATGGTGCTCCTCCTAAGTCCTTTATAGAGAAGGTATTTCCAACCATGTTTTAATCGATTGTAGGGTAGGAATGTCATCTCCTATCAAGAGTATGCCATCTACATACAATATGAGGAATACAATTATGATCCCACTAACCTTCTTGTATACATAAGGCTCATCTTCATTTCGAGTAAAGCCAAAATGTCTGATTGTTTTATCAAAATGAAGGCTCCAATTTCTAGATACTTGCTTCAATCCATAGATTGATCTTTGTAGCTTGGAGAGTATATTTTCTCAATTTGGAGTAATAAAACCCTCATGTTGTGCATGTATACATCCTCAAGAAGATTCCCATTAAGGAATGTAATTTAATGTCCATTTGCCAAATATCATAGTCATGATAAGCTGCAATGACAAGCATGTTCCTGGTGCATGGCAACCAGTGAAAAAGTTTCATCATAGTCAACACCTTGAACTTGTATGAAACCTTTTGCAACCAATTTACCTTTGTAGGTTTTTACATTACCATCCATGTTGATCTTCTTCTTGAAGAGCCAATTTCACCCTATGGATTTCACCCCTTCAGGTGGATCCACCAAGGTCTACAACTTGTTGGTACACATGGAGTCCATCTCACATCTCGTTGCCTCAAGTCACTTACTAGATTCTAGGTCCTCTATAGATTCCTTGTAGGTTGTTGGCTCATCATCTATGACCATAAAATCATCTTGTTGAGTCATGCGAAATCCATATCTCTATGGCTCAAGACGTGCCCTACTGGATCTGTGGGGTTCTTGTGTTATGATAAGGACTTGAGGTTCAACAATAGTTTGTGGTTCTTCTAGTTCATTATCAACTTCCATAGGTTCAATATGTTCTTGTTGGTCTTGAACTTCTTATTATCTATTTTCCTCCCACTAATTGATCTAGAATAAAATCTTTTTTGAGAAATACAACATCTCTAGCAACAATCATTTTGTTGTCAAATAAAAGATAGAAGCATTATTCCTCGGTTTCATTAGGGTACCCAATAAAAACACATATATTCAATCTGTGTCCAAGCTTTTCACAAAACTATTTCTTGACATAAACTTGGCATCCCCAAATTTTCATGTAAGACATACTGGGACGTTTTCTATTCCATATCTCATATGGTGTCTTTTCAATAGATTTTATAGGTACTCGGTTAAGTGTAAATGCAACGATTTATAGAGCATGTTGCCAGAGGGAAATTAGAAGATAAACTAAAATCATCATAGATCATACCAAGTCCAACAAGGCACGTGATACCTTCTTTTTGATATACTTTTATGTTGTGGTATTCCAGGTGGAGTCCATTACGATATAATACCACGATCCCTTAGAAGGACCTCAGACTCTCAACTTAAGTATTCACCATGTCGATATGATGGAAGTGCTTTGATTCTTTTTCCAAGCTGATTATGTACCTAATTCATGAATTCCTTAAACTTTCTAAGGGATTATGACTTGTGTTTCATTAGATACCTATTGAAGTCATCAGTAAAAGTAATGAAGTACTGACATCCACCTCTAGCACTTGTGCTGAAGGCCCACATACATCAATATGTATGAGTCCAAATAAGCCACTTGCTCTCTCACTTTTTCTAGAGAAAAGGTGCTTTGTCAACTTGCCCAATAAACAAGACTCACATTTCTCTATTGTTTCAAAATAAAAAGAGTCTATTTAACCACATTTATGGAGTCTGATATGCGCTTCTCATTTATGTACCATAGACGATAGTGGGAAAAATATGTTTTGTTTGAGTCATTTAGTTTTAAAATCTTGGTATTTATGTGATATACATTCATCTCAAGATCCAATAAATAAAGACCACAAGATAAAGAGGTAATACCATAAAAGATCTCATCTTTAGAAATGGAAATATGACAATTCTTGATTAGAACCTCAAAACTATTCTTGTCCAAACAAGATATAGAAATAACATTTCTATTTATGGCAGGAACATAATAGCAATGCTCTAACTTTATTACAATTCCACAGGCAGATATATATAGTAGGTGCCTACAGTAGTGGCAACAATTCTTCCTCAAATTATAGCATGTAGTTCCACCTCCCCCTTTTCTAAGGTTCTACCTCTTTTCAGATCCTACATATTTGAACATATGTGAGATCCACATCTAATATCCAATACCCATGATAAATAAGTAGAAAAGTTTATTTCAAAAATATATATAGAGACATATATCCACTACTTCTTACTCTTCACTTACTCAAGGTAGAGAGGACAATTTCTCTTTCAATGTCTAGCCTGATGGAAATTGCCTCCCTTACCCACTCCTCCTTTTGCTTTAAGTGAAGAAGTCTTTGGGATAGCTTTAGAACCTTTCTGAGCTTTTGCTTTACCCTTGTACTTTCCTTTTCCTTTGTTGATCTACCATCAACTTGGATTTGGGGTTATCTTTCATTTTCCCCTCATCATCTCTCAACATGCCAACTACTTCAACTGACTGCTTATTAAAATTGTTCATATTGTACTTAATGAAAAATTGCTTGTATGAATCTGAAAACGATTGCAATATCACATTTGTGGCCAACTCCTGACCCAAAGAAAATCCCAATATTATAAGACTTTCCACATACCCAATTAACTCAAGTACATGGGCTCTAATTGGATCATCTTCTGTCATTTTTCACTTAAACATCACCTTGGAGACATCATACCTCTCGTGCCTTGCTTTTTCTTGATACATGTTCTTGACATGTATTATCATCTGAATAACATCCATGTTCTCATGTTCCTTCTAAAGCTCGTGATTCATGGAGAAAAGCATAAGGTATTTGATGTCCTTGTCATCATCGTGACGCTTCATATGAGCCCCCCTTTCTGCTCTAGGTGCAGTTGGAGTCAATTGATTAGGTACTGGTGTGTCCATGACATAGAGATTACGCTGATAAGAGAACAATTCTTAGTGTTCAAACCAGTCACTAAAGTTATTCCTGTCAATTTTCTTTGTCAAGGACATATCATAGTGAAAAGAGTTTGTGGGTTGTGTTTGCCATTGGTCTACCATAGAAGATAATTTTGCATGAGTTAATAAATTTAATTTGAAAATTATTTTGATTTTAAAAATCTGATTCGACAGAATTAATTTGGACTTTAATCAATTACACTCCCACTATTTAATTCAAATTAGTAGCGCTCACTATTAATTCAAAAGATTACATCAAGTAATCTTGTGATGAGTCAAGAACCAAAATACGTTAGGTTATTACTCAACCAACGTTGGCGTCCATAACTTAATTATTAAGGTAGGTATCAATTGCGTCATATGAAATTTTTGGATCAATGGTTGCACAACTCCTTGTCAATAATTCATCATATTAATTATATTATCTTTGGGGGTCTAAGTGCTTAATTTCATTAAGGTCACATAGTCACCTTCAACCCAAGGCCAATATAATAAGATATGCACGCTGCTTGGCAGGCTAACATTCTTAATATCACACATTGTCAAGGTCGATGATGCACCACACTTGGCTTGTCTGCACTTAGTCGAATAAGGTTTTCATGTGTATTACACTAAGAAGGTATCTTTAATATTGATATTATATGAGGGATACATTATATATATATATATATATATATATATATATATATATATGTGTGTGTGTGTGTGTGTGTGTGTGTGTGTCCAATCACCATTATATATACATTATTATACATATCATATACTATAACAATTACCGATTCAATAAAACATGATTTAGAAACTAGTACAACAACTTGAGCCAACAAGTGTTATAGAAAAACCAACCAAGACATTCACATCCAGTGTAGCTGTTATTCTGCTTTACAATGTTTTCTTGTTGCCCAATCATACAAACTGATTGACAGACCGAAATTCCTCGATCTACCAGTTCAAAGTTTTTTGATTGCCCCATCGTGCAATTTGATCGACAAGCCTGAATTTCCTGTTCATCAAGACTGGTCCTTATTGGGGTTCCTAATCGTGTGATCACACAATTTGGTTAGCCAATCATAAGCCCCTAATAAGGTAGATCTTGCATTATTGATCTGTCACCTTGTCTCATTCACAAACTGTCCAAGGACCTTACTTAGCTTGGGTGTCTAATCTTCTTCATTTCAACATGGTCCACCATTGATAATTTTATATCATTGTGTAATTGAAAATTATTACATGGAGAATGATAGAGAGGGATATGGAATGCAAACCATATACATGCTACATTACGATCAAAACCAAAACCACAATACTAGATATTTTAGATCATACCACAAGCGACCTAGTTACCATGTCCGCACATCCATCAATCAAAAGATTTTTAAGGCATCACATGGTTTATGTAATATATATATATATATATATATATATATATATATATATATATATATATATATATATCATATCATATCATAAATGATATTAGGCGATTATGTGGATACAATTTTTATAATATTTGTCCAACAGACCGAGTTGATTCAAAATCCAAACTAAAGTAGAAAGCATACAATGTTAGCTATGATACCACTTTAGAGTTTTTGGGCTAGGAGCTCAAAAAAATATTACAATTTTCCTCCCAAAATTCTCATGTAACACATCCTTTGTAGCTATAAAACTCCATTATATAAAATTACAAAAAATATACAAAGGTGATACCCTTGTCCATGCTTGTTTTGCAACAATGAGATGCATTCTTTTAGTGAAGATCTTGATCTACCATATTTAAATCCAAGTTGGCAACCAAGAGGTCCGGATGAAAGATAAATGATTCATATTGTCCTTAAAAGGACAACCTTTTTAGTCTTGCGGAAGATGTTTGCCAAGCCTCTGCATATTGTGCTTTGGCCTCTATTTTTTTCTACATAGATGGAGGAGGATGTGGTGCACTACTTTGATTGCCCCGTTATAGTGGAACAAAAGTTATGAATGTGCTAGTTGTCCCAGAACTTCCTTTCATCTCATGTCTTGGGAAGAAACATTAGGGTTTCTCTTTCTTTTAGAGAGAGATAGAGAAGATGGATGAAGTGTCTCATAAGTTGTGTTTTAAAGATGTGTCTTACCATGTGGGGCATGACCCCTTTATAGAGGAGAGTCTTGGGCTTGGAAAAACCTAATTCCAACCCCTTTCATGTTCAAAATTCCAAAAATATACAATGCTAAAAACTTGGACAAGATTTGCGATCGACCGATCACGTCTTGTGATCACCCATCAAACCCCTAATTGTCTGATCATGTAAGTCGATTGACCTATATTGAGAGTCTAAATCTTGATTTGATATGTTTTCCAATTTCAAAATTTTCACGTAACATTGTGATCACTCGGTCAGGTGGCCTGATCGGCCGATCACATGTGTCAAATGGAAATCTAAATGACCAATTAACAATCAATTGATTTGTTGACCCAATCAATATGATCTTCCGATCAGACATTGTGGTCACCCGATCATACGAAAAATCAACATATTGATGATTTACAATTATTCTAATCATATTTTTTATTGTGAACTTCAACTCCTTTACGCATCCTTATGTGTGTGACCCGTTAGGTTCCTAATTAAGTTGGTAGTAATGTTCACAATAACATAAGAAAAGATTGGTGTCTAACCACACATCATTGCCACCCAAGTAATAGGAATGAGTTGGAGAATAACTACAACTTGTAAAGTGATTAGTGTTACCATGACCGTACAGTCCCTATGTCACAGATGTCTAGATTGAACTCCAGGCATGGAATGCCATCCTCTCAACATTCAATGTTTGTTCCTTGATCTAGAGCAGAGTATTCAAGATATTGTGAGATCAATCATATATTGACTCATATGAGTGTGTTCATGCATTTCATAGTCTCACTTATCAAGTGGCTAAGGCATCACTCCTAATGAAGGGATAAATCCCATCCACATCACTCCCAGTCATCCCCAAGTGTGATAGTCCACCCAATCACTACCTTTTTCATAACTCATATTTTAGATCATGTTGGAATAGTGGTCTAAGAACACAAGATGACTTGTGATCACTGTAGTAACTTCATGTCTAAGAATTACAATTACCATTGTCACATTGAGGCATGACACCAACATATCACTACACGACCTCCATGTGTCAATCCCAAGGTGGGTCTATTTAGTAAAACTTGTTCTCTAGTAAGTACCCATGCATCTAAGTTGATATCCAATATCATGACTAGAGAGACATACTCATCGTTCACCACACATGCTAGTCTTATGTATTATTGTTGTCCTAAGGTATCCACAATCATAACTGACTAGGAACACAACAAGAATAAGTACTCTTATTATAAACATGATCTCATGTTCAGGTCCTCAACCCAAACTATATGCCATCAAGTCATGTCATTCTTAGGACATTATTGGGTTTATTTATTTGTTATCTCAAAAGTGAAACAAATATAATAAGTAGAATTGTCTTTTATTAATAATAAAATCTAGTACAAAGTATTCCTATTACAATCATCACATAATGGCTCTTAGGGCATACAACAAACAATTCTTTTAGGTGAAAACCTCCAAAAATCATACCAATTAATTGACAACTATAAGTGCTATAAAGAAATTGACAAATATAATTTGACAAGATTTTAACCATAGCTTTTCTTAGAGAATGTGAATGCTTAGAAAATGTTTCAAGGAATTTTGAGCAAGTTAGATCATGAAAATAATCAAAGTTAATCAAGAGTTAAATCGAGCTAAGGTTTACTAAAAGGTGCATATGTTTGGTCTAACCAATGATTTTTCAACCGAGAGAATCTTATAAGATCTCTGAGTATGGTAACTATCAGGAGTGAGCAAAATAAGATATTTGAGGGCCAAAAGAGTAATTAGGTCAAATATGTGCAAAAATGTACTTCATCACAATATTTCATTCAACAATGGAGCTCAAGTAACTACCATATTTTAGACATATTCCACCTTAACTTCTCCAAATATTAGGTTAGCTATAAAACAATCGACATACTTTGACGTTGTACATTTTTGTTGATATTGGAATCTATATGTTGCCATCTATCTCTCCTTGTTCCAATATATAAGGTACGTAATTTCTTGAAACAATAGTCAGGGTGACCATTGTTGCCCCAATAATGACATAAATCTTCTGACGCGACATGTCTAGCATTATACCTACTTCCATCAATGCTAATAAGGGATAGTGCAGTTGAAGATTTCTGTCCACAATAAAGGAAATGGGGTTTGAACCACACATACAACATTTTTTGATTTACTACCACCCTTCAGAAGTCTGGCCTTCACTACGGCCGTGGAAAAGGAGTTTCTTTCAATCTTCATCATATAAAACTTTTTTGAATAGAGTGAATAACTTAAATTACCATAAATTGTAACAAATAAAGTAGAACATCAACTTTATCATTAGAGTATGCCTCATGTCATCGAAAACTTATATGCCTTTCATTTGGAACCTAACATGGTTTAAATTAATTCAACTTATTAAAAGGGGTCCATTTTTTCCCTTAGGTTTCACCAATAGAATAACTACTTGGTAACTCAAAAAAAAAATGAAAGGAAAATTACATCTAACGCTATGGGAGACACCTTTATTATAGAACGAATTCTATTGTAACCCCATAGGATACGGCTAGCGTTTCATTTTAGTGCATAGTATGTCGTTTCTCTCCCATGTTTTTTTGGTAGGGTTTTGGAGTGAATTGCTACATTTTCACTAGATCCTACATAAGACAAGTATAGAAGGTGTCTTATACTACCGTTTGCTCTCTGTGGTCTTTTCTATGTAGGCCTAGTTTGGGTAGCAGATTTTCAAATGCGGCATTTCTATATAGTTTTTTTGATATTATATTAATACATGTGGACTTTATAAGTACCGACATCGGGCCAATTCAACGATAAAAATGATAATTTGGAATCACGCCAGTATTGACAGAATTTACAAATACTACATGGTGGTATAAATCCGGTTTCCTCAACGTCCATTTCACGCACACCTGCTATGCTACAACGAGTGCAAGTTACCGCATCCACGTTAATCACGTATAAAATTCCGGTACTTAAAAAGTCAGTACCCGAATGCAGTGTAATAATTCGATATGTGTTTTTACTAGTCTACTAATATTATCTGATTACGTTTTCCCTCTAAGTATGTTTATATATATATTATAATGAGCTAACATGGCTGAGTGCCATGTAGCCAACATCAGGAAAAGAACCCCTATATCTAAAACGCTGCAAATACTTGTGGCGTGGCATCTCCACTGCCCGCGGACTCGGGAGGCGGGGAATCGACTTCACTTCTGTGGCTTTGCTCCTCCACAGCCACACTTCGAGGCAAGCTACTTACCCGCGCTCGTCACCATCCAGCTTCCCAACCCGTCAAACCAAGAAGCCTTCCAGTACACTGCCACTCCCATTCTCCTGTTCCTCTCTCCATCGCAATGTTCTCACCCGTTGGTTCCGTTAGATGCACTTACATCACGCCCCTTCCAACTGGAATCGATGGCGCCTATGTCCCTTACTTTCCCGCCGCTTCCCGGGTCAACAGCTATCCCAGGAAATTCAACCCTGCTAGACCTAGCTTCTTGATCGGTCTGGTGTGCTCTGCGGGCAGCGGCGTCGGCCAGGAGGAGGCCCTGCGGGAGGATTCAAAGGCAGTCGATGAGGGGAAACAAGTCCGGGTACGATGGGGTGCTCACTTTTTCCCTCGGCATTGCTGGTTGAAAACATGTTTGTTTCTTTTTCCCTCGATTGTACGGTTCTTCAGTGGATTGTGTATGCCGATTTGTCTTCTCTTGCATGTTTGTTTGGAAGAATGTGTCCGGAGTTCGAAGATTCTAGTAGACAAACATGTTAGTGCTTGTTAATTGGAAATAGGGCACAGTTTTCCACTGACGATCTGATAGTTGTAACTCATTTTAGCAGGACAGTTGTAGTCTCGATCTAGTGTGGTTTAATAAGCGATGAAAGGCCTACCAAACATATCACTGATGACTGTCCCATAACATCTGGATATGCCGGGGATGAGGTGTTTGTGTACTACTTTTGGGGGATTTAATGTCTGCATGTCTGTTAATTACATTTTTAGAGTCTACTATGAGGCCTTCCCCTAGTGGCAACTCCAAAAATAGGGTGATATGTTGGCTGTTCCCTGCTGGTTGTACCCCTACGAGAGAAATTGCTATACTGCGTACAATGTGGAGCATTGAAAAGGAATTGAAGAAGAGCAGCAGATGGTTGGTGGTTTTGTGAAGCACAGAATTAAATTCCATTTGAGAAAGATCATACAATTTATATCCTTGTTGCACTTGAGAACATCCTAAATAGACACTTTTGAAAGATTGAGGATCGAATTTGTCATCTTTTGGATCAAGGTTGTGAGAAAAAGCTATACACCGGCAATAGGATAAACTGTAGTATGCCTACCACTCCATGTTTGACCTCCATCACCAGAGTAGGCTTCAATGTTCACTCAAAAGCATCCATAAGGGCTACGGACAGAGTATGCTTCACGAAATCCCAAACCTACTTCTAATTGTAAACTTGGTGGTGGTTCAACTTAATATCCAGAATATCCATGTTGGGACTGAGATGGGTATGGAAGTGTCTGCCCAAATAACATATCTCCAAAATGCAATAGCTAGAATTGGTCTAATCTTCAAGAAAACATGGTCACCCACTAGAAATTGGACATTGGTCTTGTGGGTATCAACATAAGATTTTTGGTGGTCCAAAGATCTCTTCAGTATTTACTTATTAGGTTGACATTGTTGGAATAAAGTTGCAATTCTTTATGCTTCAATATCCTTTATTCGCCTACTTCATCCCAATAAAGGGGTGATCTACATGGTCATCCATAAAGAGCTTCATAGGGGGGCATGCCAATGCTTGACTAGTAGCTATTATTGTAGGCAAATTCCACTAAAGGTAGGTAGTGATCCCATGAACCACCCCAATCAAGTACGTACAGTCTCAACAAATCTTCTTATACATGAATTGTCCTTTTAGATTGGCCATCAAACTGTTGAGATTGAGAGTCAGATATCCATTGAATAACAAGATCAGAATAATAATCACTTTGACTCTGGTATTGTGGTTGTGGATTGGATGGGTAGGGGTATGGGCTTGTAGTTGTGGGCATTGTGGCATGTAGTGGAGGTGCACCGCTGTAATCTTTCCCTGTTCAAGTTTTTCTCCTTTGAAATGTTTTGTTAGCCATGGGATATTCCTATTCCGGTGGAGGTGCAGCCCTAGTAACATGACTAACATAAGGCCGGTCATCATTTTGAGGATCAACAACTGGAGGATATTCTGGAGAGCGTTGGCTGCGAATTGTTCTTCCACTTCTCTATTGATTTCCATATCAATATTAACATGTGCAGCTTCAGGCTCAAGTCTTTCAGGCGGGGTATCAATAATAATATCGTCACCATTATTTGCATCAAATTGCTCTTTTATATATAGATCTGGACGTCCATCTAAATTATCTAGAACGGGACGATCTATCTCATTCATCCATTCCTCTAAATGATTTTCTAAATCTTCCTCCAATCCTCTACGTCTTTTAGGGTTCAAAGTATATGCGGTGTCAATGGAATCATGGACAACAACAAAATCCACTTCCTTGTAGTTGGCATCTCGTATTGCTCTAGCCCTCAACTGCATGTTGTAGTGAATGTAGACAAGATCCCTCAACCTGTTTGCCCCAAGCCTGTTCCTTCTCTTCGAGTGTATTAGATTGAAAGTGCTCCAATTTCTTTCACAAATTTCTTAAATGGGGGGCACCTGTTCCATTCCAAACCCACCACTCACAAGGATCACCTGCCTCATGGTCAGCGACCGCATTTGGATGACCAAAGCATCCTGTGCATTCACGAAACTGGCGCAACTAAAAAATAATATTTACGATATTGAGATGATCAATGTCCAGAAAATCGGTCTAATCGGCCGAATAATCAGTTTTGGAGGTCTAGCGCTCCGCATATGAATAATCAGCCTATAATCGGTCCAGGACCGATTAATCGGCCGTTCGGGGGTATAATCGACCGATTAATCGGCGATTTTCAAAATCAAATGCTAGTAATATTTTTTTTACATTAATTATTTCTAATACTACTATTGGTCATTACAATTACATTCCTTTCTTCCAATTTACATATTTGATCTTCTCCCCATGTTTTCTCAATAAGTTTATAGTTAATGTTTATTGAACTGATCCTTATTGTTGATGTTTTCTTCTCTAATTTCATCAATGTTTCTAATTACTTATTAATGCAATATTAGTCTATGACTTATCAATGTTTCTTCTCTAATTTCATCAATGTTTCTAGTTGCTTATAAATGCAATATTAGTTTATTACTTATCAATGTTTGTAATTACTTATTAATGCGATATTAGTCTATGACTTATCAATGTTTCTAATTACTTATTAATGCAATATTAGTCTATTACTTATCAATGTTTCTAATTACTTATTAATGTGATATTAGTCTATGACTTATCAATGTTTGTAATTACTCATCAAGTTTCTTCTCTAATTTCATCAATGTTTCTAACTACTTATGAATGCAATATTAGTCTAGTACTTATAAATGTTTCTAATTACTTATCATTGGTATTATTATATGGTCAATATATAATTTACATATCTTTATGATTAATATTTAAAAAAAAAATCAAAACCGATTAAAATCGAATATTCTCCCGCTTATACTCCCGCATACCGTATATACTCTATTCGGTACCCTCTCCGCCCGTACACCGATTACCACTTTTCAGAACACTGGAGATGATGAAATCAGAGTAAATTTATATAGTTATATACCTCTTCCAGTACTAGCAATTGCCACATTTTTGACACCACCAGTAATGTGATGTTGAAATCTAGTAATCCCCCCTTCATCAATTGTCTTCTTGCTGTAATTGCAAATTATCTTTCCCTTGTTCCCATCAAGAGGCGTGCAGAGATTACATGCAAAATCCACATCCTTAGCTCCAACATTACCGGCCCCAACACCCTCACCATCGCTTGAAGACATCTTCTCAAAAGTCAACACTGCAAAAAGACAAAGACAAACAAAAATTAGGTGTATGAAATCAATAACCCATTAAGTTGTAAGAAATTAATCTATTTTATGTATTATAGAATGAAAAACAATACTTTAAGTGTATAAATGTTACATGTATTTATAGAATCAAACACAACATTTTTAAAGATTTTTATTACTACGAAAAAGGGTTAAATAAAAAACAAAAGCCTGAAATTATTTTTAAAAATATAAAATCTGATATTTATCTGTATTAAGGCAAGTGATGTGTTACAAATTACTCATTCCATCTTATATAACACTAACACACACATTTCTGTAGACAAAAAAATGTATTTTTTATTTACTTTCAGCATTTTTAATAAATGAAAAAAGAAAAATATAAATATTTGTACTATATTTTTGTTTGTACTTGTTCATATTAGTATTTGGTACAACTTCTTCTACTAAACCTAACTTAGATACTTATGATTAATAGTACTTATTGTATTATTAAGAATTTAATATTAATTAGTGAAATTATATGATAATATTAATTAGTAGTAGTAGATCTAGTGATACATTAGTAGATCTACATAATATAACCATAGATCTATTGTTAAATAGCATTAATTCTAAGTTTTTTGGAGTAGATCTAGGATTTGGGTGTATTTAGAGAATTTTGGAGAACTTCTATGGTGAAAATAGAAGGAAATAGAGAGGGGGAGGGGTTGGAAATGATGAGAAATGAAAGAAATTAAGAAAACATACCTTGATTAGGGCTGATTTGAGCTTCAAGGAAAGAAATTGCCCAAAATCTCCAAGTTTCTCCACTCAAACAGCAGCAGCATCACGAGGTTGCAAAAAAGGGTATGTCGGGGCGGCATACCGCCCATACCACCCTTAAGTGGGACATTTTGCAGCGGCACCCTCGATATTTGCCGATATCGGACAGTTTTACCGATAAGTCCACCGCTTTACTGATAATTGCAATCCCAGTGACAGGTTTGCGTGAACCGATGACCGATGCCGTCGATATCGGTATACCGGTCGGTATACCGACGATATCGTCAGTATCTGTTTCATTGAGTAGAAGATGGATTCAGATGGAATGCTACTTGGGATAAAGAAGGGAAAGTGGGGTTTGCCTTGAAGAATCGACAAAGGCTGTCGAGTAATAAGAAGACACACATTTAACATTGCTTCAGACTAGGATATAATTGATAGGCGGGCATGAATAGCTAGGGTGATATCTAGGAGGTGATGATTTTTGTGCTTTGCTGCTCTGTTCTGTAAATGGTCATTCTGACTTTCCGGCAAACTGAAGACAACAACTGAACATATTCAAAGGTATTGTAAGTTCGAAGATGTTTACTATTGGTTTGAAACTGAACATAGACCATGCAGTATAAAGCGCAGACAATAAAAACAATTCATATAGACCGTGCAGTGAAAAGCGAAGACAATAAAAAAATTCATCACGAAATTTTAGTAAATAAGGAAAGTGGACACAAACAAGAAGAGACCGAGTATATATTGTATATTTTGTTTGCCTCTATCCCTACTCCCTACTGTACCCAAGTAGGTGAAACTGATATTTTAACTGCCAATTCCTTACAGTTTAACACTTTTATGTAGTACACAAAAATATGTACAAAGTACAAAACATTTTTCTCTCAACGTAGGAGAAACCCATTTTCTAGTTCAAGCAACCTCTCTTTTTAGTGTAAGAATAGCTTCGTTTCAGCCAAGGGGCAAACCATCTCTTCTTTCTGGTGTAGAAGCACCTCCCCTATTTGTTTAGGAGGAATGCCCACTTTTGGATAAAGAGCACCGACCAATGACCACACCGGGTCACACATGTTCATATCCATTCGGTGAAGAACGTCAATGAAGATAATACTCCTTCACACATTCATGCAAAGAACATAAAAGCAGCAAGACCTCCTTTGCTAAGGAGATGGAGACGACTGTCACCGAAGCCAACCTCTGCCACAGAGAACCATCCCGTGTTGCCTCGCTGTATTCATTGATAAAGCGGGTATGAAAAACAAGGGACTAGAAGAAGGAATCTCCAGCAGTTATTATGTTGCCATTGAAGAGCACGAACAACCGTTCATGCACCACACATAGTACACCACTGGACTTTCCTCTCCATGGATGGCAAAACTGTTGATTGAAAAGCAAGCGATCTAGGTATTTTAGCTTCTCGGTGAACGGTGTATGCAATGGAGTAGAGTTTCTCAAGTAGAGATATGGCTGCAGGAACACTAAGATTTTCACAAGTTGTTGCCCTTGAATCACACAAAGTATCACAATTATTGTTTAGGTTGTGTTGAATGAGGTTGTAGGGGATCCTATAGGTAGTTGAGGTTAGAATGTGTTAGAAGGTCCAAAAGAATTAGTCAAATTGGAGCTATGTTGGTTAAGTGAGCTGCTAGCTTTAGCAAAGGCCAGCGAAGTGCTAGCTGCCCTGTTGTTGTTCTTTCATTACACTCTTTGACCTTCTTGTGGGCATGTGGTGTCATTTGTCTGTGGCTTGCTCGTATTTCGGACCACTACAATGTGATTTCTTTCAATGAGCTTATAACCTTCAATGGAAGACATCTCTTGTGCTGTGGCAAAGACTGAAGAAGCATGTGAATCACAAGAGTCGTATGTGGAGCTGTTCTTTACTCATCTCTTGCTGCATTTTTTATCTGCCTTGTTCTGTTTCGGTTTACTGGTAGGTTGATTACACTTCTGCATGTTGGGCTGTTTCAATGTATTGTTTTGTTGTGATCCTTTCCCCCCAAGTGATTTGAATAATGAGGTGTAATAAGAAAAAGAGGAGCAAAAAATCCTCTGAATTTGTCTAGTCCACTCCTGAGTTTCTTCTCATTGTTCCATATAAGCCTTGAGTTATTCTCAGTCTGAAATATCTGAGGCATAAACGACTTTTATATATTCATATTATAGTTTTTGTGACTCATAAAGGTATTCTACGAAAAGAAAAGTGACCGACGTTTGGAATGATGTGAATTATAGATGTTCAGAATGCATCATGGTTTAAAAGAGTTTTAAAAGGGTTTGCTCCTTGTGCAATTTTTTACATAAGGAATAAAACATCAACGGAAAATTCACAGTGTTGTAATTCGAGGCTTCTCGAATAGGCTCAAAATCATGAAAGGCACAATATAAGGATTGAGTTCTAAAAGAATCTTCCTTTTTCTTTCTCTAGGTTCTGAAGATATTCAATTAATTATATTTGAAAATTTTCTATAAAGACTTCTCAGTGGCTAATCATATTCTTCTGATAAGTAGAAGTCTGCTGACTGGAAGGCAGCACGGACTTATAAAGAAAGTGGAGTTGTCTATGATGGAAAGGTTGAAGGCTTCAATGGTGGAGGACTGCTCATTAGGTTTTACTCTCTTCTTGGATTTCTTCCATTCCCTTTGCTGAGTCCATCCCACGCGCAAAAAGGTCAATCTCTCTGCATACTTTTTGCCTCTAGTTTGATTGTTACTTGAGCCATTGTTGTTCACCACTAGCTTCTTAGCCATTATCATTCTTATACCACTGCATAGTTAGTTGCTGTATTCATGTGTTTCTATTAGTGTGAAATACTTTCCCACTTGCATTGTAATTAATAAATGCAGAGCCACTGAAGCCCATCCAGGACATAGCACGGAGTTTAGTGGGATCTTCATTGTCTCTAAAGGTATTAACTGTGCATGGTATATTGGACATATGCTGCAATATTGGTGTACTTCATGTTGTTCATTAAGTGCTTTGCTATATTCTAAATAATTTCAAGTTTAATCAGTCTTATATGAACTCCCATTTCTTACACCTTAATTTCTATTATTAAGAAGAAAGTAGCTGCTCTATACTCTGTCAGCAGCTACCTTTGCTGATGTTAAACAGGGTGATAGTTCTGTTATTACCTTGGCTAATAAGTTGCTCTAGGAAAACTAATTGGAATAGTCCGCTGGACTTCATTTTCATATGTTCAGCATGTTGGTTAGCATTAACATTCCATCAGAGGCAATACTCCTACATGTGAATTCCACCATACACAACATTCTCTATCATTAGTGAAATTTGCATAAACACACTCATTTTTCTTTGAATTTGTAAACAACAACCAACAGATTCCGTGGACCAGCAGGGTCTGCCGAATGGCGAGGGTTGTTCCTGCCATGCCTCATATGATATACCATACATTCAAAATTCAAAAAAAGATGAATTTATCACAAATTGTCATCACATGCAAATGATGTGTCTTAAAAACTAAAAGACGGCTGTTCATTGTATTGAATAGAAGAAACCCTGCTCCCATAAATAGGAGGACAGGGAAGCGTATAGACATAAGACCAACCCTAATGGGCCAAAACACTTAGGCCCATATTACAAACTAATAATAAAAAATAATAACTAAATAACTCTCAACACTCCCCCTCAAGCTGAAGTTGGGAGAATCCCAAATCAGCTTGCAAACAGAGAGTTGGACTAAAAAACAAAGAAACAAAAATAAAACGATAAACCAGCCCATACAAGAATTATCTCCCCCTCAATATTACAAATAAGCACTCAAATACTCAGACACTCCCCCTCAAGTAGATACTCCAAGCAAGTAGGTCACAAAAACTTCTCGATCATCTGGATTAGAAATAAGCAGCAACAGGATCATCTGGAGCAGAAGTATCAAAGCAACATGGTCTTCATCTCATCATTAATGTCGCAGCCCAGAGAGTGCTGGGTCACAACAGTAGTAGTGGTCAACGTACAAATAAAATACGGACGGGTCAACGTGCAAAACAAAGCACGGATGAGCCAGGAAGTGCTGGCACACAGAAGCATAAAGTAGGGAGTCAACATGCACACAAGGCATGGACAAAAAGAGAGTCAAGGTGTTAATAACAAGACATGCCAGAGAGTGCTGGCGCACAGAAGCAACAGTCAACGACGTAGGCAGATATAAGACCAGTGGGCAGAGTAGCTAACATATAACTAACTCCAATATGCAAGCTCCATGTAAAGTCAACAACAAAGATCTTCATCATCTTCTCTCTTCGTACAATATCCACCACAGTAGCAGACGTCAAAGTCCAGAGAGTGCTGGCCCACAGTAGAAAGTCAACATGCAAATAAAGCACAGACAGATAGATAGCAGCAAGTAAAATGTGCTAATCATAGCACAAGCAATAACAATGACGTCCCGATATGTAACTTCATAGCACCAGTCGAGGTAGATGATGAAAAAGCAATAATAGCAGCAGAAAGCACCACATAGCAGCAAACTATCATGTAGTATATGTAGCACGGGATCCATAGAACAACAGTAAAATGTGGCATGAAGATGCACATAGAAACATAATTAAATTCTTCATTTCTTCTTCCTTCATCTCTCCTCTCATCTCATGTCTTCCCTCTGCTCTTCATCCTCTATTCTCCCCCTCACGCCAACTACGAAAGAAATCAAGAGAGTGGTTGGAGTAGAGAGTCAAAAAACAATGGTAGAGGTAAGGGTTGTATAGGCAAATATGTGGAGGTAACTGATAACACAAGTAAAGGTAGAAAACGACCCGAATAGGCGGATCCAGATAGAAAAATAAATGGATCTTTTGTCGACCCAACATAAAATCCGATTAGACAAACAATTGGATCCGATTAGCACAAAATGTAGTGTATACGAGGGCAACAAAAATATTGAGGGGAGCATAAAAAAATTGGGATGCGGTTACTAGCGGTGGTAGCCACAGTTGGGTGGGTAACAGAAAGTAGTGGGTTATAGGCGGCGGGCCAGCATGATCGACAAGGCGCAACAACAAAAGGTGATGGCGGCGGCAGACGGGCAAGCAATGACGGGTAGAGTAGGCGCAGGTAGCGGCATGACGAGTGTTGCAGCGGCTGGTAGAGGCGGCAACATCACAGAGGACCATCGGCGGCGGCAAAACAGTGAGCAATGATCATGACAGCCTTTGCAAGGCAAGCAGAAGGCAGCAACGACTGCGGCAGCCAAGGGCAACAAATGTCGTCAGGCAGTAGTAGATGGCAGCGTGGGTTGGCGGAAGAAAGTGGAGCGGCACAGGGGACAGGGCCGGCGGGGCGCACGTCAGCGGGGTACAACACTAGCGGCGGTGCACAGAGCAGCAACGACGCATGCAGGCAGTAGGCAGGGGTGCATGTAGATATTAGCGGCAGTGACAACAACGTATGAAGCAACAATAGCAGGTTAGAGGTGGCGGCGGCAAGAGTGGCGCAGGCAGCAGGGGCTGGGGGGTGGCGGCAGGTAGAGTAGTAGTAGGCGAGATCGAGGTAGGAGAAGCAAAAAAATGGAGAAAGAATAGCCTCGGAGACCATGGAATAGCCTGCGGGCAGCCGACCCACAAGGAAGAAGGGTGGCCGCCCGTCGGCTACATCTCCCTCTTGTTTCTCTCTCTCACGTATGACGGCGGCTCAAAATTGCTGCTCTGATACCATCTTAAAAACTAAAAGACAGCTGTTCCTGCTCCTATAAATAGGAGGACAGGGAAGCGTACATACATAAGACCAACCCTAATGGGCCAAAACACTGAGGCCCATATTACAAACTAATAATAAAAAATAATAACTAAATAACTCTCAACAATGTGTTTACTCATGCATTTAATTTCATAAATCTGTGACACCATATTCTCTTTCTATTATCACATCAAGCATGATTCACTCCTTGATGTACTCAACTAATGCAGTCATAGCTCTACATCATCTCAGATTCGACAAAATATAGTTATGCCAATTTCTAAAAGAGTTAACTCACAATTTTGAGTTTTTCTTTTACATAAAGACATAGACACATAAGTGTACATGTGCTTTTCTAGAATTTCATATGAACAATTCATGTTGAGGGTATTAGGTAATTAGTTTATTTGGTTTTCTTATAATATGGACCGAAGCATGCTTGGAGTTCATGTTTGTATTAGTCCCCTTTCTTATATATAGGAGCAAGGTTTTACCTAATGAAATTATCTCGTTACCCTTTTATTGGTTTTTCCACACGGTATCAAAGCAGCCCATCACGTACCCTAACCCGACTTGAGCAAGAGAAAGGATTCCACCCTTGCGGGTGCCTGCAATGCTAATCTGCCTGTAGGGATTCCAAACTCTCCATTCTATAACTTCCTCCATCGAGCTTTTTCCAGCCCACTAATCATTGTTGTGTTTCCTCTTCGGGAGGTAATCCTTCCTTCTCTCTCTCCTATTGCCACTGCTATTGCAACTGGCCTTTGCCAGAATGTTTTTGCTGATACCGCCCCTCTTTGCGCCCTTACCACCCGCTGCTATTAGGCCTAGTTGTTAATTTTCCATTGGTTATGCCCCCTTTGATGGGGCCTACTGCTGCTTGCATCATCATCAACAACAACAACCCCCATCCCCCCACATACACACAACACACACCTTGAATTTCCACGGTGGGCTTTCTTCACATTGTGCTGTTTCTGTCAGGTAGTTCATGTGGATGCTGTTTTAGGTCTGCATTGTCTCTTCCCCAACATTCCCAACATGAACCCTGACACTAAATGTTGCTGGAATTCGTGGATCTGAATTGATCTGTGAAATTGTGGGGCCTTTTCTTGGAGGTGCTTTCCACACCCCTTTCTGCTGGGATGTTCTCCTCTTGGAGGCATGGCCTCCTTATGCACTACTAGTCCGCCTTCTGTCGCAAGGGATACCAAGTTGAGGATCTTACCTACCATCGATATTGAGGTTGTTCCTCCACAATCTAACACTGTTTCTACTTGAACGCTGCACTTTTCATCTAAGGGTCGGGGAATTGGAGTCTGGCGGCTGTTGTATTTTAGTGCTCTCTACCCATGGCTTCCTTTGGGGTTGATGTTGATGTTTGAACTAGGATGATGGGCTCTAGAAAGGGCGGGGGGGGTTGAATAGAGTTAAAATCCACTTAAACCAAATTCACTAAACCTTCAAATTATATCAAGAGATAAGGTTGCATATATGGAATTTGAGTGCAACTAAACACACATAGCAAGGATGTGAGAGATCGAATAAGAACAAGAACACAAGCTATGTATAATGGTTCCAAGCTCCGAGCTAGGAGAGTGTACCTCTACTAGCTAGAGAGGTCAACCTCTAGAATTTTTCAACCATGTCTCACTCTTTATATTCCATTATAAAGTTACAACATATGACCTTCCTTTTTTGGGACAAGGATACCAACCTTCCCTTTGAAGACAAGGGAGCCAATAACATCACAAAGGACTTACCCACTTTTGCAACGAGTCTCTCGCCTTCACTAAGGACTTACCCACTTTTGCAACGAGTCTCTCGCCTTCACTAAGGACTTACCCACTCTTGCAACAAGTCTTCCGTCTTAAAGGAATTATCCACTTTTGACTTGGATCTTCCGCCTTTGACTTCACCTTCACCAAGGAGAAGCTTTCACCAAGGGACTCCTTCTCTTCTTCACCTCTCTCAGCCAAGAGAGAGAACCCTCATCTTCATGGTAGAAAGAGAGATTGAGAGGTAGAGGAAGTGAGAGCCTCACACGATATGCATGTAGGACTAGCTCTCTTACAAATCTCCTACTCACTCTAATGGATGTAGCAAGTGATTAAACTTCAGAGTGGAAGGAGACTCTTGGAGGCACTCAATTATAATATAGGGATCTTCATAGTGCTTGGATAACCATGGGATAAAGTCAAGGGGTCCTACTTATAGTTGGGGATGCCTCCTAGTCAGGAAAAGTACTTAAGGACAAATTCTAGTCGTTTGAGGTGTTGCGACAGATCTATTTTTGAGTTTTGTAACACTCCAACGACTAGAAACACTTTTTTAACTCATTCCGCATAGTGCGGTTGGTCGAGTTTACTTTTGGGAAATTCGATCGATAACACTATACGGCAAATCAAGTTTGAGTTGTCAGTCGAGTTTATCCTGGATGAAACTCGGCAGACAGCTTAAATTTGATTTGCCTGTGCAGAGGCGTCGGTCGAGTTTGTCTTGGAAAAACTCGGTCGACCTTGCCAATTCCCAAGATTCATCAAGGGTGTCGGTTGAGTTTATCCTAGATGAAACTCGACCGACAAAAGCCCCTGTGATGAATTTTGGAAAGTGCCACAAAAGTGCTTAAATATTCGATTTAAGTGCTCTTGATTTTTTCTAAGCTTAATTACAAGTCATACAATCATTACAAGTGACTTACAACATGATTCTAATGGATTGAGACTTTCTCCACAAAAGTACACTTGCATTGATTTTGACTTGTTTTTCTCCAAGCTGAGATGTGCAAGTTTAGACAATTGGAGTGTGTCTATACCTAATCTGAAATCACTCAAGCAGATGTATTAGGCACAAATGAGTGGAATGGTTAGTAGTCAATTAGACTTTGAGAGTGAATTGGACTTTGAGCCAATATTCTCCCCCTTTTTGAAGATGACAAACCATTCCATAAATGTATTGAGAGCATTTAAGTAAAATTATACCTTTGAAGAAATCTAGCGGTTTCAATGAATTGAGTTCATATGTCTCCTCAATTTGATGTCATTAGAGTTCACATATCCCCCCTCAAATTGATGTTATTTCTCCTACATGGTTAGCTTTCATAACATTTATAGAAACTGTCTTTTACTCATATATGTTCTACATATATGTCTTCTCCCCTTTACATCTCCCCACCTTTACATAAGACATGTCTTTTCTCCCTTTGTCATTTCAAAAAGCGAGGAGGTTGAAAAACACAACTTGTTAGTAAAAGGAGATACTAAAAGTTAGAATGGAGAGTAGAAGAGCAAAAACTAGGCCTTGTCCAAGAAATGCATATATGAAGCAAATTAAAACATGCATTAGAACAACCCTAGATGTAATTTTAGCATATATCAAGGCAATGCTATGCAACCAAGTAACTCAAGATAGTAGATATGCAAATCAAGGAACACGCTTGAGTATGTATTAAACAAGATACAGGCATAGCATATAGTTGAATAGCAACAGATGAACAAGGTTAGAACTACATGTATGTGGACTACTAGTACATGATATCACAAGTTAAGGCTACTAGTAGGATCTAGATCATAGCAAAGGATGCACAAGTTAAAGAACAAGCTATGATTAGACGTTAGAGAAATATCCAAACAAAGAGGTGCAATTTCAGAAGCATGAGAGGATATTACTCACTAGCAAATATGCCTCATTTCCAAAAGATGGTTACCACTAAGAAACTCAAGGTTGTGTCAATACAACAGATACAACTATATTGATGTAGCAAGTTAGAGCACAACGGAAGCAATTTAGATTACAACCAAGAGATTCAAAGAAATCATCATCAAAACATGCATAACAACTCAAGATAAGTAATTGCAAGATATAGAGATACCAATATAGAACACTTTGAGAGATAGAGTTGTATGCAAAGTAGGAAGTTTAAAATAAGGCAATATGCATATCATAAAAAGGTACCAAGGGAGTGCCAAAGAATAAGGCTATCGGTTGAGAAAATCTAGTTGAGGGGAATTCTCATCCAAAAAGCGATATGTATATTCTGTGTAGTGTTGTCGGTCGAGTTTTTGGGTTGAACTTCTCAATCGACAACAACTGTTGGTAACACCAATTGGTGCTTGCCGATCGAGTTTTCTTAAGACAAACTCGGTTGACAACAACTGCTGCCAAAAAGCACATATATCTCAGAAAATCATATCTAGAGGCATGATAAAAATATAAACCACTTCCAAACATGTATCAACAAGTTAATAATGCACTATGCAAGCATCAAGAACAATTTTTGAGCAAGAAAGTGATGACAATCACAATATATCAATTTTGACTCAAAAATCATATGTAAAGTGCATACTAACTTGGCAAAAGCACACAATGATTGAATATGAGCAAAAATAACATTACCTCTGTTCTTACCATTTCTTTTCAACTTATTGCCACCCCATACACATCTCACCTTTCTTCTTTTATGTGAATTGAAAAATCAATTTGCAAATCAGTAGCTCATGTCAATCCATTTGTAAGTAACCTACAAGAGGAAAGATGAAATGGTCCCAATCATATTTTTGGATCCGGAGGGGTTAGCTTAGAAACCCAAATCCTATTACTCTTGGGTGCCTTCCTAAAAGGGCAATATGTAGCATAATGACCAATTTCATTGCAATGATTACATTCTGATAGCCTTGGAATTAGAAGATTTTTCATTGAAAATTGAAGGTCCTTTGTCTTTGTTGTTCCTTTGGCTACTATCAAGTCCAATACCATTTTTACCCATTTGTTCGGTAGTATGATCTAAGATTTGATTAAAATTCTTTCTATCATCTAAGAATCTTTTCATAGAGGACCTCAAACTATGATTGTCATGCATAAGAGAAGTAATAGTAGAAGACAATTGATTGATATCATCTCTAGCATGCAAAATGTCGATTTCTAAGCAAATAGCTTTGGTCATATAAGAATATTTTTCAATATGAAGAGTAGCAACATTATTCTCTCAACTAGTAAAACTAGAGCAAGATTCAAAAACATTGATTTTAGCAAGTAAGGAAGCATTTTCATTTTCAAGCAAAGCAATCTTAGAAATATAAACACTATTTTTAGATCCTATTCCTTGCAAAACAAAATCTTTGTCCTCATTTTCAGTTTTAAGAACATCTATATCAAGCATGAGAGGATTCACAATTTTAGTATGCTCTTCATTACAACTAGGCACAAATCTAATCTTATCAAAGAAATTAACATTTTCAAGTTTAGAGAGTCTACTTGACTAAGATAAGGCATTGTTTTCAACTTGCAAGCAAATTTTAACATGTTCAAGATCATCTTTTTCTTCATGCAAGTTATCAACAATTCTAGTAAGCCTTTTCTTTTCTTTTTAGTAGACTTAAGAAAGACACGGGTAGCATGAATAATTGCAATTAAGATTTTTTTATGTAAAGAGTTTAGATTTACCTCATCTAAATCTTCATTTGAACTTGCCATGAGAGCAAAATGGCATTCTCCATCTTCACTAGATCTTGATCCTCTACTAGATTCTTCACTTGAGCTTGAGTTGGAGGAGTCACTATAGCTTTTGTGCCATTTCTCATTCTTCTAGTGCTTCTTTTTCCTTCTCTTGTGATGATGTGCCTTTTTGCCTTGTGGACATTCTTCCTTGAAATGACCCTTCTTTCCACATTTGAAGCACCGGGTGGAGGAAGAAGACTTGCCTTTGTGAAGTCTATCTTTGGAGTACATGGCATCCTCTTCAACTTGAGATGGTGGAAAAACTTGACTAACAATAGCTTTAATTTGGGCTTTGATTTCAGCTTTCTTCATTCTCTTAAGCTCTTTCTCTTCTTCTCTTTCTTCCTCCTCTTGCTTGTTAAGTTTAACTTCATGGGCTCGTAGATTTCCTATGAGCTCTTCAATAGGAACATCACCAAGACTCTTCATTTCTTCAATGGAGGTCACCTTGGATTGCCACTTCTTGTGGAGAGTACTAAGGATCTTTGAATTTATCTCTCCTCAATTCATAGGATGACCTAGAACAAGACCATTCACAATAGTGTTGAGCCTTGAGTACATTTCGGCTATCCTCTCCTCCTTTCCCATCTTGAAGTTTTCAAGGAGGCCTTTGAGCATATAGATTTTACTTTCTTTCACTTTCTTCTTCCCTTCATAAGTGACACAACTTTCTCCATATCTCATAGGCCGTCTCACAAAAAGAAATCTGGTTGAACTCGATGGAGGAAAGACAGGCATAGAGAATGTTGATAGCTCTTTCATTAAAGGTTGCTTTCTTCAAAGTAGCTTCATCCCATTCTTCTATCTTCGTCTCCGGTAACTTGTATGGAAGATGCACCATTCTCCATGGATCAAGACTTGATCCTTGAATGCGGTATTATAATCTTCTCTTCCAATAGAGGCAGTTGCTCCCATCAAAGATTAGAATGTTGATGAGGTATCTCCCAACTTAATAATCGCCCATCTTCTCTTACTTGTGGAAGTATTGCTTGGAGAAGGCCCGCTCTGATATCACTTGTTGGATCTAGGATGATGGGCTCTAGAAAGAGGGGGGGTTGAATAGAGCTAAAAACACTTAAACCAAATTCATCAGACCTTCAAATTATATCAAGAGATAATGTTGCATATATGGAATTTGAGTGCAACTAAACATACTTAGCAAGGATGAGAGAGATTAAATAAGAACAAGAATACAAGCTATATACCAAACTCCAAACTAGGAGAGTGTACATCCACTACGTAGAGAGGTCAATATGTAGAATTTTTTAACCATGTCTCACATCTTATATTCCATTATAAGAGTTACAACATGTGACCTTTCTTTTAGGGGACAAGGATATCTAGCTTTTGCTTTGAGGACAAAGGAGCCAATAACCTCACAAAGGACTTACCTATGAGCAAGAGTCTTCTACCTCACCAAAAACTTGCCCACTTTTGCAACGAGTCTTCAACCTTCACCAAAGACTTACCCACTCTTGCAACAAGTCTTCCACCCTGAAGGAATTACCCACTCTTGACTTGGATCTTCCGCCTTTGACTTCACCTTCATCAAGGAGAAGCTTTCACCAAGGGACTACTTCCCTTCTTCTTCACCTCTCTTAGTTAAGAGAGAACACCTTCATCTTCATGGTAGAAAGAGAGATTGGGAGGTGGAGGAAGTAAGAGCCTCACAAGATATACATGTAGGGCTAGCTCTCTTACAAATCTCCTACTCACTCTAATGAATGTAGCAAGTGATTAAGATTAAGTGTGGAAGAAAGCTCTTGGAGGCCCTCAACTATAATATAGGGACCTTCATAGTGCTTGGATAACCATGGGATGAAGCCCAAGGGGTCCTATTTATAGTTGGGGATGCCTCCTGTCTAGTAGAAGCACATAAGGATGAATCCTAGTCATTTGGAGTGTTGCAACATATCTATTTTTTTAGTTTTGCATCCAACGACAAGAAACACTTTTTCTGCACATTTCGTACAATGCGGTCGGTCGAGTTTACTTTTGGGAAACTCGACCGATAGCACTATGTGACAAATCAAATTTGAGTTGTCGGCCGAGTTTGGTTGGAACTCAACCAACGACTTAAATTTGATTTGCTTGTGCAGATGTGTCTGTCGAGTTTGTCCTGGGAAAACTCGGCCGACTCTGGCAGTTCCCAAGATCCATCAAGGGTGTCAGTCGAGTTTATCCTAGATGAAACTCGGCCGACAAAAGTCCCTGTGATGAATTTTAGAAAGTGCTATAAAAGTGCTTAAATATTTGACTTAAGTGCTCTTCATTTTTTCTAAGCTTAATTACAAGTCATACAATCATTACAAGTGATTTACAACATGATTCTAATGGATTTGAGGCCTTCTCCACAAAAGCGCACTTGCATTGATTTTGACTTGTTTTTCTCTAAGTTGGGATGACAAGTTTAGACATTTGGAGTGTGTCTTTACCTAATCTGAAATCACTCTAGTAGAAACATTAGACACAAATGAGTGGAATGGTTAGTCCTCATCAAAACAAGGGTTTTAGTCAATTAGACTTTAAGAGTCAATTGGACTTTGAGTCAACAATTGATATTCTACAATAGTCCATGTTTGTGCTATTGACATGGGTCTCTCATTTTTGGTAGTTTGCGGTCTCCTCCTCCTACATATAATACTCTATGGCCCTAAATGTAAGTTTTATGCTTGTTCTTCTTATGGAAATTATCAAATTACTTTTTTTGGGGGCTCCAACCTTGATTCCCCTAGAGGGACGGCCTCCCCTCAACTCCTACCTGATAAGGGGCAACATGACTCCCTCACTGGCATATAGCTCCCATATATATTATATATATGGAGTTGTTGTTATATGCTTCTTGCCGACGAGCTCTTTTTCTCGATGTATTATGTTATTATCAATTTCCTGATTGATTTCCTTGCAAATGTTGGGTAATTATTAGATGAGGAGCTCACATGAAGTGGGCCCTAGGCTTGAACAACCTCTACAAAACAACTTAGTTTGTGAGTACTCATTTTTTTTTGAGTTCGCTAAGAGATTTCGTGTCCTTCGGAGGGAGTTCGTCATAGGCGAGGAAGGTTAATCCATAAAGGTGTGTCCGTTCTTCTGTCAGTTAAAGTGCCGATCCTTCTCCAACATCTAGTGCCTAAAACGGGAGCTGAATCAGAGAAATCCTGCATAAGCTACTTCCACCAACTGTCTATTCTGATACAAAACTCACAAGCGGGCCAAGATAGAAACCATGCCCCACATAGGGGGTGAGAACAAAGGCATGTTTATACAAGCTACACGCCCCAAAGTGCTTGTACATGTAGAGGTAGCTCAACGACTCATTCAAGATAAGCATTGAGAGGCATGCGGTCGTCGTCTGAGCAGTGGCGAGCAACTTGCAGGAAGGTTGAGGCACACCACCATGTGACCTTGCATTACATTCCTTCTGAGAGAAATCAACATCAGCTAAAGGGATAAGGTCATCGGATTCCGCCAACCAATGTTCCCATGATCCAAAGTCATCAACGGCTCCAGGGACTGCTAGAAGGGTGAGTGACAGTTGAGGCTCAATCCACATAGTCTAGCAAGACCCTCCCAGATTGCTCTTAAGAACTTGCACTTATAGAACAAGTGTTGTGTAGTCAAGTCATCCTCAAAACAAAGCACACATTGTAGTGGGTTAGACACATTAGGGGACCACTTGGCAATCCAGTAGGATGTGTACAAGGCCTATGAAAGGTTTTGTAAATTGTCATTGACCATCTAGGCACACACATCGAATGCCCTTGTGGGTGAGACACATTAGGGGACCACTCGACAATTCGTTAAGCTATGTACAAGCCCCTATGAAAGGCTCTGTAAATTTTCATTGACCATCTAGGCACACACGTCGAAGGCACACATGTTGAATGCCAAACAATCATGCCCAGGGGCATTGCTGTTATCGTGACTGAATAGTGTCCCAAGCATTCAGATTTTGTTTAACTAGAGAGTAGACACCATGGACAAAGCGGGATAAGAGGCGAGCAAAGTTAGGCCACTCCTTGACCAACCCTTCCATGTGAAATAGTAGCCCAATGCCAAGTCCCTCGTGTCGTGAAGAGTGCCACCATATCTTCATCTCATCGAGGTGGTCCAGCTTGAGACCGGTTGAGAGAGGAATAAGATTATACATTTAAGCATAGCTCAACACCCATTTTCCTATAGCTCTTGAAATTTACACTACCTAGTCTAGTGGAAAAGTCATCGTCACCCATGACATGGTGATGCCAACCGTTCCCCAGAGAAAAACGGAAGCTCTATGTGGAGAATAGTTTTGTATTATTGAGATAACAAATACAAGCATCGACACTCTCCTTATAAAGGATAGGAATTCGTTTACAGAATTCACCAATATGGGACAAAAGACAAGACACTAAAGAGAGTCCAAAATAAACAAATAAAATAAATACATTAATACCCCCCTCAAGTTGGAGCATGGATATCATGCATGCCCAACTTGTCCACCATTGAGAGGAATCTTGTCTTTTGGCAGTGATTTCGTAAAGATGTTAGTGAGTTGATCCCCAGTCTTGATGTATATAGTAGCTATGCGCCTGGATAAAATAAACTCAGACGAAGTGACTGTCTACGTCAATATGTTTGGTGCGCTCATGTAATGTAGGATTACTTTCAATGAAGGTTATTGCTTTATTATCACAGTACATAGGAATGGGGTCAGAATCCCAAACTCTGAATTCGTTTAATAGCCCTTGAATCCACATTAGCTCACAAGTGGTATGTACCATGGCGCGATACTCAGCTTCAACAGTGATACTAGCCACAACAACTTTCGTTTTGCTTTTCCAAGTGACAAGGTTACCACCTACAAAGGTGCGGTAACTTGAAGTAGATTTACGATCAGCCTTGTTGCCAGCATAGTCTGAGTCAGAAAAACCAAAAAATATGCAATTCCCATTGTTCCTATATAGAACACCCATTCGAGGTGAGATTTTCAAGTATTTGAGAATGTGACACACAACATCCCAATGACATTGTCGAGGTTTATCAAGATACCTACCGACAAGTTCAACAACTTAATTGATTTTTCCCTTGTAATAGTAAGATAAATGAGTTTTCCCACAAGTCTTCTATATTGTTTGCTGTCAGGTAAGGAGAAGAATCATCATCCCTAATGGTATTGGGATCCTAAAGTGCCGGTTGGCTTGGCACCCAACATGCCAGTCTTTTGTAGTAAATCAAGTACATACTTGCACTGAGATAGACATACTGTAGATGAAAGAATGTGATACTTCTATCCAGAAAAAAAAACGCAATTTTCCTAGATCTTTAGTAGTGAAGTGTTTGCTTAAATACTCCTTGGTATCTTGGATACCCTGATGATCACTCCCAGAAAGGATGATATCATCCAGAAAAAAAGTTCCAAAATAGTTTTTTTCACAAAAACAGAGTGATCAGGTTGCGAGCATCGAAAGTCAAACTTAGCAAGAATATGACTTAATTTATCAAACCACACTCTTGGCTCTATTTGAATCATAAATTGCTTTCTTAAGACGACAAACTTTATAACACCCCCCTGAGCAAAAAAACTGGGAGGTTGCTCCATATACACTTCTTCATGTAGATCACCATATAAGAAAACATTTTTGACATCAAGTTGAAACAAAGGCCAACTTTTATTGATAACAACAAAAATTCTTATTCGTACTGAATAAGGCGAGTTATATGATATAATGTCTCAAAATAATCCACTCCATAAGTGTGTGTAGCCTTTAGCAATAAGACGAGCTTTAAGACGTTCAACTGTGCCATTAGGTTGATACTTCACAGTACAGACCAACGACAACCAATGGGAGAAACATGACCAGGAGCATCAACTAAGTCCCAAGTTTGTTGTGTTTAGGGCCTCTATTTCCACTTCCATGGCCCGACACCAAGCAGGATGTGTTAGGGCTCAGCTGCATTTTAGGAACAAAACATGTGGAAAGAGTAGTAAAGTTTGTAGAAATTGAACCAAGATTAGCATTAGAACAAATATTGTTGTTAGGAAGTAAGGTACAAGAACACACCCCTTTTCTTATGCTAATCAGAGCATTCAGATCAGAGTATACTTGATTGGTGTCGTTTCCAACAAAGACGAGGGATTGGCTGAGGGGGGGCCATAGAGGGAGTTGGAGTCTTGCGGCGTCTGGTAAACTTAGAGAGGAACACCAGTAGACGGATCAACAGAGTTTGAGGAATCCAAATTAATAGTTTCATGAAATAGGATATTAACAATCAGCTTCGTAGATAGAGTCGATCTCGTTGTAGTAAATAAGATGTATGCTCAAAGGAAACAACGTCCATGCTAACATGCCATTTCTTGCTGTCAGATCATAACATTTGTATCTTTTCCAGAGTTCGTGAGTATCCCAAGAAGATGCACTTACTAGATCTAGGATCAAGTTTGCTTATACCAGTCTGAAGATTCTATACAAAACAAGTACTGCTGAAAATTCTAGATGGTAGAGAAAAAAGGGGGCTCCGGGGTATAACACATTATAGGGACTTCGTTGTTCAAGATAGACGAGGGCATCAAGGCATCCTGTTTACTAGAAAATTGGCGGCGAAGACAACATCAACCCAAAAGATTTGGGGACATGACAATGAAACATAAGGGTTCTAGCTACTTCAAGCAGATAGCGATTTTTGTATTCGACAATCCCATATTGCTGAGGAGTGCAAGAACAAGACTTTTGATGAATGGTGCCAAGGTTTTTGCAAAAAATGCTGACAGGTTGTTGCATAAATTCAAGGGCATTGTTAGTTCTAATAATTTGATGGGCCTATTAAATTGAGTATCTTAATCTCAACAAAGAAAGCAATGATAGTATCAAGAACATGTGCCCTGTCTTTAAGTAAAAATAACCAAGTAGTCCTAGAGAAGTCATCGATAAAGGTCATAAAGTAACAAAATCCAGACATATTTGTAACAAAATAAAGTCCCCATATATCAACATGGACAATATAAAAACATATTTTGAGGATAAAGTTTGTTTTTCTAGAAAAAAGCATATCGAGTTTGCTTTCTTGGCTGACATGCTTCACATTTAAAAAAAGTTTCATATTAAGTAGGAATCAACTGTTTGAGCTTGGACGCAAACGGATGTCCCAGTCTATAGTGCCATTGAAGTCCCGAAACAGTTGAAGATAGAAGAGCAATATTTTGCAAAACATCAAGGTAGTATAAGCCGTCTGTTCCCTCATGGCCCGAACCAATCCTTATCCTCGCGCGGAGATCCTAAACGACACATCCATCTGGGTCAAACATGCATAGAACACTGAAGTTGTTTGACAGTTTTACTAACTGAAAGTAGATTCAGAGGGAAGCGAGGAACATATAGAGCCGATCTGAGCAAAAAGTTATTTGTAGTTTGAATATTACCAATCCTTTGAACTGGGGCTTGAGTGATCAACATCAGTTACAAGCAGATAGAAGAAGCAGTCAATTTCGAAAGAAGTTTCGAATTTGCCACAAAATTGGGTAGAAGCACCATAGTTGGTGACCCATTTGTTTTTACCATAAGGAGCTGAGGATGCTAAAAAGGAAGAATCACAATTCGAGCGTGGAGTCGATGTCGGAGTCTGGAGTCGTTGGAAAAGTTTTTCAAATTCAGCATGGACCCAATCTGCAGAAGTAGTGGAGGGATGGTCCTCTTCATCCCGCTTTAGTCAGTAGAAGCTTGATTGGCCCATTTGTCGGGGTGACCATGTTTTATTCAACAACGATCCTCATTGTGAGTATTACGGCCACAAAAGTTTGAATGACAAGGTCAAGTAGGAGGGATGTTGCTTGGTCCAGCGGAAGGTTGACCACGTTTCGATCTAGCAAGGGGTTGACCACATCTAGGTCCTGACGGGTCCAAACGACCATGGCATTTGCCATCGCCAGTCGTCGGATCAGACTACAAGAGCGGATGCCTTAGCAGAACCAACAGGAGGAGATGATGGCAGGCGTTGGACCCTTTTGAGGGTATCACGTAGTTTAGGCAGTGGATCACTAGATAGGATGTAATCCGTGACACTTGCAAAGGAGGCAGGCAATCCATCAAGGAATTGTACCAACTGAAGTTCATTTCGTTGGATTTGAACTTCAATATTATCTGAGGTCAGAGTATGGTATACTTTAAAATCATCCCTCGAGGCACAACATTGATTATAATAATCCTCAATAGAGGTATCATTATAGAGTTCCTTTTTAACCAAAATTTTAAAGATATTAAACACCTTTTTAAGGTTTTGTTGGAGTGAGTAAACATGTGCTAACTGATCTCACATGGATTTTGCCGCTCTAAGTCGTAACAAAAATTGACTTATTTTTGGTTCTGCACTGTTGACCATCCGAGTCATCACTCCCAAGTCATCCTTGACCCACGAGTCATAGGATGGTTTAGTTTTATCATCACCGTTCTTGGTAGGAACACCAAGTGCTTTTGTGATAAGGTGGGAGTATTGGCCTTGGGCTTTGATGTACAACTCAAAAGAAGCATACCATGTATGGTAGTTAGAACCATCAAATTTTACTATGGCCACACAAAGAGTTCTTAAGGTATCATTAGAAGGCATGATGACAAGTAGTTTTGGATCAATACACACACGTAATTAGTTCAGAAGTGCATGATGCATCACACAAGGCATCAACATAAGATTCTAGAAACCCAAAGAGTGGGCATTAAGAATTTTAATAATTCAACCAATGTCACATTGTCAACTTAGACAGACATGTGACGAAGGTTGATAGGAGAGAGCAAGTCCCTCCAAAAATGTAAGTTGAAGCGAGAAGTTGTTTTTATACCAGGAGCAACCTGGATAGTGAAACAACACGGAATCAAGCAAGGATGTAGGTGGTTGATGGGGTGTAATCGATGGTGGTGGTCGATGGTTGGAGTCAGGGGTAGAACCAGAAACCCACTATAGGGGGGCTGAGTTTACAAAAGGAGGCTCAAAAATAAAATATGCACACACCAAGATTCAAACCTGCACCATCTACACAACTAAAGGTGCAAAGTACCACTTCAGTCAGTTACTCTTTTTGATTAGGATATTGTGAAACATGTATATATCTAAATATTGTTAGTATTTGTATACTTATATAAGTGAATTTTATCATTTTTGGGGGGAGGAGGGGGAGTTAGAGCTCCCCAGCCCCCTAGATCTGCCTCTAGTTGGAGTGGTGGTGAGTCAATGGACTGGGGAGATGGGTGGGTGGTCGATGGGCTAGGTCGATGGGTGGGGTGGTTGATCGACTGGATCGATGGGTGGGTGGGGGGGTCGATGAGTGGGTGGGGGTTGATGGGTTGGCAACAGGTCGATGGGGTTGGGGGGTCAATGGTTGTGCGGGTCGATGGGTTTGGCGGTAGGTCGATGGTTGTGTTTGGGGGTGGAAAATGAGAGGAAGGGCAGCGACTACTGGCGGGTGGCTGTGGAGGCTTGAGGGATGGCAACGGCGGTGGGCAATTGGGAGGGGGGCTGCTGGCGGGTGATGTAGAGTAGGGGCCGGAGGTCGATGGTAGTGGGAGTGGGGACGATGTGGAGCAGGAAGTAGGGTGAAGTGATGCACATGTAGAAGGTAGAGGAGGTGGATCAACTACAGGGAAGAGAAAAAGGAGTGGAGCAGTAGCGGGGAAGGGAGAGGCTTGAAGCAGGAAGACAAAAAAGGAAGGGGGGGCGGCGGCGGCTAGGTGAGGGGGAGGTGGAAGTGCTCTGAAAGCATGTGGAGAGAGTAAGTTTATATTATTGAGATAACAAATCAAGCATAGACACTCCTTATATAGGATAGGAGTCAGTAAACACAAAGTTCACCAATATGAGTCAAAAGACAAGACACTAGAGAGAGTGCAAAATAAACGAATAAAAGAAATATTTTAACACTATGCACCCATCTATATATAACACTCGGTGGGATGAATCCTTGCTATTAGTATATATTTTTTCCTGGTTTTATTTTACCTTTATTATTGTGTTATGGGCCTTTGTTTAGCCCATTAGCCTTTTTCCTTTTTCTAGAATATTCTTGTTTCTAGATTATTCTTACTCTCTCCTTATAAGAGTCTCTTGTAATTGGTTTTACTCATCTCATACAAACCATCTTTTAGATTTTAAATGGTATAAGAGCGTGATCCATCTTGAGACCCTCGCATCTCAACCCTAATCACCCATGCCTCCTTAAACCCTTGCCGCCACCCTTTCTTTCTCCTCCCTCCCTTCTTCCTCACACTCCGCCACCATCACCCACCGCTGCACCCATAGCCCACAACCCTGCCCGCCACCTCCACTGGCTTCATCCCCTCCTGTCGCCTCCACCTCCCTCCCTCCCCACAGCCACCGCCCCTCCCTCTCCCACAGTCGCCGCCCGCCCCTCCCTCTCCCACAACCGCCACCAACTTCCCTTCCACTCCCCACTGTCGCCCCCCCCCCCCCCCCCCAATCTCCTTCCCTCCACGCCACCACCTGCTGCTGCCCTCTCTCTCCCATCCATCCTCTTTCCCCTTCTCTGCTTCCTTTTCTCCTTCACCCACCATCCTTCCTTCGTCTAGCCACCACCACCACCACCACTCTTTTCTCTTCCGGCTCGCCTCTGTACTTCTTCGGTAACTTTCCAGTTATAGCACATTGAAGGCTTAACCGGTTCTCATTTTTCTTTGCCTACGCCTCATGGTGGAGTAAGTTTTTCCTCTATGTTGGCGTAGGTTTTCTATATCTACTGCTTCCTAATCGTGGGTTTCTGGGATCTAATGCATCAGATCTCCTGCTGCTATCATTTGCCCGTGTACAAGTGTTTTTAGATCTGCCCCTGAGTTGGGTTTCTGCTGCGTTCGTATACTATGTGCCTGCTAATCCGTCTGCTGACTACTACGTGACTCCTGCTCCGGCTTGCCACTCCTGTCTGCCTTGTCGTCCTGCATTCTGTAACCTCCCATGGCGTCCTCAGATCCACTTTGCGATCTTTGCGTGACGACTACCAAGTTGGACTGCTCCAACTATCACACTTGGGCAACCTCCTTTCTGAGTTGTACGGGCGCTCGCCTAGGCGGCGCCTAGGCAGCCCAGACGTTCACCTAGGGTCCCAATCCCAGGTGCCCAGCCTAGTTAGGCCTCTGGGCGGCCTGGGCGGACGCTTGGGCGGCGCCTAGGCACGCCTAGGCTGCTGCTGAGCTTTTTTTTACATTTTTAATTAAGTTATTTACTGATTTGTGTTTATTTATGTACTGATTTTGTTATTATTTAATTATCTACTTATTTAACTTTATTTATCAACTGATTTAACTTTATTTATCAACTGATCTGTGTTTATTCATCTACTGTTTGTATTTATTTATGTACTGATTCAGGAATTAATTAATCATCTACTGATTTATATTAGTTTATCAACTGATTTGTATTTATTCATCTACTTATTTGTATTTTTGTGTCTACTGTTTTATATAGTTTTCTACTCATTTGAATTTATTTATGTACTGCTTTTGAAATTACATAATCATCTACTGATGTATCTTTATTTATCAACAGATTTATATTTTATTTATCTGCTTAACATTATGTATTCATCTACTTATTTGTATTTATTTATCTACTTTTTTTATTTAGTTATCTACTGATTTGTGTTTATTTATGTACTGATTCTGAAATTATTTAATCACCCACTCATTTAACTATTTATCAACTGATTTAATTATATTTATCAACTGATTTGTATTTATTGTATTTATTCATCTACTATTTGTATTTATTTATGTACTGATTTAGGAATGAATAAATCATCTACTGATTTATATTAGTTTATCAATGGATTTGTATTTATTCATCTACTTATTTGTATTTATTCATCTACTAAATTTATCCATATACTGTTTTTTATTTAGATAACTACTCATTTGAATTTATTTGTATACTGCTTTTGAAATTATATAATCATCTAGTGATGTAACTTTATTTATCAACTGATTTGTATTAATTTATCCACTTAATTGTATTTATTCATCTAGTTATTTGTATTTATTAATCTACAATTTTTTATTTAGTTATCTACTGATTTGTGTTTATTTATGTACTGATTCTGATATTATTTAATCATCTACTCATTTAACTTTATTTATCATAAATTTTACATGTATCCATTATATTAATATATATATAAGAAAACGCCTGGAAACGTGTGGGCCTTCTCCTGGGCGCCTAGGCGGCCTGGGCGTCCCCATGCAACGCCTGGTCGCCTAGCCGCCTATACAAATAACTATGTCAAAGCTCAGGGGCGCTACTCCCATCTTACTACTACAGGTCCGACGGAACCAACTGCTAATGTTGATGACAAGATTAAACAGACGTATGACTTGTGGTCTAAAGACGACTCTGGGGTTATGACCTGGATGGTCAATAGTGCTGAACCCAAAATAAGCCAATCCCTTCTGCGCCTGTGCACGACCAAGGATATGTGGGATCAACTCTCCCACGTCTATTCTCATCATCAGAATCCCAAGGTGTTTGATATATTCAAACACCTGGCCAAGAAGGAGTATTCTACCTTAGATGCTATTGAAGATTACTACAATCAGTGCTGTGCCCTCTGGGATGAGTTTGAGATATGTCATCCGCTATCCTCCGATATTAAGGAAGCTCAAAGACAACGGAATGAACTACAACTTGTTCAATCCTAGCTGGCCTACCACCCTCCTTTGCGGGTGTAGTTGATCAGATTCTCTCCAGTGATCCGTTGTCTACCTTATGCGATGTTCTGAAACGTGTGCAACGCTTGCCTTCTGTCTCTCAGGCAACTCCTGAACTTTCTGACAATGCTGCTCTTGCTGTTCATTCTGGTGATACCTTCTGTGGACGTGGCTGCAGTCGTGGTCGTGGTTGTGGTCGAGGTCGCTCAACTCCAGGTGTTGGCCGTGGTTCGTATTCCTCTGGTTCTGAATCCTCTACTGAACCACGCTACTGCAACTTATGCAAGCGCAACAATCATACCAAAGACCGCTGCTGGATCAAGCACGACAAACCTGCTTGGGCGAATTAGGCTTCTTCAGACCAGCCTGACACTTCTGCTTTTACATCTGCCCCGCCATCTGTTGATTGGCTCCGATCTGAAGTGGAGAAATTGCTCCAAGCCCGCCTGGCCTCTTCTTCTGAGACTTCCACTGCTGGCGGTTCCGCTCTTCTGACACAATCTGCTCCTCTAGCACAGTCTGGTAAAAATAACCGGGTTATCGACTCTGGTGCCACTTCTCATAATGCTGGCAATCGCTCTTTATTTTCTACCTTGCATAAAATTGCTACTATTCCGCCTATCACATTAGCCGATGGTTCTCAAATATCTGTTTCTGGAATAAGGAATATCTATACCGACGGTCGTCTTATTTTGAACTCGGCACTGTTTGTTCCTAAATTCCCTATCAACTTGTTATCTGTGAGTAGATCGGTTAAGAGCTTACTATGCTCAATTACTTTTGACCCAGATGGTGTTATCTTTCAGGATCTGCGCACGAGGATGAAGATTGGTTCGGGCCATGAGGGACCAGACAGACTCTACTATTTGGATGTACCAAAGACGAAGGCTTACCTGACTACTTCTGTGACCGACATTCAATGGCACTACCGATTGGGGCACCCTTCACCAGCAAAATTGAAACATTTATTACCTGACATTTCTGAGACAATTTTTCATTGTGAGACATGCCAATTAGGGAAACAAACTCGATCTACTTTTACTAAGAAAAATTGTATTAGCTCAAAAGAATAATTTGATATTGTGCATGCTGACATTTGGGGCCCGTGCTCTATTGCTAGTATTTCTGGATTTTGGTACTTTATAATTTTGATTGACGATTTTTCTAGAACCACATGGTTGGTTTTGTTAAAAGACAGATCTCATATACTTGACACTATTACAATCTTTTTTGCTGAGATACGTACCCAGTTTGGTAAACCCATCAAAATCTTTCGAACTGATAATGCCCTTGAATTCATGCAAAAGTCAGTAAATCTGTTTTGTACCCAAATGGGTACTATTCTCCAAACCTCTTGTGCATATACACAACAACAGAATGACATTGCTGAACGCAAAAATCGACACCTCCTTGAGGTTGCACGTACCCTTCTCTTTCACTATCATGTTTCTCATGGTTTTTGGCCAGAAGCTGTTTCCATTGCATGTTATCTTATTAACCGCATGGCATCTTCTGATTCTTGGCAATCAAGTGCCTTTTCAAATTCTATGTAAACCTCGTATTTTTGGGAGTATGTGTTTTGTGAAAAATTTGCATCCTGGCCTTACTAAACTGGACCCTCGTGCTACCAAGTGTATTTTCCTGGGTTCACTTAGACACGAAAAGGGTATCACTGCTTTGACCCGCTTACTAAGAAATGGATGGTTTTGGTTGATGTTCTTTTTTGAACATATGCCATTCTACTCTTCAGCTGGATCTGCCTTGACGTTGGACTTACTGTCAGACACACCCAAGGAAGAAAATGTCCGATTTCGATGCCGTTTCGGTGGCCAAAGAAACAGATTTTTCGACAAATTTCGACAAAAAATTCGATAAATGCGTTCCTAGCGTTTCGACGGCAAATTAAATGAATTAACTTATGAAATTTTACCAGAATGATCTACTAGTGTAGATCTACTCAAATATGTAATAATATTTCATATTGGATTTGTGGGGGGTGGGGTCTCATCATTTTTTAGTGAATGACCCTGAAATGTTTCGATAGGCATTTCGATGGGGATTTTTGATGTTAATTTTCAATGGTGAAATCAATGAATTAAGTCATTATAGTTTGCAATCACAATATCTAGACTTAAAAACACAAAACTGTGCAAAAAAATATGCTCTAGGTAGTACATGGTATACAAAAACGTAGAAAAAAAAATCGGTGATCTGCCTGTTTCGAGAGTTGCGTCGGTCAATTTCGATGTCCGATTGCCACAGAAACTGAAATTTCGGCCAAATTTTTGACAATTTTGTCAAAATTTTGAACATTGGATACACCTTTACCACTGCCTGTCGATACTGCCTCGTCAGATAATACAGTTGCACCTACTCCTCCTTTAAAAGTCTACCAAAGAAGACCGAGGACACTGACTCCCTCTATGGCCTAACCAAGTCTTCCAACCTCGTCATCTATTTAGCCACCATCTCAGGTATTTTCTGACTTAGAGATTTCTATCAGTTTGCGCAAAGGCACTCACTCTTGCACACAACATTCTATTGGGAATTTTTGCACTACTGCTAATCTGGAAAATATTGCAAATTTCACTTCTGCTTTATGTGCTGTTACTATTCCTAAGAATGCTGCTCAGGCTCTCCAGCATTCTGCATGGCGTCAAGCCATGGAAGCTGAAATGGAGGCCCTCACTGATAGACTTGGGATTTGGTTGATGCGCCTCCTGGTTGTTCGCCAGTTGGTTGCAGGTGGATTTTCACAATCAAATATCAACTAGATGGTACTATTGAACCACTCAAAGCTCGCCTGGTAGCCAAGGGCTACACTCAGACATATGGAGTCGATTACTTCGAGACTTTCTTTCCTGTGGCTCGGTTAAATTCTGTTCATATCCTTATTTCTGTGGCTGTAAATTCTGATTGGTCTTTATTTCAACTAGATGTTAAAAATACATTCCTGTATGGTGACCTGCATGAGGTTTACATGGAGCAGCCTCCCGGCTTTGAGAGTCAGGGGGAGTCTTCCAAAGTTTGTCGCCTTCACAAAGCAATTTATGACCTTAAGCAAAGTCCCCGAGCCTGGTTTGACAAGCTCAGCTCTATCCTTCAGAATTTTGACTTTCGTCGCTCTCAGTCTGATCACTCAGTGTTTGTTAAGAAAACTACCTCGTCTTGTAGTTCTCATTGTGTATGTTGATGACATTATCCTATCTGGAAGTGACTATGCAGGCATCCAAGCTACTAAGACATACTTGGAAAAAGCACTTTATTACCAAAGACTTAGGCAAACTGAGGTATTTTCTGGGCATTGAAGTCTCTCATTCATCCTCTGGTCTATGTTTGTCTCAACGCAAGTATGTTTTTGATCTTCTTTCAGAGACGGGAATTCTTGGGGCTAAGCCAGCTAATACTCCCCTAGATCCCAACACTAACTCGGATGATGACACTTCTCCTCCTTATCCTGACCATCATCACTATCACAGAATGGTTGGAAAACTCATTTACCTTACTGTCACTAGGGCTGATATCACTTCTGCTGTCGATCTTGTAAGTAGATATCTGGATAAACCCCGTTAATGCCATTGGGATGCTGTCTGCTATTTTCTGAAGTATTGAAAAGTTCTCCTGGCAAAGGCCTGCTATATAAGAAACATGGCCACTGTAATCTTATTGGCTACTCTAATAATGATTATGCTGGAAGCAAGATAGATCGTAAATCTACCTCTGGATACTGCACTTTTGTAGCTGGTAACTTGGTCACTTGGCAAAGCAAGAAGCAAATTGTAGTTGCTTGCTCAAGTGCTGAAGCAGAACATCGAGCCATGGCTCATACCACCTGTGAACTCTTCTGGGTACGCAGTCTTCTGCGAGATTTTGGTATTTTTGTTGCTCCATCCATTCCAATGCACTGTGACAACAAAGCTGCTATCTTCATTGCAAGCAATCCCATCTTCCATGAATGCACCAAACACATTGAAATTGATTGTCATTTCATTCGAGAGGTTGTCTTATCTGGTCAGACTTCTACACCTTATACACCTACTGCGGATCAAGTTGCCGATATTTTCACCAAAATTCTTCCGAAAACCAGATTCACTACACTGATGGCCAAGTTGGGCATGATTGACATCTACGCTCCAGCTTGAGGGGGAGTATTAGTATATATTTTTTCCTGGTTTTATTTTACCTTTATTATTGTGTTATGGGCCTTTGTTTAGCCCATTAGCCTTTTTCCTTTTTCTACAATATTCTTGTTTCTAGATTATTCTTACTCTCCTATATAATAGAGTCTCTTGTAATTGGTTTTACTCATCTAATAAACCATCTTTTAGATTTTAGACTTGCATTATCCAAAAATAGAGCATGACATGGATGTTAAAGCGCACCAGCACCTCTCCCAGCAAAAGATGTATGATTGACTGATCACTGGTATATCATGTCGCACAACTGGTTCGTACAACTTCCAAAGAAGCGTGCGTATAGAGTGCTGCACATAGGGGGAGGCCCAAATACATGTACGGAAATTCACCGATGCTCATACAAGGCTTGAAGATAAGATATTAGCCACCATGAGAGCCACCTTTAAGAGAAAAATTGAGGACTTTGTCAGGTGAACCCAATGTCCCGTGTAGTTGCCAAAATCCTTAAGAGTGGCATAGACAACACTCATGCATGGGAGAGACCGACCTTTCCATAACATCATGATATCATTGTTGAAGGTTAAGTGTGAGAAAACCTTGGTTTGGTGCCGTGAACTTTGAATGCTTTAATCTCCGGTTGCTCTCCTTATCATTCAACATGATCATGAGGTACTCTATGAGAAGGGTGAAAAGCAATGGGGAGAGTGGATCGCCTTGGCGCAACCCCCACATGCTGTTGAAGAGTTCAATAGATTTCACATTTACTAGGACGGAGAACTACATGTCATGATGAATTGCTTCAACCAAAGAATCCATGTGCCTAGAAAGCCAAAATGTTGGAGGAGAGACCAGAGAGCCTCCCAATCGACATGGTGATATGCGTTGAAGATGTCCAGTTTGATACAAACTTTTGGATTTGTCACATGTGAAGCCATGTAAAAACTCTCCTGCCAACTGTGCACAACCAGAGATGCTCCGACTCGAGATGAAGGCCCCTTAATTAAGTGAGACCAGGTGTGGGAGGACCTTCTTCAATCTGTTGGCTAAGAGCTTGGCTCAAATTTTTTATAAGACATCCACTCAAGAAATATGCTTTAAATCATTCTTGGAGGAGGCTACATTGATCTTGGCGATCAATGCAAGGAAAGAGTGATTGCACTGCTACACCATGCTGCCACCAAGCATGAGCCAGCGCATTGCAATACACATCCATAGAGTTGGTCTCGCAGGCATGCCTAAAAAAGCGTGCATAAAATTGAAACCATCAAGTCCAGGTGCCTTATCCACTCCAATGGACCAGAGGACAGGTTCTATTTCCTGGTTCGTCACCAACGCACACAAATTAAAACATTGAACCACAAACAACATGCATATAGGTTGGACTCAAAGCGGTGAGCCTATGGGCACAACCGAGTTATACAACTTAGTGAAGGAGACAACCTCCCTTTGGATTAGCTCTTGCTTGTCAACGTGCTGACCTTGGCGTCAATCAACTCATGGATGGAGTCTTGCAACATCTTTCTTTTCACTATACCCTGATAGAATGACATGTTTCATTTGACATCCTTCAACTATTTGACGCGGCTCCTATGGTAGAAGTATCACTCCCCCGTTTTGGCAAGCCTCTTTAACATTGTGTGCAACTGCTACTCCTTTGCAATGAGGTTTGGGCAAACGGGGTTGCTTTGGAGCTACAAAGCATTGGCTGTAAAGTTCACAATAGGAGATGTTGTAGTGTTCCTTGACCCATGTTTTGATTTCAGATTTGGAAGCCTGCAACTTCTTAGCTGGATTTCCTTATGATTGTTCTTGGTGGAGTGTAGTCGATCTCTTGGGCATTCTCATTGAGGAGTCCTCTTTACATTGTCCACCCCAACTACTGTTGTTCTCCGTGGTTAGTGTGAGGGAGAGATATAGAGGAGAAGAAAGGAGGGGTTGAAGTGAGGAAAAGGAAGAATAGAGGATTATGAAGTATGCATAGAAAATAAGATAGGATGGGATGTTGTTGTCTTTTATATATCGGAGATGTACCTTGGAGCTTCGATATTGAATTATGGAGCTTCAACATTAGCCATTTGTTGCTTATTCTTAGAGAATAAAAGAGGGCTACAAGTCGTATTAGATAGGAGAAATCCTGCTCCTATAAATAGGAGAACAGGGAAGTGTATAGGACATAAGACAACCCTAATGGGCCAAGACACTTAGGCCCATATTACAAACTAATAATAAAACACTAACTAAATAACTCTCAACACCCCCCCTCAAGCTGAAGTTGGGAGAATCCCAAATCAGCTTGCAAACAGAGAGTTCGACTAAGAAAATAAAGAAACAAAATAAAACGATAAACCAAGCCCATACAAGAAAATTTCTCCCCCTCAATTTTACAATAAAGCACTCAAACACTCAGACACTCATACACTCCCCCTCAAGTAGATACTCCAAGCAAGTAGGCAAGCACACTAGCAGAAGCTTCTCGATCATCTGGAGCAGAAATAAGCAGCAACACGATCATCTAGAGCAAAAGATTAAATAGCTGATAGGCACCAAGGTCTTCATCAAAGTCGTCGTTGTAGTAGCCAGAGAGTGCTGGATCACAGTAGCAGAGCCCAGAGAGTGTTGGATCACAGTAGTAGTAGTTGTCAACGTACAAATAAAGTACGGATGGGTCAACGTGCGAAACAGGGCACGGACGAGCCAGAGAGTGCTGACACACAGAAGTAGAGAGTCAACGTGCAAACAAGGCATGGACATGCCAGAGAGTGCTGGCGCACAACAGCAAAAGTCGACGACGTAGGCAGATAGAAGATCGGTAAGCAGAGTAGCAAGTAAATAAATAACTCCAGTAGACGAAGCTCCATGTAAAGTCAACAACAAATGTCTTCATCATCTTCCCTCTTTACACAATATCCATCACAATAGCAGACGTCAAGGTCCAGAGAGTGCTGGTCCATAGTAGAAAGTCAACGTGCAAATAAAACACGAACAACAGAAAGTGCAAAAGCACAAAGCAGCAAACAAAATGTGCTAATCATAGCACAAGTAGTAAGAAAGACGTCTGAATAGGTAACTTCATAGCAGCAGTCGAGGTAGATGATGAATAAGCAATAATAACAGCAAAAGCACCAAATAGCAGCAACAAGAAGATCCATAAAACAACAATAGAAGTGTCATGAACATCCATATAGATAGCAGCAGAAAGCACCACATAGCAGCAACATGAAAATCCATATAGATAGCAACATATATATATCTTCTTCTCTTTCTTCATCACTCCATCTCATCTCTTCCTCTATTTCTCCCCCTCACACCAACCACGGAAGGAAACAAGAGTGGTTGGGGAGGACAATGGTAAAGAAACTCCCCAGAAAAATAAGTCACAGAACTGTCGGGGGATTTGGGGGGCGCGCCCCCCAATTAGGGGGTCCCTAATTGGCTCTAGCCAGTCCAAGATTTTCAATGAGAAATCAAGCACAAATCTTCATAAAGATTAATGATATTGCGGATAAAATCCATCCAAATTTGCTCTAGCCAATTCAAGAAATTTGATGTCAACTTGTCGCCACATATACCTTAAACATGGATATTTCAGATGCAGCAGAGAGCACTGATGCTCATATACAGTAGCAGGAGCACCTGAAAATCTCAAGGCGCACAGATTCCCAGAAGGGAGCAATTCAAGTCACCACAACTGGAGAAGCCCAAAGCAAGCAAACTCTTGTCCAACCTGGAAGGATGGACCAGCAGAACGAAGTAGCTGCAAATCACAAGCTTGGCTAGAGATTCCGGTTACGGCATCAACAAGGGAGTCCGACGACCAACGACGGGTGTAGCAAGGTGGTGGAGCGGCATGGGCACATCAAGTAGGGCAGCAGACAACAACAAACTCGGACAACAGCATAATGCATGGGCAGCGGCGGCATGAGGGGGGAACCAGCAGTGCCGACGGCACGACGACAGCAAGGCTGCTTGGCGCCGACAAGGGGCTGCAACAAGGGCGACGGAGAAGAACATGCAGTAGACGGAGCAGCAACAAGGACAATGCATGGAGCAACATCGGCTGCAAAGGGCAACAGTGGCAGGGACAGACGCGGGGCAGCAGCAGGTTAGAGGCGACGGTACCAAGAAGGGCAGTGGGCAGCAGGGTTGGTAGCCACGACAGCGCACAGGGAGTAGGGTGATCGGCGGCTGGGCAATAGGCAGCAGATCCGGCGGCCGGTAGTAAGAGCGTAAAGGTACAAGGAAGAAGGCAGGGAACTAGGAAGGAATTCTTTGCGGGCAGCCAAGCAACGCCAAGGGCGGCGGCCGCCCGCAAGGGGGGGGGCGCTCGTCTAGTTTTCTTTCTCTTGAGTACCGCGACTCTGGTCCCTAGGACGGCTGCTCTGATACCATCTTAGAGAATAAAAAGGGCTACAAGTTGTATTAGATAGGAGAAACTCTGCTCCTATAAATAGGAGAACAACGAAGCGTGCAGGACATAAGACAACCCTAATGGGCCAAGACACTTATGCCCATATTACAAACTAATAATAAAACACTGACTAAATAACTCTCAACACTTATATATGTATATTTGCCTCATTTTACGTTATGAAGATTCTCATATATTGCTCATTTTTTTTAAATTGGCCATTCTATTCATCCCATGGCCTGGGCTCGATCCTGGGACCTCTCACTAATAAACCGAGTGTCTAACCATCTTTCGATGTTTCAAAAGCGGCCACTTTTCTCAAATTTGCTTAAGCGCTGCTTATAGTACATTTGAATCGTCCAACACCTTGTGGCGCTTAAGCGGCCGCTTAAGACGATTTTTAAAACACTGGTACATATACTATGCTCTGACTGCTAAGAAATGGTTTGTTAGTGTGAATGTAGTGTTTTTTGAGGATACACCGTACTTTTCTACTATGGGTTCGACACTATCTACGGATCTGCTAGTTGATACCCACTTCCTGTTCCCGTTGAGCTGGAATCTCCAGAACTTGCTGCTCCCGCTCCTCTAAAAAAAGGATTATGACAACCTTTAAAGGCTGTCCCCGCGTCCTTTGCCCAACCCTAGCCCGGATAGTTGGCGGGTGGTAAATACAACGCTTAACAGGGGGCTCGAACCCGAGATCCCCCTGGAGGGTGACATCGTGCCTACCACCTGCGCTAAGCTGGCCGGGTACTCCCGCTCCTCTCAATGTTTACCAAAGAGACACCAAGTCCCTCTATGGCCCCTCCCTTAGCCAATCCCTCATCTTCGTCAGTAGATCATGACACCAATCAAGTATATTCTAACTTGGATACTCCGATTGGCATAAAAAGGGCACACTCTTGTACTTTACATCTTGTAAGAAATTTCTATTGTGATGCTAATCTTGGTTCAAGCTTTGTCAATTTTACCGTTCATCTTTCCACTATCTGTGCTCTTAAAACTGCGGTTGAAACTCTGACACATCCTGCCCGTCTTCATGCCATGGAGGTGAAATGAAAGCTCTTCATTCACAACATACATGGAACTTAGTGGATGCCCCTGCTCATGTTTCTCTTGTAGGATGTTGTTGGATCTTTACTGTTAAATATCAACCTGATGGCACTGCTGCATGCCTCAAGGCTCGTCTTGTTGCTAAGGGTTATACACAGACTTATGGCGCAAGTTATTTTGTAACTTTTTCGCCCGTTGCTCGTCTTGATTATGTTTGTATATTTAATTGTGTGGCTGTAAATAAAAGTTGGTATCTTTTCCAACTAGATGTCAAAAATGCTATCTTGTATGAAGATCTAAATGAGGAGGTATGTATGGAGAAACCTCCGGGATTTGTTGCTCAAGGGGAGTGGTTTAAAGTTTGCCGTGCTAAAGAAAGACATATATGAACTGAAACAAAGCACAAGAGTGTGGTTTGATAAATTAAGTCAGATTCTTGCTAAGTTTGACTTAAAACGCATGCATTTTCATCATTCTGTGTTTGTGAAAACAACCAGTGCTGGGCTAGTTATTGATTGTCTATGCGGATGATATCATCCTTTCAGGGAGTGACCATCAGGGCATCCAAGCTGCCAAGGAATATTTAAGCAAACGCTTTATTAGTAAAGATCTGGGAAAATTGCACTACTTTGTAGGAATTGAAGTATCACATTTCTTCTTTGGAGTATGTCTATCTCAATGCAAGTATATCTTTGATCTACTATAAGAAATTGGCATGTTGGTGCCAAGCCAGTTAGCACACCTCTGGATCCCAATACTAATTGGGATGGTAATTCTCATAGCAAGTAATATAGAAGACTTGTGGGTAAACTCATTTGCTTGACAGTTACACGAGCAAAAATTACATCAGTTGTTGGACATTTTTGTAGGTATCTTGATAAACCTGGACAATGTCATTGGGACGTTGTGTGCCACATTCTCAAGTACTTAAAAAGCGGGTGAGGCGGGCAAAAAGCGGGCGATTATGTTCAAAACAATTAAGCGGGCGCTTAGGGGCTAAATTAGGCAAATGAGGGTCATGGCCGCTTAAGCGGCCCGCCTGGCCATTTTTTAATTCACTGGTTAGACTCATATATTGCTCATGCTCTTCTATCTGGCAATGTCATTCTTTCTACTTGTGCTATGTTAGCACATCTAGTCCAATTTTGTGCATTTGCACTACTTTTGTGCTTTGTTTACAGGTTGACTATTTTCTTGTCCATGCTTTGTATGCACGTTGACTACAATTTGCATGTGACCCATCACCCTTTGGATTGTGATGTCAATGATTGGGATGTAGATCATACACATAGGGACAAAGTCAAAGGAGGGTGAGCAGGGCCCCCCCTTTTGTCAGTACTTCTACTATAACATCTCCTATGGCTACAAGTATCAAGCTTTCGATGTCTATGCCTTCAATCACTTTCCTAGAGCAGCCAGATGTTTTACCGCTTCAAGTGCCCCCCCCCCCCCCCCCCCCCCCCCCCCCCCCCCCCCCCCCCCCCGACTTTGATACATCTCCAGAGCAGCCCGATATTTTGCAGCTCTAGATGCCCCCAGTCTCAGTTACAACTCCGGAGCCACCTAATGTTTTGCAGTGTCAGATGGCTTTTGCCGCAGTTACAACTCCGGAGCCTCCGGATGTTTTGCAGATCCAGATGCCCGTGTCTTCTATTACAACTCCAGAATATGATGTTTTGCAACCTTGTTCAGATTGTATATCTTCTGTTGAGGAATGTTGTTTTGGCACAACTTCACCTACAATGACACTTCAGATGGCTTCCGCTGTGGTTAATGTTAATAGGAAAATTCAACCAACATATGAAAATATTGACAGTGAATCTCTTTTAACCAATTCTGAATTACTTGTTGACAAGGTTGATACTTGATGCTGCCCTTCTCAGTTGTAATACAAAAGTTCTACCACTTGCTGCATATGATTCTATTGTGCTTAATTTGGTGATCATTTAGACACGTGCTTTGTTGAGAAGCAAACATGGGCTACACATGAGGATTGGATATCTAGTTTTAATTTCCTCGTTCAGAGAGCTATCGACCGACCTCCCACAACCTCTAAACAGTTATGAGCTTTCTCCTCGTCCACAACCTCCAAACACCACAAAGACGGATTTCAAGACAAACATGGTGTTCTTTCCTGATCTCCTGTGCCATTATCTTGTTTGTTGGTGTGATGCTACATAACTTATATACAACAAGCTTCAAAGACTTTCTTTACTTTTCAGACCCCATATGATTGTTTTGACTCGTCAGAGTCGAGTCTTTTGAAGCAGAGGAGAGTTGATGTAGGATGAACATAGCCTTTTGAATATTTTTTAGTAGTTTTTATAATGTTTTATCAGTTTTCTCGTATTTTAGGGGTTATTTAATATTTTTCCAGTTTGTCTTGTAAAACCTGTAGTTTAGCCCCACATTCACCAGTTGTCCAGTGAGTTGGGTTTAAACACCTATATATATAGTCTTTGTAATGCTCTTAGAAAAGCAAACTTGATGAATGAAATCTTTTGATGAATATTATTCCTTTTGATTAGTTATTTTAGATTAGTTTAGATCTTGATAATTAGTTTTAGATTTAATTCATTAGGTTTTCCATTACATCTTCTTAGGGTACTCTTGAACTCAGAAAGGGTACATATCAAGGTTTTAAAAAGCACGAAGCGGGAAGCGTGCGGATGGGACCTTGTAGCTGATTAATCGCCAGGCGGGCGATTAAGCAGGCGCTTTTTAGAAAAGTGGATTTCCAATTCCTATAATCTTTTATGCAAAATTACATACATATGTATATAAATACTATATTTTTGAAATTTTTATGCATATCTAAACATTGTACAAGACAATATAAAACACCCAAATAGTTTAGAATACAACTATACAATAACGATTGTATCTATATAATATAGTAAACAATATACTTGTCATAGATAAAGCAGCCTACACATAAAATAATAAGTGTATATACAAAGATGAAACAACAATTTTGTATCATGTTTACATAGCCAAACAGTAAATAATAGACCTATCATAGCTAGCTAACAAACATATTGTTACATTTGCACATCATCAAATAGTCATACATTACAACAGTACATTTAATCAAAGTATGCATTCTAAATTAGATAATAGTTACCTATAATTCACTTGGATACATCACAAAAGTACCATATCATTGCAACTTACATACAAAGTATGCATTCTAAATTAGAACTAAGTATATCATAGAACATTTAATGTATGCTAATTTAATATATTATAGTCAATACTAAACGTGGCATATAATGTACTTAATGTTATATGCTTACAACAGTTTTTCTGAAAAAAGCGGGCAAAAAGCGGGAAAAAAGCGGGTTAAGTGGGCAAAAAGCGGCCACTTTTCTCATATTTGTTTAAGCGCCGCTTATAGTACATTTTAATCGTCCAACACCTTGTGGCGCTTAAGCGGCTGCTTAAGACGATTTTTAAAACACGGGTACATATACTATGCTCTGACTGCTAAGAAATGGTTTGTTAGTGTGAATGTAGTGTTTTTTGAGGATACACCGTACTTTTCTACTATGGGTTCAACACTATCTACGGATCTGCTAGTTGATACCCACTTCCTGTTCCCGTTGAGCTGAAATCTCCAGAACTTGCTGCTCCCGCTCCTCTAAAAAAAAGGATTATGACAACCTTTACAGGCTGCCCCCGCGTCCTTTGCCCAACCATAGCCTGGATAGCTGGCGGGTGGTAAATACAACGCTTAACAGGGGGCTCGAACCCGGGATCCCCACCGGAGGGGGACATCGTGCCTACCACCTGCGCTACGCTGGCCGGGTACTCCCGCTCCTCTCAAGGTTTACCAAAGAGACACCAAGTCCCTCTATGGCCCCTCCCTTAGCCAATCCCTCATCTTCGTCGGTAGATCATGACACCAATCAAGTATATTCTAACTTGGATACTCCGATTGGCATAAAAAGGGCACACTCTTGTACTTTACATCTTGTAAGAAATTTCTGTTGTGATGCTAATCTTGGTTCAAGCTTTGTCAATTTTACCGCTGATCTTTCCACTATCTGTGCTCTTAAAATTGCGGCTGAAACTCTGACACATCCTGCCTGTCTTCATGCCATGGAGGTGAAATGAAAGCTCTTCATTCACAACATACATGGAACTTAGTGGATGCCCATGCTCACGTTTCTCTTGTAGGATGTTGTTGGATCTTTACTGTTAAATATCAACATGATGGCACTACTGCATGCCTCAAGGCTCGTCTTGTTGCTAAGGGTTATACACAGACTTATGGCGCAAGTTATTTTGTAACTTTTTCGCCCGTTGCTCGTCTTGATTCTGTTTGTATATTTAATTCTGTGGCTGTAAATAAAAGTTGGTATCTTTTCCAACTAGATGTCAAAAATGCTATCTTGTATGAAGATCTAAATGAGGAGGTATGTATGGAGAAACCTTCTGGATTTGTTGCTCAAGGGGAGTGGTTTAAAGTTTGCCGTGCTAAAGAAAGACATAAATGAACTGAAACAAAGCGCAAGAGCGTGGTTTGATAAATTAAGTCAGATTCTTGCTAAGTTTGACTTAAAACGCATGCATTTTGATTATTCTGTGTTTGTGAAAACAACCAGTGCTGGGCTAGTTATTGATTGTATATGCGGATGATATCATCCTTTCAGGGAGTGACCATCAGGGCATCCAAGCTGCCAAGGAATACTTAAGCAAACACTTTATTAGTAAAGATCTGGGAAAATTGCACTATTTTGTAGGAATTGAAGTATCACATTTCTTCTTTGGAGTATGTCTATCTCAGTGCAAGTATATCTTTGATCTACTATAAGAAATTGGCATGTTGGGTGCCAAGCCAGTTAGCACACCTCTGGATCCCAATACTAATTGGAATGGTAATTCTCATAGCAAGTAATATAGAAGACTTGTGGGTAAACTCATTTGCTTGACAGTTACACGAGCAAATATTACATCAGTTGTTGGACATTTTTGTAGGTATCTTGATAAACCTGGACAATGTCATTGGGACGTTATGTGCTACATTCTCAAGTACTTAAAAAGCTATCCTAGAAAGGGTCTTCTATATAGGAAAAATGGTCACTACAAGATTATAAGATTTTCTGACTTTGACTATGTAGGCAGTAGAGTTAATAACAAATCTACCTCAGATTACTGCAACTTTGTAGGTGGAAACTAGGGCTGTACATTGGTCCAAACACGGACCGAACCGGATCGAGACCCGGTTAACAAAAAATTTATAGACCGAGGATCGAACCGATAAGAACTAACCGGAGTGGAAAAATCAGGGACCAGACTGAGACCAGAGCGAGACCGGACTGGATAACCTATATTCATACACTCTTGACTATAATATTTAAAAGAACTGTGTTATAAAAAATATAAAGACCTGATAACTCATTTGAGTTTGGTAACACAAACCAAGTCACTCAATTAAATTCTTACAACCCAAGAGAAAAAATTGTTATGAGATGAGACCATTCAGAACATTACTAATATAATACTTACACATAATGACACATTCGAGAATAACTGTCATAAATTTGTAGTACACAAAAAACTAACACTTACAATTATTAAAAAATTGAATCATATGATAGTTAATACAAAATACAAAAATAATTAACAATTCAATTCAATGTGCAACGTCCTTTTAGTTGTTCGTTGCCATAATGTAATGCAATATATAAATTTGTCGCTACTCGGTGCTTGTATAAGTGCAATGGTTAATGCTATTGACATTTATTGATATAATGACGTCAGTGTGTCGACTACAATACTAATATACCTATTGGTAAATTCTAGAGTCATTAGTAATGTGCTATACATCCTCACAACCCTTTATAAACATTAAACTTAATTAACATATATAAGAAGTCTAATATTATTTGGTCCAGCCGGTCCAGACGAGTTTCTACCGGTTTTGGATCAACCTGGACCGAAGAGCGGATTTAGGAAAAATAGCGGACCAAGGACCAGACTGAAAGTCAAATCGGTCCAAGACCGGCCGGTCCGGTCTACCGGTCTGGACCGATATGTGTAAAACCCTAGTGGTAACGTTGTCACTTGGGGAAGTAAGAAGCAAACTGTTGTGGCTAGATCTAGTGTTAAAGCTGAGTATCGAGCCATGGCTCATACTACATGTGAGTTAATGTGGGTTCAAGACTTATTAAAGGAGTTTAGAGTCTTTGATTATGTGCCCATGCCTATGTATTGTGATAATAAAACCTTTATCTTCATTGCAAGTAATGCCACATTCAATGAGCGCACCAAGCACATTGAGGTAGACTGTCACTTCGTCAGGGAATCTATGTAGGCGCATATTTACTCCATACATCAGGACTGGGGATTTGCTTGCTGACATCTTTACAAAACCGCTGCCAAAGACAAGATTCATCTCTATGGTGGACAAGTTGCGCATGCATGATATTGATGCTCCAGCTTGAGGGGTAGTGTTTACATATATAGTTTTGTGTTATTTGTTTTGTGCTCTTTAGTATCTTGTCTTTTATCCCATATTGGTGAACTCTGTTTTTACTGACTCGTATCTTATATAAGGAGAGGGTCTCTAGTTGTATTCACTATCTTAATAATAGAATACTTTTCTATTTCACATACAGATTATGCAATCTGTACATGTTATGACTATAAAATTAAATGCTTGATTTAGATACCGTATCTGATGGTTGAAATAGAAGTTAGCAATAATTTTCACAGAAATTTTGATATTTACGACACTAACAATTTCGACGCTCAAATAAGCGAGTTAAATCGTTGAAATTTAGCAGGATGATCTAAACGCCAAGATCTACTCAAATATGCAATAATATTTCATATTGGATATGGGGAAGTGAAGGAATCTGAACAATTTCAATAGAATTTCGATGGCAATTTTGATTGTAAAATGAACGAATAAAGTTGTGAAATTTTGCAACACAATGTTTAGACATAAACACACTAGACTATTATATGTTTAGAAGTCTATGTAGGATCCATGTCTTGATGAGTGAGTGCACAAATGAATAGAAACGTCGAGTCTGTGAGACAATTACAAACTTACAAACTTCCAAGTTACAACTTAGAAGTTAAAACTTACAGTTACAAGTTACAAACTTACAGTTACAAGTTACAAACTTACGAACTACAACTTGTATAAGTCTATTGTTAGCATTTAACTAGGTTACATGGAACATTTATACATAGATCTAAGCAAGAACTTTGTTATTTTCGGAGTATTTCTCTAAATCTCTATAGAAAACCGTAGAACATTTCTTAGAATTAAGAAAAATAGCCTGTACATGCAAGAGATAAAAAAATGCCAAAATACCCAATATGTAGTAGTAGCAGCCTTAGGAACAAATTTCTCAAAATTTCTCGAAATTACCGCCCAAACTGAGCTTTTGATGTAAAATTCCCCATGTATGGCGAAATTTTGCACCTAGGGGCAAAATTTTTGTGAAATTACGTCCCATCGCCTGCATTTGTACGTTTAGATATCCGATCGTACATTTCGACGTCCTATGACCAAAAACATGGAATTTCGATTGAAACTTTAATTCCATGGTTATGTCTTTTCATTTTATTCCAGATTTCTTTTTCACCACCTTGTTCTATCACAGTTTTAGTAGACTTGTTACAAGCTCATCTATAGTAGGCTAAACTTCATGTTTGCTGTTGGCTTGGTGACCCACTATCCGAAGAAACTCAAACAATGTCACTAGATTGAAGTTCATTTATTATTGAGATACATGAAGTAATCTCCTTGAAAAGACTTAATTCACAAACAAAGAGTGGATAAACATTTTCAGATATTTTGATTCTAAATTTGGTATACCGATGTTTACTGGTAGGCTGACTAAAGCTATGTGTTCTCCTCTAGTAGACAAGATTAAAGCTAAACTTGATTCGTTGAAATCCAAACTCCTGTCAATGGCGGGTAGACTGGAGCTCATCACCTCGACTCTGTCAGCTTATCACCTATTTTGGACCGGTACCTTCCCACTTCCTAGAGGTACTGTTGAAGAAATTGTTCGCCTATGCAGGTCCTTTCTTTGGGGTGACACGGTGAACCAGAGGAAGCTGCACACAGTGTCATGGAGAGACATTTGCAGGCCTAAATCGGAAGGGGGCCTGGGCATTAGATGTGTAGATGACTGGAGCCAAGCTGGACTTACGAGACTCTGTTGGGATATTGCCAATAGTAAAAACAATCTTTGGGTAAGGTGGATACATAGTAGATACCTGGATAACAACTCATTCTGGTCCTATGCTGCTAAACAGTCAGATAGCTGGATGTGGAAAGCACTTCTAAAGCATAGAACCATCTTGGCACCTCTGGTTCGTTTCGAGATTGGAGATGGCAACAATATCTCTATTTGGAATGATCCCTGGGTGACGGTACCTTCCTTGAGTCAAAGATTGGTACTGCTCTAAAGCTAAGGTCTGGTTTTAACACTAATGCAAGGCTAAGCAACATTATCAAGAATGGTGGCTGGGACCTGCCAATATTCAGAGGGATGGACGAATTACAGAAAATATGTAACTCCTTTTCCCTGAAGAGCGCAGACCTGTGCTACTTTGGAAACATGCAAAGCTATTCTCTGAAAAACGCCTGGCATCTAATCCGGGTCCATTCCCCCAATGCAGAATGGGCAAAGTGGCTTTGGAAATCGAAGGTTCCCAACCGAATGAAGATGTTTGGCTGGAAATTTCTATAGCAGAAAATGGTGACAGAAGATTATATGATCCGAAGAGGATTTAACTTAGCATCCAGATGTGTGCTTTGCTGTCAAGCTCCAGAAGACCAGAATCATGTTTTTTGGGAATGCACCTTTGCCACGGAAGTATGGGAGAGAGCAAACTCTCTTATCAGCAGAGTCTTGACAAATGAATTTGAACTTATCAAGATAAGAGACAGAAAAGAAGGACAGGTTGCCTTGATCACTCTCTATCACATATGGGGTGCCCGCAACTTAACCATTTCTGATGATGAAAAACAGACTTCGTTGGGAGTCTGGCAGAGAAGTCATACTGACTTCCTATGTTTGCATAGATAGGCAATTGCATAGATATTTTTCTCCTTTTCTTTACCCATATACCACTTGTAAATGCTGTTTTTCGTTTGATAGTAATGGAAGAAGCACACTTAATGATAAATTTTTTTTCTAAATTTTGGCATTTTTCTATATTTTGAAGTTGACAATGTTTCGGGATTGCACGGATAGAAAACTAGTCTCAAGTCTCAACTTAGTGTACCTTTATGTATGGGAACTTGCTTCTCGGAGAAGCTAGGAGCATGATGTAGTTCCTAGGTCTAATGTAAAGGTAGAATATAGGGACATGTTACATCTACTTGTAAACTACTATGATTCAAGGAATTATTAAAGGATTTGATCTCCAACCAACCCTGTGCTTTGTTAATATGTAATAGCAGGGCTATCTGTGTTCCTAGAAACCCTTTAATTCATGGAAGGGCAAAATTAAATGAGGTGGATCGTCACTTTGTTAGGTAGACCATCATGAAAAAGCTTGTAAAAAACGAGAGGATTGGAAATTCCCTCGTGTTTCTTGTATTAGATGGGCAGACCCCTTTCCATATATATATGAGAAGGGCGGAAGCATTACTAACTTTAGCAAAACCCTAATGGGCCAAAATATGCTTGGGTCCATATTACAGATAGACCCATTAACTAAATAGTAGTGCTCTCTAACATAAACTTATGATGTTCATAACCAGAAATTTTGAACTTGTAGGTCATAGGGACTGTTTGAAATTAACTATTCCAATGGAATTTATTGAAAAATCATAATCTAGTTTTTTATTACACAGGTAATCCAAGCAAATGAAGAGGATAAGCAACTTATCTTTTCTGAGAAGGATGCAATATGGTCGAAGTACTCTTCTGAAGTAGTAGTAGGGGCTGTATTTGACGGAAGAGTGCGTTCGGTGGAGGACTATGGTGCTTTCATTGACCTACGCTTTCCAGATGGTATCTTTCTTTCTCGCAAATGCTTACCTTTCTCTGTAGTCTGTGCTGACAGCTGGATTAGAAGCCATGCCATTCTTAATACATTTTGTCTGGACCGTTTGATGTAGTAGTTTTTCTGTTATTTTTGTAGGGTGTTATCATCTGACTGGGCTTGTACACATATCTGAGGTTTCTTGGGATTTGGTTCAAGATGTTAGAGACATATTGAATGATGCCGATGAAGTAAAAGTCAAAATCATTGATCTGGATAGGTATAATTGTCAAATATAATGTTATTTTGACTTTTCCGATACAAAACCAGACAGAAATTAGGTTTGATATTCAAATGTGTTAGTTTTGCAAACTGCTCTTGATCGTGTCACAATCAACTATATCTGAATCATCTTGTAGGGAGAAGGGAAGAATTACTTTGTCAATCAAACAGCTGAAGGAAGATCCTCTTTTGGAGCGACTGGACAAAGTGATCCCTAAGGTTCTTTCAATCTCTAATCTTTATCTGATCATGAAGATGCCATGATGTTTTTTGATCATGGAAATGTCATGAGGTTTTTTTGGATGTTGGAGGAAGTATATTGCTAATAGACAAATGTTTCTCAGGAAGGCCAAGCCAAGTCCAGCGTATTGGATACTTCTACAGCTCCAAAGATTGAGCCCCTTCCTGGATTAGAGGCAATCTGCAAGGAACTTTTGGAGGAAGATGGGTATGATAAATTTTCCTTTTTTAAATACTTTCTTTAAACAGTTACTAGATCACAGACACTGGGATTTTGGGATAGTTATATTGCAAGTAAGCTGTTTCATCTATCATATGTGGGTAATCATAGTTTCATAATATCATGTAATAATTGAAAAAGATAATATATTTGTGCTGAGATATATTTTGTCCTGATGTCAATCATGTTCCTGAAGCGTAGTTTGCTGTATCAATCAGGAACTCATATTTCTGCATGTTTTTCCTGATACATTGAATATCAATACCAGGAAGGTCCTACTGGTATAATACGAAGAATCTTGAAATGCTCTTTTATGCAGCATTACAGATGTTAGAATTGGGAGGCAAGGTCTGGAAAAACGTGTTGTTTCCCAAGACTTGGAGCTTTGGCTTTCAAATGTATAGTCCTCTCCGTAGTAAAGAAAAAAATATGATTTTTTCTTCCTCATATATCAGTAGCAGGGCCAATAAGTGTTCAAATTATTGCTTATTCAGGTTCCAGCGAAAGACAAACAGTTCACACTACTTGCTCGAGCAGGCAGACAGGTTATTTTTGTTCGTGCACAGTGTCTGTTCCTTATGTCCCGCTGCAACTAATTTAAATACATAAATGTTAAATGTGAAATATATTACATGCTTTGTTTCTGTCACTATCTTATCTGTCTCTTGCAATTCTTTTCTCGTAGATGTAAGATTGTTAGAATATCTATCTATTTGCTGTCTTTGTGTATTATGATATTCAATGTAGTAAAAGAACACTCCAGGCAGAGGCTGCTATTTACACGGCTAATCAAATGCAGAGGACCCCGCTTAAAATGGACACTAGGTGCTGCTTGAGTGTTTGGGTACCGGGCGCCCACTGTTTGCTGACAAGGCATCTAATTGAGAAATGTACAACTTCAAAAGATGCCCAATAGGGGCCCAGTTAACTAAATATCAGACAACCAACTTGAATTAACCACAAACTCCAGAAATTGTTTGGGAGTTGTTTCGGTGCTACCTTATTTTATTTAATCTGCTCTCTTTCTTTTTCGGTATACTATTTGTTTGATTTCTTGCTACTTTTACTGCTGGTTTCATTACCATTTGTTTTAACACATGTTCATATATCACAAAGATAGAGTTATTTTATTGTGAGTGATTAATCTTGACGTCTAAACTATGATTTTATCTGCATTTATGTTATGCCTCTTTTGCTTCTCCTTCATGGCTTCACTTGGAGTATTTGCGGCTTGAGTTGCTGTTCCATGCTCCATATGCTTATCATAAATTTATTTATAAATATTTTACTGAACCAATAGTTATAAATGATGTAGGATTGGGTGGGCATCCGACCCACTTCCATGCTCGACATCCCCTAAGAGAGCCGTATTAGGTCTGATAGCTATTTCTAGCTTTGCTATCATCGTCATCAACTGAGCCTCAGTTCCAATCATGTTGGGTTCGGCTACATGGATCCTTCGTTTCCATTCAGCTCTATCATGGGTACAATGAATGAGATATCGCCGGTATCGTTGGTATATCGGTCGAAATACCGATACCGACGCCATTGGGCATCAGTTTGAGCAAGTCTACCGCTGGTACCGCAAATATCGGTATACCGGTGGACTTACTGGTAAATACTGCCACTTACCGCCGAAAACCGAGGGTTACCGCTGCAAAAAGCCCAACTTACGGGCGATATAGGCGGTATGCCGCCCGACATGCCGATATTTGCGAACCTGTTGCTTGCTGCTGCTGTTTGAGTGGAGTTTCTTGGAGATTTGAGGCGATTTCTTTCTTTGGAGCTCGAATCAACCCTGATCTAGGTATGTTTTCTTAATTTCTTTCATTTCTCATCTTCTCTAACCCCTCCCCTCTTTATTTCCTTCTATTTTCACCATAGAACTTCTCCAAAATTCTCTAAATACACCCAAAATCTAGATCTACTCCTAAAAACTTACTATTTAACAATAGATCTATGATTATTTTATGTAGATATACTAATGTATCACTAGATCTATGTGAAACAACCTGCATCCCCGTCGATACTATCGACAGGAGGTCGATGGTATCGACTTTATCACAACAACAGAAGAGCATTCCGTCGATACCATTGACAGTCCTGTCGATGGTATCGAGAGTTGATTAGCGGCGGAAATTGACGACCCGTCTCCTGGTTATATCTTTATTATATTATTTGTTTTATTGTTTTTCTCTTAGTTTCTTCTTTGTACCATAATGTATCTTACCCTAATATATAAAAACAAGGAAAGATGGCTATTGCCCTCTCAAGAAAGCTGCTCCTTCCAACCCACAAATCTCTCGGTGTTCGTCTCCTCTCCTCATCTCTTCTCACATGGTATCAGAGCGGCTTTGATCCGCCGCCCCGCTTCCTCAACAAGCCGCCGCCACAGCCTCGCCGTCTCCTTTCTCCTTTCTCCTTCTCAGCCGCCGCCGCCCAACTTCTCCAGGCGTCGCGACCACCCCGGCCGTCGTTCCGGCAGGAACAACAGCCTGCCGCCGGCGCGGGTGCTGCTGGGCTAGCATCTGCTAATCGTCTTCATCGCTGGATCGATAGCAGCTTTCCCTCGCTGTTGTAGACCTAGCTACCAAGGATCGGAGCCGCTAGCAAGCTTCCGGTTGATTTACAACAGTTTTCGGCTAGTTCTCGGGAGCCGGAACTACTGTTTGGGAGTCTCCTGTTGATCCAACGGCTATCTAAAGCCCAATCCGAGGGATTCGTCTCTTCCAGAGTGCTCTCCTAATAACATATCCTCCATGTGTGAGTAGGAAAATCGATTGGAGGCTGTAATTGCGTTAGTAACGCATTTATCCGTGTTTTTGTGTTGTGACGTGTATCTCTCCGTCACCTCATCTATCTTCGTGACGTGTATCTCTCCGTCACCTCAGTTTTCTCTGTGACGTGTATCAATCATGGAATGAGGTTTCGTCGAAATCATCGAAATTTCGCTCGAAATTTCGATTTCGATGCTATGTGGTACCAAAACCTGCGACTGTTTCTATTTCGATGATTTCGATGAGTTTTGCCAAATTTCGACGATTTCGATGAATTTCGCCAAATTTCGATGAATTTCGCCAAATTTCGATGAAAATTTCGATAATTGCAATCCTTGTTGTTTTTGTTGATTTTTGAAGAGGAGCAAAGGGGGATTGGGGTCATTTCACCATTTAGTACTCATACATAGTATATAGTTATAGTATATCATAATTGCATTGCATTTCCCTAATATTTGCTATTCAAATTATTAAATACTTATGTGATGCATGCTATTTTAGTTTTTGCAATGTGGATGACATGTATCCTAGTGGTGATTTATTAGACAATGAGGGTGCTAGGAAGCCAACCACACCAACAAATGATGATTTAGCTTGGAAACATTGCACTAGTATTCTTGGGAGTTGGGACCAATGAAATGGTTGACTATTGAGTCAATATGAGCAACAAACTATAAACTCAAGTAAAATGTGTGGGATGCCCTACATATCCAATATTTGATATTATAACACGAACAAGTACATGCATGTATATAGCTCATACTTACAAAATTGCATAACTTAATTCCTACATTTTGTCATCGAAATCCTCAAGAAACAGGACAGTTCCCTTACCTCCCACATGAAGGACCCCCTCCCTAACCTACCCCCACATAAAATTTTACTGCATAAAACGATGCATTTAGGTGTAGAGATCACACCTGTAAAATTTCATAAATTAATTCATTCATTTTGGCGTCGAAACGACACAATTGCATTTATCGAAATTTCTGTCGAAATTTCCATAAATTTCGATTTCCATGCTGTCGAAACGGTATCGAAATCGGATACCTCGTTCCTTGGTATCAATCCGTCACTAAGTTCCCGTCTACAATGGAGGACACCAAGACTCCCTACAGCGAGGCGTCTCCTATCCCCTCCATCAAGCTCAACGGGAAAAACTATCTACTATGGATGAACGCTGTTCACACTGTCTTGGAATTTCGTGACGAGGCGAGACATGTTGACTCGGGTCCCCTAGACTCTACTAATAAAGGATATGCTGAATGGAAGCGTCATGACAGTCTTGTGAAGACTTGGTTATGGAATAGTATGGAACCTGTCATTGCGGCTAGGTTTATGTTCTATACTACAGCTAATGAGATATGAGATGCAGTGAAGCAGCACTATTCTCAGGAGAAGAATGCTCTTTGGCAATTCATGATATATGATCGTCTGTTTGCTGAGAGGTAGGGTGATAGATCTCTTGAGGAATACTTTAGAGCTATTCAGGCACTTGCTCAAGAGCTGAGCTACTATCATCCTGTGACAGTTGCTGCACAGATCAAAGACAGAGACGACCTGGTTACTGCTAAATTTCTATCCGGGCTTAATCCCAATTGCGGTTCTGCCAGGAGTGTCATTCTGGCTTCTGATAAATTGCCAAGTCTTGTAGAAGCCTATTCGAGAATTCAACAGTCTATTTTTGAGTATGTTAATCCTATCTCTACTATATCTTTTGGGGAGTCTCATGCATCTGTAGCTGCTGTGGTGAGAGGACGACCTGGTATGGGCAGAGGACGTGGGACACGTCCTAAGTGTACTTTCTGTGACAAACCGGGATATACAGTGGAGAAGTGTTGGAAGAAACATGGGAGACCTGCTGCACCTCTTGTGGGGGCAGTACATTGTGCCACCTCTACAGATTCCTCTCCGTCTTCAGCTGTGGGCACCAATTCTGGGACCGGCATCACTCTCACTCAGGAGGAGTATGATCGGTTCATTCAGGCTACACAACACATGAGTGTGGGATCTTCATCTTCGTCATCAACAAACCTGGCATTTACTGCGGGTAATCAGGCTACATCTCTCATAACTTCTGGCTCTACTTCATCTTGGGTGGTTGACTCTGGCGCGTCACATCACATGACTGGTATGAAGAGATTGCTCCAATCTATTGACTCGCATATCCCTCACCAATCTGTCACACTGGCAGATGGTTCAGTGAGGAGAGTGCTAGCTAGTGGATCTGTCCCTCTAACACCCAAGATTGATCTTAAATCTGTACACTTTGTGCCCGAGTTTCCTTTGTCTTCTTTCTGTTGCAAAATTGATTGACACTGTAAAATGTACGATAACATTTGGGCCTTCTTGTTTTGTCTTACAGAATCTCAAGAGTATGAGGACGATTGGTGGGGGGCCTAGGAAAGGTGATTTCTACCTTTTCCACGGTGACAGTTTGCCTCGCTCAGTATCTGCTCCAGCTCCATCCATTCTGTTGAGTGGTTCCCCCTTACTATGACATTGTAGATATGAACATCCGTCGTTAGAGAGCCTACGGAAGTTGGAACCTGAGTTTTCCCAAGTGTCATCTTTAGAGTGTCAGTCATGTCAGCTGGGAAAACATCATAGGTTGTCTTATCCCAGTCGTGTCAATAAGCGGGCATCTTGTCCTTTTGAGTTAGTCCACAGTGATGTATGAGGTCCTGTTAAAGACCAGAGTTATAATGGTTTTCGTTATTTTATTTCCTTTGTGGATGATTTTTCCCGCATGACATGGATCTACCTTCTCAAAAGTTGAGAGTCTGTGCTATCTATTGTGAAACATTTTCATAAAGAAATAAAGGTTCAGTTTGACTGCAATATAAAAACTCTCCAATCTGATAATGCTTTAGAGTATGTTCAAAAGGCTATGTCTGATTTTTGCAGTTCTGTGGGCATGATCCATCGTACGTCTTGTCTTCACATCCCTCAGTAAAATGGGGTGGCTGAGAGGAAAAATCGCCATCTTCTTGATATTGCTCGTTTGATCATGTTTCAATCCAATGTGCCTAAGAAATTATGGTCTGAAGCTCTTTTAACCGCTTGCTTCTTAATTAATAGACAACCATCCTCTATTCTTAAAGGACAAACTCCTTTCTCTGTGTTACGACCCACGGATCAGCCCTTCTCTGTTCCCCTTAGAGTTTTTGGTTGCACTTCTTTTGTCCATAATTTTGACCCTAAGGCTGACAAACTTTCTCCTAGGTCTATTAAAACCTTGTTCCTTGGTTATTCTAGTACTAGCAAAGGATACAAGTGTTATTGTCCTAGTCTTCGTCACATGTTTGTGTCTAGGGATGTTACCTTCTATGAGATCACTCCATATTTCTCCGATGCTATGAGTAAGGGGCAGCAGTTGAGAGAGGGAGTGCCACCAGATTTTGAGTGAGAGAGTGGCACCATCTGTGCTGAGTGAGGGAGCGCCACCCATCATTCCTGATTATACTTTTATTCAGGACGAGCAGGCAACTGATAGGCCTGTTATTCAACAATACCCATATGTTTATAGTAGGCGAGGCAGACAAGATCCAGAAGAGGTAGCGACACCAGTCCCTGAGCCTTCCTCATCGTTTTCTACTCACGAGATTCCTGTAGAAGCATCAGATCTTGATCTTCCTATTGCTGTTCAGAAAGGTACTCGTACTTGTACTATTAGACATCCTATTACAAATGTGTGTTGTCTGTCCCACTTATCTAAGCAGGCCCACGCATTTGCTATTGGGATTGATTCTGTTGATATACCAAGGAATCACTATGATGCTATGAAGGACAGTGGCTGGAAATAGGCAATGCAGCTTGAGATGTCAGCTCTTTTGCATAATGGCACATGGGATCTTGTTGACTTACCTGTAGGAAAGAAAGCAGTGGGTTGCAGATGGGTTTTCACCATCAAACATAATCCGGATGGATCCGTTGAGAGGTTGAAGGCCAAATTGGTAGCAAAAGGCTACACACAGACCTATGGAGTTGATTTCTTTGAGACCTTTTCTCCAGTAGCTCGTCTAAATTCTGTGCGGATTATTATTTCTCTGGCTACTACCTTTGATTGGCCCATATTTCAACTTGATGTTAAGAATGCCTTTCTACATGGTGACCTACATGAAGAGGTATATATGGAGTAACCTCCTGGGTTTGTTGCCCAGGGGGAGTGTCAGAAGGTGTGTAAATTGAAGAAAGCCATATATGGGCTGAAACAGTCTCCTCGAGCTTGGTTTGACAAGTTCAGTGACGTTGTACTCCAGATGGGTTTTTCTCGCTCCATTACTGATCACTCTTTATTCTACTCTAGCTCTTCTTGTGGCTCTATCATTATTGCTGTATATGTTGATGACATAGTGATTACTGGCAGTGATTCTACATGCATATCTCGTGTGAAGGAAGGTTTGCAGAGACACTTCCAAACGAAGCATCTGGGTAAACTGAGATATTTTTTGGGCATTGAGGTGCTTAGATCTCATGCAGGTGTCAATCTATCTCAGAGGAAATATGTGCTTGACTTACTACAAGAGACAGGCATGACTGAATCTAAACCGGTATCTACTCCTATGGATTATCACATCAAGAAGACAGTTGATGATGTTGAGTACTCAGATCTAGGATATTATAGGAGAATAGTTGGCAAGCTAATATATCTGATTGTTACACGACCTGACATTTCTTTTGCTGTAGGCGTTGTGAGTCAACATATGCACTCACCACGATAGTCACACTGGACAACAATTTGCCGGGTTCTGAGATATCTGAAGAGTGCTCTTGGTAAGGGGATCACTTATTCTAAACCCAAGGTGACTCCATCTACTTTGACTCTCACAGGGTATTCAGATGCAGATTAGGCTGGTGATCATACTGATAGAAGGTCTACATCAGGCTACTGTACCTTCCTAGGTGATCATTTGATTACTTGGAAAAGCAAAAAGCAGCATGTGGTAGCTAGATCCAACATTGAGGCTGAATACCGTGCTATGGCCCATGCATGTTGTGAACTACAATGGGCCAAATCTGTTCTTTCTGAGTTAAAAATCACTATTATGTCTTCTATGGAGCTCAAGTGTGACAACCAGTCTGCTATACACATTGCCAGGATTCCTATCTTTCATGAGCGTACAAAGCATGTAGAAGTTGATTGCCATTTTATTCGTGATCAAATAAAAAATGGTACTATTGTGACGCCATACATCAAGTCTGAAGTTCAACTGGCGGATATCTTGACAAAGCCTTCGGGTCCAACAACTTTTCAGAGATTATGTGGCAAGCTGGGCATACACGATGTGTACTCTGCAGCTTGAGGGGGAGTGTGAAACAACCTGCATCCCCGTCGATACTATCGACTTTATCACAGCAACAGAAGAGCATTCCTTCGATACCATCGAAAGTCATGTCGATGGTATCGAGAGTTGATCAGCGGCGGAAATTGACGACCCGTCTCCTGGTTCTATCTTTATTAAATTATTTGTTTTATTGTTTTTCTCTTGTTTTCTTCTTTGTACCACAATGTATCTTACCCTAATATATAAAAACAAGGAGAGACGGCTATTGCCCTTTCAAGAAAGCTGCTCCTTGCAGCTGACAAATCTCTCGGTGTTCATCTCCCCTCCTCATCTCTTCTCACAATCTACTACTATTAATTAATATTATCACATAATTTCACTAATTAATATAAAATTCGTAATAATACAATAAGTATTATTGATAATAGGTATCTAACTTCGGTTTAGTAGAAAAAGTTGTACCAAATACTAATATGAACAAATACAAAAAAAAATATAGTACAAATATATATATTTTTCGTTTTTTCATTTATTAAAAATGTTGAAAATTAAAAAAATGCATTTTTTTGTTTTTTCTACAGATTTATGTGTGTTAGTGTAATATAAGATGGAATGAGTAATTTGTAACACATCACTTGCCTTAATACTAGATAAATGCCATTTTTTTAAAATAATTTCAGACTTTTAAATTTATTTAACCCTTTTTTCTTGTTAATAATTTTTTTAAAAAATATTGTGTTTACTTCTATAGAATATAGATACATGTAACATTTATATAGTTAAAGTATTGTTTTTTATTCTATAATACATAAAATAGAATAATTTCTTCATTTCTTGCAACTTAATGGGTTATTAATTTCATACACCTAATTTTTGTTTGTCTGTCTTTTTGCAGTGTTGACTTTTGATTTGTGAAGATGGCTTCAAGCGATGGTGAGGGTGTTGGGGCCGGTAATGTTGGAGCTAAGGATGTGGATTTTGCATGGACTCACTGCACGCCTGCTGACGGGAGAAAGATAATTTACAATTACTGTAAGAAGACACTTGGTGGAGGGGGGATTACTAGATTTAAACGTCACATTACTGGTGGTGACAAAAATGTGGCAATGTGCCAAAGGTATCCCCAAAGTGTTAGAGATGATTTCAAGAAACTGATGGGCGCAAAGAAACAAAAACAACAAAAGATGAAGGAGGTTGAAAGGGCTTATACAGATACATTATTTGATGTTAGGCCCATAGGTTCTTCTGCTGAATCTGATGATGATATTGGATATCCTCCTGAATGTGATACAGCTTATTCACGTCGTATGTATAGACGTGTTATTAGAGATTCTCGTACAAGTGAGTGGGAAAAAGAGGAGGCAGCTCGAATTATAAGGAGGTATGGGCCATCTGGTGCTGGTGGAGGTAGTGGGACTGCACGTATTCCTATTGTTGACCTAGATGACGACGATGAAGATCGAGCTGGTTATGGTAAAAGGATGAAAGGAGGCATTGATACACTTTTTCGTTCTGCAAGTGTGAGATTGATGAATGTTGATGAACCAGGGGTTAGGAAGCCTGAGGCTAGGCAAAAAAGCCTCAAAGCAATGTTTACTGGTGCAAAAGAAAAGGTTGGCAAGGTAGTGGGTAAGTTCTTCTTTGTTCATGATATACCTGCACATGTTGCAACTGAACCCTATCTGCAGCATATGGTAGATGTGATAGGGGAGTCTGGTAGGGGCATCAAGGCCCCCAGTTCTTATGAATTAATGAACAAGTATCTTCCACTAGAGAAGAAGGATCTACAAGTATGAATTTCAGACCAAAAACACATGTGGGCTGAATATGGCGTCACACTTATGTGTGATGGGTGGACTAGTGGAAATAGAAGACAAATTATCAACTTTCTTGCATATTGTTGTGGATCCACAATTTTTCTAGATTCTGTTGATGCTTCAGGTGAGGTCAGGAACCACAGATACCTAAAGAAATTAATGAAGACATACATGAAGCAAATTGGTGTGGAGAATGTGGTGCGGATTGTTACTGATAATGCTACTGCCTTTAAGAAGGCCAACAAGAGTTTAATGAAGAAATATCCGGTCTACTGGACACCATGTGCTGCCCACTGCATAGATCTCATTTTGAAGGACATGGGATCAATTAATTTCATCAAATCTGTTGTCATTGATGGTAGGTTGATAACGGGATTCATCTACAACCATTCTTTTATGCTAAATGCCATGAGGCGACCTGAGTACTGTGGTGGTGATCTTATTCGAACAAGGGAAACTAGATTTGCAACAAATTTTCTTGCCTTACAATCATTAAAGTCCAAAAAGGATGGACTTAGGAGGCTCTTCAATGGAGTGGAGTGGACCTCCATGAAGGAGCACAACACCCCTGTTGGCAAAAGAATTGAGGAGTTGATTTCCAGCCGACCTTTTATGGATAAGGTTACTAGAGTGTTGAAAATAATGGAACCCATTGTCAAAGTATTAAGGCTCGTAGATGGTGAAAAAACTGCAACAATGCCTTTCCTTTATGATGCAATGACCTCAATGGTGGACCATATCAAAGAAGCAGCTCCTAGGTCCAATGAGCAATACATAAAAATTTATGAGAATCGTTGGACAAATATGCTTTCACATCCATTGCATAAAGCAGGTATATGATTCTCTCAATGACTCTATTATATTCTAACTTCTAAGTTATTGGTCTAATTCATACTTATCTACAATAAAATGTCATTCTAATTTCCTTATTTATATCTGTGACAGCTTACTATTTGAATCCGAGGTTCCAATACTCACGAACACTAGGCTTGAATGCGACTCTAATGAATGCAGTGAGAGAAGTCACCAACAAGTTCATTACCTCTCCAGAAGAGCGATTGCTAGTACTGGAAGAGGTATATAACTATATGACTTAGTTACATTCTTTATTTCTCATTATTCTTTCCTTTGATTTCATCATCTTAATATCGTATATATTATTTTTGCAGTTGTGCCAGTTTCGTGAAAGCACTGGATGCTTTGGCCATCCAAATACGGTTGCTGACCGCGATGCGGGTGATCCTTGTGAGTGGTGGGTTTGGAATGAAACAGGTGCCACTCATTCAAGAAAAGTGGCTATTCACATCCTTTCTCAAACAACATCTACAGGGGGTTGTGAAAGAAACTGGAGCACTTTCAATCTGATACACTCCAAGAGAAGGAACAAACTTGGTGCAAACAGGTTGAGGGATCTTGTATATGTTCATTACAACATGCGGTTGAGGGCTAGGGCAATACGTGATGCCAACTACAAGGAAGTGGATTTTGCTGTTGTCCATGATCCCATTGACACCGCATATACTTTTAATACTGAAAGACGTAGAGGACTGGAGGATGATTTAGAAAATCCCTTTAGAGGAATGGATATATAGAAGAGAAATTTGATGCAAATAATGGTGATGATATTATTATTGATGCCCCGCCTGAAAGACTTGATCCTGAAGCTGCACATGTTGATACTGATATGGAAATCAATAGAGAAGTGGAAGAACAATTAGGTAGCTCAGATTCTTCTTCTTCTACATCTGGTTCTAAATCTAAGTCTGATGATGGCGACAATGATGGTGATAATCGCAGCCAACGCTCTCCAAAATATCCTCCAGCTGTTAATCCTCAAAATGATGACCGACCTTATGTTAGTCATGTTACTAGGGCTGCACCTCCACAAGAACAGGGAAATCCCGTGGCTGGAAAAACATTTCAAAGAAGAAAAACTCGAACTCGGAAAGATTACAACGGTGCACCTCCACCACATACCAGTGCCACAATGCCCACAATTACAAGCCCGTACCCACAATATCATAGCCAAAGTGATTATCATTCTGATCTTGCTGATTCAATGGATAACATGAGCATATCTGACTCTCAATCTCAACATTCATTCGGAGATATGTTATTTGGGCAGACACTTCCATACCAATCTCAGCCCCAACATGGGTATCCTGGATATCATGTTGAACCACCACCAAGATTACAATTAGAACTTGGACCTGGTATGGGATATCACGAAGCATACTCTGTCCGTAGCCCTTATGGATGCTTTCGGGTGAACACCGAAGCATACTCTGGTGATGGAGGTCAAACATGGAGTGGTGGGCATACTACAATTTATCCTATTGCCGGTTATCCATTACAACCTCAAGCTCCTCAAACATGGGCTCCTCCTGCTTCTACAACTACTCAACCTCAAGCTCCTCGAGCAAGGGCACCTCCACCTGCTTCTACTCAACCTCCCTCCATTTCAGCAACAAAGGAAAATTATCTAAAAGATTTGGAAGAACATTTTCTGAAGTTTGGGATGATGCAGTTTGCCAATCCTGAAGTGTATGAGGAACATGTTTCATACAACACGTCTTACAGAAGTTACATGACATGGGAGCAATATGTGGACCATATGAACAACATATTGTATAGAGAACCAACACGCCACTCAACATACAACTGATGGGAGTTAGTAATTTACTACGTTGTTATATGTTTGTTGTAAATTGAATATTATTGCATAAGTGTGTTAACACGAGTTTATAGATTGTGCTAGTAAAATTTCAGATCTTAATTCTTGCATTTTGTCATCGATATCCTTCATCGAAATCTCCAAAAAATAGGACATATTCCTTAACTCACACATGATTGACCCCCCCCCCCACACACACACATACCCAATATAGAATTTTATTGCATAAAACGTTGCATCTAGGTGTTGAGACCACACCTGTAAAATTTCATGATTTAATTCGTTCATTTTGGCGTCGATATGGCCAGGATTGCATCTGTCGATATTTCCGTCGGTATACCTGTAAATATCTATACCCAAGCTGTCGAAACTGCGTCGGTATCGGTCATTTAATTCCTTGCATGGGTCATATTTTGATCAATAGTTTTTTCTATATGCTTTATAAATTCCAGTGACCCAACCTCATCGTTTGATGTTTTAGTATTTTAGTTTTCCTTTATTTGTTGGCAATTTGTGTAGTTTCCCGCTGTCATTAGGATGCCGAGCCATTAAATTTAAATACTTGGCCATGGGGTATGGTCAGAGGCAGAGTCAAATAATTTTCCATTAACAAGAATAGGTTTGCAGTTCCCTAGCAACTTGGCTCGCCATCAGTTCGTACTAGAGTCCAAGATCTAAACACTTGGTCTAGACCTTGGTCTCCCCCTCCCTCTCCTCAATCCTAAACTTGAGGTCAGATCATCTCCACATAAAAAAAGTCTTCTCCTTGTAACTTTGTGCATGACGTCTCTCTTGCTCCACGCCTCCATGTTGTCATTGTTGTAAAGTAAAACAAGGCTGTGTGAAATGTTTTATAAGAGGAACCCCTCCTATATATAGGAGAAGGGGGAATCATAAAGACATTAGACTAAACCCTAATGGGCCAAGACACACTTGGGCTCATATACAAATAGACTAAAAAACAACTTAGTTAACTAAATTAACTAAACTCAAGTAGATAACTCAAAGCAGGTATGCAAGCAGGTAGAATATGAAGCATGTCGCAAGTGTAGGCCGCAAACAAGTAGCAGGATCTTCTCGATCAAAAGGATGTAGCATATGGAGTAGTAGTAAATAGCAGCAAGAAGGCGTCTGAGTCTTCATCACAGACTCACAGTCACTATCAACCTAGAGAGTGCTGGATCACAGTTCCCAAAGAGTGTTGGGTCACAATAGAAGTAGTCGACGTGCATACAAAACAGAGACAAATAAAGGGTCAACATGCGCAAGGCATGAACAAGCCATAGACTGCTGACACACAACAACAAGAAGTCGACGTGCAAATAAATCACGGGAAAGCAGCAGAAAGTAGTAGCCGGATAGAAGACCATCAACACAAATTTGATCAGTAGTCATCAAATGAACTCCCAAGATGCATAATAGCATAAAAGAAACTCCATAGAGATAGCAACAAAAGTAACATTTCTCTCTCCTCTATCTCATCTTCCTCTTTTCTCCCCCTCACACCATCCATGGAAAGAATCAAGAGTGGTTGGGGTGGAGAGTCAGATACAATGACAAAGGCAAGAGCAATGTAGGCAAATATTTAGCGGTAACCACATACTTGTCAAGGCGACACAACGTTCCAGCTGAACTCCTTGCAACTAGGCACGACTAGGCATTGCCTAGGCGGCCTTTTTAAAAATTAATTTATGTATATGTTTTATGTATATCTACATATGTGTCACAATTTTACGAACATTCCCCACTAATATACACACATTGTATAGTTATATATGTAGTTTTTTTTGGTGAATCACGCTCCTTTTTTTGTTGCATATAAAATGGTATTTACAATGCACTGATTCCAAAGGAGGGAATCAGAAAAGGAAGGAGAAAATAGACTATACAGGGGAGCTATATACAAACAGACCAACTATAAACGTGTGGCAGCAAGGGCTGCACACAACTCCTTCCAAGGCTTCTTCAGAAAGAACTCATAAAGAATCATCTAAACAGAACCAGAAGATTCTATCTGTTCAATCCAAAACTCCAACTGTCCAAGGCAAAACTGAATCAGATGAAAGCTGAAAATGGAGCCAGAGGGTATATCTATACAGTTGATCCCTCCAAACTACCAACCAAGGCCAGAAGAAAAGCAAACTATGCAGAGGACAGGCAGCAAGCTTCAAAGGAGAAAAGCCAGAGAAAGCGAACACAACCTGCTCATTCAGGAAACCACCAGAGAAAAGCCATAACAGAAGAGCACAACATAAGCTTCCTCGAAAAGAATCAACAAATCAGAACCAGGATAGACTAACTGTTCAATCCAAATCTCCAAGAGTCCAAGACAGAACAGAAACAGATGAATTCTGAAGATGGAACCAGAGGGTATATCTATGCACATGAATCCTCCAAACAACCAACCAAGGCCAGAAGAAAAGCAAGCTATACAGAGGACAGGCAGCATGCCTCAAAGAAAAAAACCAGAGAACGAACTCAACCTGCACTATCAAGAAAACACCAGAGAGATTCCATAGCAGAACACAGCAAAAGCTTCTTCGAAAAAGCCAGAAGACCATCACCAAGAGAGGAAGGGCAGGCAATAACCCTCAGAAATAGCCATAAAGGGATATGCATGAGGTCTGCCAAGCTAAAGCCTTTGTCAGAAGACAACACGGAATCCAACCACACCAGAAAGGACTACAGAGGGTTCCTCATCAGAAACAGAAGCATCAACCACACCAGCCAGAGACAGCAAAGGGAAAACTAATAAAAGTCATCAATGTCCTTTTTTATAATCTTCCATAAGCAGAACCAATCAGTGAGTTTCTCATCATGAACTCTACTATTCCTTTCTCGCCAGAGCCACGCCATAATGCAAAGGCTAGTCAGATGCGATTTCTTGTTAACAAACATGGAAAGACTGATGGTATCAGTAGGAATACTCGGGATGTAATCTCTAGTTGCTTCGTTCCAAATCAGCTTAGCATAGGGGCAATCAAACATGGAATGGTGAGTAGTTTCTTCATCCTCCATACATAAAAAACAGATAGAAGGTAAACTGATGCCCAATCTTCTAAGATAAGAAGACGTAGGTAACTTATTATGACCAACTTTCCAGGCGTGGAATTGATATCTTTTAGGACACTTAGAAGACCAAATCCATGAAAAGAAATCAACCAAAGGACCTTTACTTCTAATGGCCTCCCAAATAGTTTTCAGATTAACCTCAGACTCACCATTAAACAATATGCGATCTTTTCTTAAAGTCGGAGGATCCAGACCACTAAGAAGAGAGCTCAACTCCTTATGAAGTCTAGCACTACTGATAATCCACCCATTGTCATTAATAATGCACTTAACCGTGCTTTGCTCAGAAAAACCAAGTTTGATAACAGCTTGAGGGCCAAGAACATCAGAAATAAACTTGCCTCCTGGTAACCAGGGATCGTTCCAAAAGGAGATGTTTTCACCATTACCTACTTCAAAAGAGAGATGCATTTTCAACAAATCTCTTTCTCTCAGAATTCTATTGAGTGACCAAGAAGCCTGAGAATTCTCTTTAGTTACCCAAAAATTCGATTTGTTGAAGTATTTCTTGTGAACCCACTTTATCCAGAGGGACTCCTTGTTGATAGCAATGTTCCAACCATGACAAAGAATAGCAGCATGATTTATCTCCTTTATCGATCTCAGATTAAGACCACCCTCCTTCTTAGGCCTAGTAATGTTATCCCATTTCACTAAATGGATAGTAGCTTTCTTCTCAGTATGTCCCCAAATGAAATTTCTATTGAGCCTCTCCAAATCCTTTATCACAGAGCAAGGAAGCGGGAAAGTGGTGGATCAATATAAACTCATGGCTACAAGAGTGGAATTAACAAGTTCAGTTCTTCCAGTCATAGATAATTGAGAAACTTTCCAACTATCAAGCCTTTTCTTAATCTTATCAATCAGAGAAGTGCAGTGATCGCGATTGAGCATACCAATAAAAAGAAGCAAACCCAGATAGGATTGAGGACGACTATCATCTTTAAACCCCAGAATCTCACATATCCTTTCCTTCTTAGCACCAACACTGAAGATAGCAGAACTTTTTTCAGGATTAACCTTGAGGCCAGTAATGTCATGAAATTCATCGAGGACTTTCATTATGTTCCTTGCATTAACTTCATCTGCTTCAATGAACACCATTAAATCATCAACAAAAATAAGATGAGAAACTAGCAACCCATCAGAAGCAGATAGAGGTTTAATCTTCTTCTCAGTAACAGCCTTGTCCATAAGATTAGTAAACACTTGCATCACAATAACGAAGAGATAGGGGGCAATAGGATCCCCCTGCCTAACTCCATTGGTAGGTTTAAACGAAGAAGTGGGTTCTCCATTGAAGAGGATTTCATACTACATAGTAGAAAAGATCTCCTTCAACCAAATAAGCCAACAATGGGGAAAATTCATCTTCTTTATGATATGAAAAAGAGCCTCCCAGGCCACAGAGTCATAAGCTTTAGTAATATCAAACTTGAGACACATCTCTCCATATATATGTTATTTTATGGTCTATCTCTCCATATATATTGTTAATATATCTTTCCTTTATGTTTATTTCATATTTCATATTACTGCTGTACCTACATGTAATTTTTCCTTTACTATAAATAAGAGAGGAGAACCCTATTGGGTTCATCACGTTGCCTAGTGCAACACACAGATCCCGTCTCCCTTACGTTAACATGGTATCAAGAGCAACGTGATCCGACACCGCTTCCGCTCCTCTCTCTCCTAGCGCCGCCGCATCCCCTCCCTCCCTCTCCCTTCTTCTCAACAGGGCGCCGCCGGCCCCTTTCCTTCCAGGCCGCCGCCGCCGCCGCTGCCCGTGCGGCATCTCGGCTAGCCGTCGGCGTGCGGCAGCAGCGGGGACACTGCCGGCGTCGCTGATCCTGACCGGCTAGGGGTTCTCCGCCTTCCTCTCTTGCCGCTGGGCCTCCGGTGGCTCTCTCTATGCTACCGTAGGCTCAGTAGCTCGGCACCGGGGCTTCGTCTACGTTTTTCGGAAAGTTTTCAGCAACTTTTCGGCTCGTTTTTGGAGGCCAACCTTGCTGTTTGGGGACTTCCGGTTGATCCAACGGCTCTCTAAAGCCCTAACCGGAGGTCTCGTCTCTTCCATCGTGCCTTCCTAATCACATCTCCTTCATGTGTGATTAGGAACTTCTCGCTTGAAGGCTGTCGATGCGTCAGTAACGCATCTCTTATCCAGTTCTTGTTGTGACGTGTATCTCTCCGTCACGGGACGTGTATCTGTCCGTCCACTCAGCCTTCTTTGTGACGTGTATCACTCCGTCACACATATCCCAGTTGCATTATGGAGAATAAGACCTATTATGAGGTCTTGCCTATTCCTATCAAGCTCAATGGGAAGAACTTTTTGCTATGGATGAATGCGGTTCATACTGTCTTGGAATCGCGAGATCGGGCAAAGTTCGTTGATTCTGCACCCCTCGCTAGCACTGACAAAGACTATGCCGAGTGGAAACGTCTTGACAGCCTAGTGAAGACTTAGCTATGGGGTAGCATGGAACCTTCTATTGCTTCCAGGTTCATGTTCTACTCCACAGCTAAGGAGATTTGGGATGCCGTCAAGCAGCACTATGCTCAAGAGAAGAACGCTCTTCGCCATTTTATGATCTATGATCGTCTGTTTGCAGAGAAACAGGGTGATAGACCACTTGAAGAGTATTTCGGTGTGATTCAAGCTATCTCCCAGGAGTTGAGCTACTATCATCCAGTGAAGGTTGCTGAGCAGATTAAGGATAGAGATGATCTTGTCACTGCTAAATTTCTATCTGGACTTAGCTCCTCATTTGGTTCAGCAAGAAGTGTGATCCTTACGTCAGATAAATTACCGAGCCTTGCAGAAGCTTTCTCTAGGATTCAGCAGTCCACCTTTGAGTCAGTTGATCCTATTCCTGTTGTTCCTTCTGGAGATTCTCATGCATCCATTGCTGCAGCAGTACGCGGCGGACGACCTGCACCTACACCGTCTGACAGACCTGGCTTGGGCAGAGGACGTGGGACTCGTCCTAGATGTACTTTCTGTGACAAACCTGGGCACTCTGTCGAGAAATGCTGGAAGAAACATGGGAGACCTGCAGCCCCACCTGTTGGAGCTGCCAATTGTGCCACTTCAGACTCTACTGCTGCGAGCTCTAGTTCTTCTGGCATCACACTTACTCAGGAGGAATATGACAGATTTATTCAGGCAACTCAACATTGGAATATGGGCGCCTCATCTGCTTCTACAGCAAACCTTGCATCTACAGCGGGTAATCAGGCTACATCTTTTATGGCTTCTGGATCCGCAACTCCCTGGGTGGTTGACTCTGGCGCCTCCCAGCACATGACTGGTATGAGGAGATTGCTCCGCATACTTGACTCATATATTCCTCATCCATCTGTTACTTTGGAAGATGGTTCTGTGAGGAAGGTGGTAGCTAGTGGATCTGTGTCCCTTACACCAGATATTGATTTGAAATCTGTTCATTTTGTACCTGAATTTCCATTCAATTTGCTTTCTGTTGCCAAGTTGATTGACACTGTAAAATGCACAGTAACATTTGGGCCCTCTTGTTTTGTTTTACAGGATCTCAAGAGTTTGAAGATGATTGGTGGGGGGCCTAGGAAAGGTGATCTCTACCTCTTTCCTGGTGATTATCTACCTCGCCATCCACCTCCTGCTCCAGTTTCCTCCGCCATGCTGAGTGGTTCCCCCTTGCTGTGGCATTGCAGATATGGACATCCATCCTTAGAAAGCTTGAAGAAGTTGGAACCAGATCTAGCTCATTTGTCTTCTCTAGAGTGTCAGTCATGTCAGTTGGGCAAACATCATCGGTTATCATATCCTGTTCGTGTCAATAATCAGGCTTCTAGTCCGTTTGAGTTAGTCCATAGTGATGTATGGGGTCCTGTTAAAAACCAGAGTTATAATGGTTTTAGCTATTTCATTTCCTTTGTGGACGATTACTCTCGCATGACATGGATTTATCTATTGAAAAGTCGTGAATCTGTGCTTTCCATTATCAAACATTTTCATAAACAAATTCAGGTTCAATTTAACTGCAATATCAAAATTTTTCAATCTGATAATGCCCTTGAGTATGTTCAGAAAGCGATGAATGAGTTTTGCAGTTCGGTTGGTATGATTCATTACACATCTTGCCCTCACACTCCTATGCAGAATGGCGTTGCTGAGAGAAAGAATCGCCATCTTTTGGATATCACTAGATCTCTCATGTTTGAATCAAATGTGCCTAAACGTTTCTGGTCTGAAGCTCTTCTCACTGCCTGTTTTTTGATTAATCGGCAACCCTCTTCTGTTTTGCATGGACGCACTCCCTTCTCTGTCTTACGCCCTATGGATAAACCGTTTCATGTTCCGCTTCGGGTTTTTGGTTGTACATCCTTCGTTCATAACTTTGATCCCAAACAAGACAAACTCTCTCCTAGGTCTTTGAAAACCTTGTTTCTTGGATACTCTGGTACGAGTAAAGGTTACACGTGTTATTGCCCGAGTTTGCGTCGTATGTTTGTTTCTAAGGATGTCACCTTTCATGAAACCAGTCCATATTTTGCAAATTCTATGAGCAAGGGGGAGCAATTGAGTGAGGGAGTGCTACCTACAATTCCAAGTGAGGGAGTGCCACCTATCATTGTTGAGGACATACCGCATGATCCACCTATCATTCAGCCCTATAACCAGGTTTATCACAGGCGAGGTAGACAGGATCCAGATGCGGCAGCGACACAAGTCCATGAGTCTCCTTCGTCATCTTCTACTCAAGAGATTCCTGCAGAAGCTTCTGACCTTGATCTTCCTATTGCTGTCCGGAAAGGTATACGTTCATGTACTATTAGACATCCCATATCAAATGTATGTTGTTTGTCGCACTTATCTACACAGGCTCGTGCATTTGCTGTTGGGATGGACTCCATTACGATACCAAGACATCACTTAGATGCTCTGAAGGACAGTGGGTGGCAGCAGGCAATGCAGGTGGAAATCTCTGCTCTGATTGACAATGGCACATGGGATCTTGTTACTTTACCTGCGGGAAAGAAAGTTGTGGGCTGTAGATGGGTTTTCACAGTCAAACACAACCCTGATAGATCTATTGAGCGGTTGAAGGCCAGATTGGTAGCAAAAGGCTACACACAGACATATGGAGTGGACTTCTTTGAGACTTTTTCTCCAGTTGCTCGTCTCAATTCTGTGCGGATCCTTATATCTCTAGCTACTACCTTTGACTGGCCTCTTTTCCAGCTGGATGTCAAGAACGCCTTTCTTCATGGAGATCTTCAAGAAGAAGTGTACATGGAGCAACCACCAGGTTTTGTTGCTCAGGGGGAGTGTCAGAAAGTCTGCAAATTGAAGAAGGCTATCTATGGGCTAAAGCAATCTCCTCGAGCTTGGTTTGACAAGTTCAGTGCTGTTGTTTTACAGATGGGCTTCTCTCGTTCCATGACTGATCACTCTCTATTTTATTCAAACTCTTCTGGTGGGTCCATTATTATTGCTGTCTATGTTGATGATATTGTGATTACTGGCAGCGATTCTACAGGCATATCACGTGTGAAGGAAGGACTACAACAACACTTTCACACAAAGGACCTGGGGAAACTGAGATATTTTCTAGGGATTGAGGTTCTTAGATCCCATGCAGGTATAAATCTCTCCCAGAGGAAGTATGTGCTTGACTTGCTACAGGAAACATGTATGACTGATTCTAAGCCTGTATCCACTCCTATGGATTATCACATCAAGGAGGTGGACGATGATACTGCATATTCAGATCCAGGACATTACAGGAGAATAGTTGGGAAGTTAATTTACCTAACTGTCACAAGACCTGATATTTCTTTTGCTGTTGGAGTAGTAAGTCAACACATGTGCACACCACGACAGTCACACTGGACAGCTGTATGCAGGATTCTGAGATATCTGAAAAGTGCTCCTGGAAAGGGGATCACTTATTATAAACCAAAGAGTCCTCTATCTTCTTTGACTCTCACAGGTTATGCAGATGCAGATTGGGCTGGTAATCAAGTTGATAGAAGATCCACATCTGGCTACTGCACCTTTCTTGGTGATCATCTGATCACTTGGAAAAGCAAGAAACAACAAGTGGTGGCACGGTCTAGTACTGAAGCTGAGTACCGTGCTATGGCACATGCATGCTGTGAACTACAATGGATCAAATATGTCTTATCTGAGCTGAAGATTTTGATTCAAACTCCCATGATTCTCAAGTGTGACAATCAATCTGCTATACATATTGTCAGGAATCCTGTCTTCCATGAGCGCACAAAGCATATAGAAGTTGACTGTCATTTCATCAGAGATCAGATAAAGAATGGCAATGTTGTGACGCCATATGTCAAGTCTGAAGACCAACTAGCTGATATCTTGACAAAGCCATTAGGTCCAGCAGTGTTCCAGAATTTATGTGGCAAGCTGGGCATCCACAATGTGTACACTCCAGCTTGAGGGGGAGTGTTAATATATCTTTCCTTTATGTTTATTTCATATTTCATATTACTGCTGTACCTACATGTAATTTTCCCTTTACTATAAATAAGAGAGGAGAACCCTATTGGGTTCATCACGCTGCCTAGTGCAACACACAGATCCCGTCTCCCTTACGTTAACATATATATATATTATTTTATGGCAAAGTAACCAATTACATTTCTAATATATTACCATTAACAATAATGTCAAGAACGAGAAAAGAATTATTGTAAAGAATGTAAGAGAGTGATCAACAAGTACTATATATTTATTGTCATACATAGCTACAAGTTTTAAACAATGTAATCACTATCCTTCATAGCATAGCTGCCGAATACTATCTGAATTGAAGGTGCAAAATAAGAAAAATCAAAAGATGCGTATTAAGAGTATTAGATCCATATCAAACAAAAGAAAGAGTATTAGATCCAATTAAAAGTGAGTGATATTTGGCACATAACATAGGCAACAATATTGACTTTGAACACTAGGATAGCCACATTAAACACTAAAATACGTGAATATACAACTAGACCCACAAAACTAAGTCAGTGTGACATTATAGGCAAGGCGGCAGCGCTTAGGCGCAACCCTTGGGCTCCTTGACACCTAGGCAGCTGTCTTAACAAGTATGGGTAACCCGAGTTAAGGTGCAACATGACCTAAATACAGAAATTCAGGTACACAAATATATGGATCTTTGTGCTACCCAAAAAAGCACATTTGTTCGGCTTTTAGGATGACAATTGTAGGGGGTGCATGGGGCAAAGCCCTACGATATGGATCAGTTTAGAAATCAGATCTGATTTAAGATCCAATTAGCACTAGGTATATTATATATGTGTGGGGGAATGAATAAATAATTGAGGGAGATAAATCATAATAAAAGGACTGCAAAAGACTCACCCGTTTAGACAATTATTGGCATGCATGCAACGACTACTTTATGAAGTGACAAGGTCCGAAGGCAGGAGGTTGACGACATGGAGTTTTTACGAAAGTTAAGAGGTTAAGCGGCAAGAAGAAGCCTTTGGGAGGTAGCAAAAAGCGGCATGGTAGGGAGGTGTTGTCTAATAGAAGCCTATCAAGTTGTAAACTCCATCCTGATCGAGCGATTGTTCCGCCTAGTAAAAATGGGGAAAACCTGGATCACTTTCTTGCTATTGCCTGTTGATCGAGTGCTTGGTACTGTGGAGAAGCCTTACGGTCAATCAAGGCTCGCAGAGGGTAAGCATAGAAGAGTGTAGTTGAGTGGAGGAGACCTGTCGGGATATAGCGTCTGAGCATTGAAGGCAGCTACGCCGATGATGGATTGTTGAGGGTCATGTGCTTGTCAAGTGGCGAAGCTCGATAGCTGGAGCTGGAGAAGAGGTGTGATGTGTGGTCCTTAATAGACGTTGGACTGCATTGTAGAAGGACAGATGGGGAGTGACTGTCAAACACCATGGACAGATTAAGCAGGAGATGGAAAACTACTGGGTAGGTGACTTGTAGAGAGAACCCTCAATCAACTTGCTATTACTGGGTAAAAGAGGAGCATGGAATCTGCGAATGCACTCTAACTTGGGGTGGGATATTATAGAGCATTGGATGGGTCAACGTAGAGTCACTTCTTGTACACGACGACAGACTCAGTGAACAATCATGGTAGAACACATGTGCGCACCCGCGTGTGTTGAGGAATCCCTCTGATGTTGGTTTTTTCTCAATTCATATCCCATAGTAGATTTTGGGCAAATATGATGCCGAAGAGAATGAGGAACTGAAATTCTAACCGTTTGTTGCCTGCTTGTCCGATCCTTGGCTTTCTACGACATGTGGGTTGAGGAGCGTGAAGGCAACATGAAAGGTATTGGAGGTAGATGGGACGGTTGAGGCAGGACAAAAGCGGGCATGGGTAGAGGTGGAAAGAGCACTAGCAACGGCGGAGGTAGGAGACAAAGGTAGGGTTTAGGGAGGAGTGTCACACGAGGGTCAGGGTGGCAGCAGTAGCAGGCAAGGGAGGTAAGGCCGACGACAACAGGTAGGGAGAGGAGGTGCAACGATGGCTATGAGAGGACACAAGAGAAGAGGATTGGCGGAGCAGTAGTAGACGACCGTGGCTCCACGCAATAAGGGTAGGAAGACTTGATGGGAGTTAACATTTGGCTAGTTGGGGGGTTAAGTGGCAAAGTCAGTCATTGTTCAAGAAAGCAGTATGCGGTGTACGGGCGAAGAGGGTACCACATACAATATATGCTGTATGCGGGAGTATATACGGGGGTACATGCTGTTTTAGATTTTTTTCTTTCATTAAACTAATTATTTTTTGAATTATATATTGAAATCATAAATAAAAAATATATACATTATAGATTAAACACTTATATATATTTACAGATAAAGCAACTACAGATGCTATCTTTCTAATAGCGAGGCTTATGGAGAAGTATAGAGAAAGCAAAAGAGATCTTCATATGATTTTTATTGATTTGGAAAAGGCTTATGATCGAGTACCCAAGGAAGTGTTGTGGATGGTTTTGAAGAAAAAAGGGTGTGCCAATCCAATACATTGACTTGACTAAGACATGTATGATAGCTCTATTGCAAGTGTGAAGACTCCTGGAGGAGTGACACCAACCTTTCCTATCACAGTTGGGGTACACCAAGGATCCACACTCAACCCATATCTGTCTGTTCTTGTTATGGATGAGTTGACAAAGAATGTTCAGGATAATATTCCTTGGTGTATGCTATTTGCTGATGATATTATAGTGATTGATGAAACCAAAGATGGATTGAATGATAAAGTTGAACTTTGGAGAAAGACTTTGGAATCAAATGGATTGATGATTAGTAGGAGCAAAGTTGAGTATATGCATTGCAATTTCAGCCAATCTCACATTGTGAATGGTGGAGCTAAGTTGGACGGAGTAGACATACCAAAATGTGATAATTTTTGTTACTTGGGTTCTATTATTCAAATAGATGAGGATGTCCAAAATGACGTTTGTCACAAGATCACTAAAGGATGGTTGAAATGGAGGAGGGCAACTAGAGTATTATGTGATCGGAAGATCCCTCTCAGATTAAAAAACAAGTTTTATAGAACTCCTATACGACCAACCATGCTCTATGGGAGTGAATGTTGGGTTGTGAAGAAACAAGGTCTCAACAAGATGAACTTGAATGAAATGCGTATGCTGAGATGGATGTGTGGGAAGACAAGAAAAGATCGCTTGAGAAATGACTATATCAGGAATAAAGTGGGGGTGGCGAGCATTGAGGACCAGTTGAGCGAGGGCCGACTCAGATGGTATGGATATGTGCAACGCAGACTGACTAATGCGCCTATATGAAGTAATGCTATTGAGCCAAACACGATTAATAGAAGAAGAGGAAGGCTTAAATTAACATGGGAAGAGCTAATAAAGAGAGATTTTGAATCTCTACATCTCGACCAGAATATGACCCATGATAGAACGGAATCGAAACAAAGATCCATGTAGCCGACCCCAACATAGTTGGGACTGAGGCTTAGATGATGATGATGATATATTTACTGATAAACATATTAATATGCATGCATGATATACTTATATATGTATGTATACATATCGAATGTGTTTGTAATAAATGTATAAATATTAAAATGTATGTATATCAATTTATGAATATGTGTAGTGTGTGTATACATGTGAATAAATCAAAATGCATATATACATGTACAAATATGTGTTTGTATATGTAGGCATATTATAATGTATGTATACATATGAATATTTTAAAAGGTATTCATATAATTGTAAAATAGTGTGCGTACATTGTTATATGTATTACAATGTATACATATAAATCAATGACCATATATTTAATTTCAATATATAATGAAATGTGTGTATATGTATGCATGTATGTATGAAATGCATGAACATAAGTTGTGGGCTTTTCAAAAAGCGGAGCTTAATTGACTGCTGAATCAGCCAAACGAGAGTATATGTGGCCCAAGACTGCTTAGTGTACTGATTAGCAATATGCAACGCATTAGGGTGACTGAATTGGCATAAGCAGGATTATGTGGCCGTACGAACCAATTTCCTGAACAGTGGAGTCAGTAGTAGCTGTATCTGGGGCAGTTGTTGTGCGTGTTGGGGCTGCTTGTAGGAGATGATGAAGTCAATGCTTGATGGGCAGCCAAGCCGTGCCACGAAGAGCGGCGGCCACCCGTAGGCGGAAGAACCTTTTTCCTTTTGCTCTCAGTTACGGTTGGATCAGTGCTCTGATACCATGTTGCAAAGTAAAAGAAGATTGTGCAATATGTTTTGTTAGAGAGTTTGTTTATTAGTTATTTATATTGTCCTTGTAATATGGGCCTCACTGTGTCTTGGCCCATTAGGGTTTAGTTAAGTCTGTATGCTTCCCTGTTCTCCTATTTATAGGAGCAGGGTTTCTTCTATCTAATACAACGATTAACCATCTCTTACTATTTGACATGGTATCAGAGCAGCGATCTTGAGCCGCCGTCGTACGTGAGAGAGAAACAAGAGGGAGATGTAGCCGGTGGGCGGCCACCCTTCTTCCTTGTGGGTCGGCTGCCCGCAGGCTATTCCATGGTCTCCGAGGCTATTTCTTTCATTTTCTGCTGCTCCGGGCGTCCTTTCCTTCAGCGCTATAGTACTGCTACAGTACTACCGCCCCGTTACAGTACATCTGCTACAATACATCTGCTACAATATGCCGCTACAGTACATCTGCTCCGCGCGCATGCCGTTACCTGCCCCTGTAACTGCCCTTGCCGTCACCATCCCGAGCCGCCGCTGCCACCACTTGCATATGTTGCTCTTGCTTATTCTAGATGAGCCGCCATCGGCTCTTTGCTGCTGCGCTGCGACTCTACTACTGCGCTGCCTCTACTACTATGCCCCCCGCCGCTCCTGCTCCATACGCCCCGCACCACTACTGCCCGCTGCAAATTTCTTGGATTGGCTAGAGCAAATTTTGATGGATTCTATCCGTAATATTATTAATCTTTATGAAGATTTGTGCTTGATTTCTCTTCAAAAATCTTTGTAGACCCGCTAATTGGGGGGCCGCGCCCCCCAAACCCCCCGACAATGCTACGACCTATATTTCTTTTTGGGGTGTTCCTTTATCATTATCCACCCCCAACCACTCTTGATTCTTTCCGTGGTTGAGGTGAGGGGGAGAAATAGAGAAGAGATGAGATGAAGAAGAATTTCATTATGTTGTTCTATGGATCTTCGTGCTATATTTACTACTGATATATGGAGTCTTCTGCTGCTATTTGGTATATTTTGCTGCTAGATTGTTTATTCATCATCTACCTCGACTGCTGCTGTGAAGTTGCATACTTGGACGTCATCTTTGCTACTTGTGCTATGATTAGCACACTTTACCTGCTGCTTTGTGCTTTTGCACTTTCTGCTGTCCGTGCTTTATTTGCACGTTGACTTTCTACTCTGTGGACCAGCACTCTCTGGATTTATGACGTTTACTACTGTGATGGATGATTTATAAAGAGGGAAGATGATGAAGACATTTGTTGCTGACTTTACATGGAGCTTCGTCTATTGGAGTTATGTATTTGCTTGCTACTCTGCGATACTGGTCTTCTATCTGCCTACGTCGTCGACTCTCTACTGCTGTGCGCCAGCACTCTCTAGCATGTCTGTGTTTTGGCACGTCGACTTTCTGCTACTGTGATCCAACACTCTCTAGACTTTGCTGCCTGTGACCCAGCACTCTCTGGCTACTACGACGACGACGTTGATGAAGACCTTGGTGCCTATCAACTATTATATCTTTTGCTCCAGATGATTGTGTTGCTGCTTATTTCTGCTCCAGATGATCGAGAAGCTTCTGTGACCTGCTTGTCTGCTTGCCTGAAGTATCTACTTGAGGGGGAGTGTATGAGTATTTGTGTGCTTTATTGTAATATTGAGGGGGAGCAATTTCTTGTATGGGCTTGGTTTATCCTTTTATTTCTATCTATTTGTTTTCTAGTTTGACTCTCTATCTGCAAGCTGATTTGGGATTCTCCCAACTTCAGCTTGAGGGGGAGTGTTAGAGAGTCTGTTTATTAGTTATTTATATTGTCCTTGTAATATGTGCCTCACTGTGTCTTGGCCCATTAGGGTTTAGTTAAGTCTGTATGCTTCCCTGTTCTCCTATTTATAGGAGCAGGGTTTCTTCTATCTAATACAACGATTAGCCGTCTCTTACTATTTAACAGGGTTTCTTCTATCTAGTTAAGTCTGTATGCTTTCCTGCTCTGATACCATGTTAAATAGTAAGAGACGGCTAATCGTTGTATTAGATAGAAGAAACCCTACTCCTATAAATAGGAGAACAGGGAAGCATACAAACTTAACTAAACCCTAATGGGCCAAGACACAGTGAGGCCCATATTACAAGGACAATATAAATAACTAATAAACAGACTCTCTAACATGTTTAATCAGAGAAATCCCTCTCCTATTATATAGGAGAAGGGGGAATCATACAAAATTTAGACTAAACCCTAATGGGCCAAGACACACTTGGGCCTATACACAAATAGATCCTAATAACTTAGTTAACTAAATTAACCATACTCTCTAACAGCCATAATAGGGAAGTCGCCACCTCCGCCTCATCCTTTCTGTCCTCGTCTTTCTCTTTTATTTTGTTTTCAATATCTGTTTTTCTCTGTCCAAAAATTGGGGTATGAAATGATGTAGAACCATCGCACAGAGAGGGTGTTGCTCCCACCAAACCAATACCAACCAACCCTTCCTCCCCTTCCCATAGGGCCTTTGTGGTCAACCTAGGGTTTAGACGATCCCTGCCTAACCTCATAATAGGTGATGTGGCCTTTCCTCCACAATGGTTGTAACAAGCCAATCTACACCTCATAACTTGCCAATGATATGTATGCTTTGGGGAAAACACCACTAGATATGTCAGACTCCCATCTCCCTCCCTTAAGGTCCTTGCGATCCTATGAGAAGTGAGGCTGAGATCCAAAATTGACGAATTTGAGATCCAAATTTGGGTGAAGCTTTGCAGCAGATTCGAACTTTTACCCCAGGCATCATCAGACCGCTATTATGTCAGCTGGTCCCAAATTCAAAGTGAATTTTTTCTTGTCGAAGAATTTTGTTTTTTACATTGGACCATTGTCCCAACATTGTCGAAGTTGTTGATGTTTCCCCAAATTTGGCAATGTTGGGCTGCCGTTAATACTTGATACGACCCGACCTATTAATCCTAACTAGTTTCCTAAAGGTCATATAAGGCATAATTGGTGCCTCCAACCCTCTACACAACTTCTAATATCTAGTACTACGTGTTGTGATTGCCACTCTTTAGTGGACGTGCGAAGGTATGCCGCAAAGCTGCTTGCAATGCAGCGTGTGTGAGAGTCAAGACCTCTCACCCTTTTATTAATAGAAATCGGAGAAATTACATAGAGGTCCAACAATATATAGAATACAAATAATAGAATATAAAGAGATATATTAACACTCCCCCTCAAGCTGGAGCGTACACATCGTGTGTATGCCCAGCTTGTTGCAAAAGCTATGAAATGTTGTCGGACTCAATGGCTTTGTGAGGGCATTTGCAAGTTGATCTTCAGGTTTGACATGCAGAGTCACCACATTGCCATTCTTGATCTGATCTCTGATGAAGTGGCAGTCAACCTCTAAGAACGAGAGAAGCCCATCTTTTGTATAATATCACTGAACTTGTCAAACCAAGCTCTAGGAGATTGTTTCAATCCATAGATGGCTTTCTTCAATCTACACACCTTCTGACACCCCCTGAGCAACAAAACCAAGAGGTTGCACCATGTACACCACTTCTTGTAGATCACCATGAAGAAAGGCATTCTTGACATCAAGTTGAAATAGAGGCTAGTTAAAAGTAGTAGCAAGAGAAATAAGAATTCGTACTGAATTCATACGAGCCACCGGTGAAAAGGTCTCAAAGAAGTCAACTCCATATGTCTTGAGTATAACCCTTTGCTACCAGTCTAACCTTCAACCTCTCAACTGAACTATCTAGATTATGTTTTACTGTGAATACCCATCTGCAACCCACAACATTTTTACCTGGAGGTAAGTCAATAAGATCTCGTGTTGTTTTGTAGAAGAGCATGCATTTACATATGCATTGCCTGTTTCCAGCCAATATCTTTCATAGCATCAAGATGAGTTCTTGGAATAACCACAGAATCAATCCCAAGAGCAAATGATCGGGCCTGCTTGGATAATTTCGACAAACAACACACATTTGCAATAGAATGTCGAATAGCACAGGAACGCGTACCTTTGCGAACAACAATGGGAACATCAAGGTCAGATGGTTCTGCAGAAATCTCTTGAGCAGAGGAAGATGGAGAAGGCTCAAAGACTGGAGTCGCTACCTCCTTTGGATCGTGCCCACCTCGTCTACTATAAACATGTTGATATTGTTGAATTAATGTATCACCTGCTGGTTGCTCTTCCTGAATTACAGTATAGTCAGGAATGATAGGTGGCACTCTCTCACCGATGTCTGATGGTGTCACTCTCACTTTCACACTGTTAGAGAGTCTATATTAGCCTATTTAGTTAATAGGTTAATTAGTTATTGGGCTTTTGTATTTCAGCCCGTTTAGATTACTTGCGTCCTAAGTCTTAGGGCGTCTCCCCTCTCCTACATAAAGGAGAGGGCGTCCAGTCTTGTATTCACCCCATTGCATTCAATCCAATCTTATTTTTCACATGGTATCAGAGCGGTGAACAGTAACGGCCGCATGAACAGTAATGACAACGTGAACAATAATGACAACGTGAACAGTAATGACAGCGTGAACAGTAACTCCGATGGTGAACAATAACTTCGGTGGTGAACAATAACTCCGGCGTGAACAGTGATCCTGCATGAACAGAGCGTGTTCGCTCCTGAGGGAAACCTAGCAGCCACCCCTCCCTCTCCTTTCCGACGCGCACGCAGCCCTAGCCGCCGCCGCTCGTCTTTTCCAGAGAGCAACTGAGGGGAAGAACCCCCGCCTGCGGGCTGCCGCCGCCGTTGCCATGGCTTAGGCCGGCTGCCCGTTAGGCAATTCCGGCCTCCATGACTCTCCTTCCACTTTCACATAGATCAGTACGTCAGCGCTAATTCCTTACCTGCGATCTATGTTTTCCAAATCCAAACCTTACCGCCGGTGATCTCCTTTCTGATCATCACATATCCACTGCCGTCGCTGCATCATTACCCACCACCTTCCACCTCTGTTGCCCGTATTCCATGAACAGCAGCAGTGCCGTTATATTCTCAGCGCCTCCTATCGACATCCGTTCAACAACAATCCTGCCGCCGGACTCCAAGCAGCCATCTCCGTGCGTTCGCCGCCTATCGACGCCACTATCACCATCTAGCAGCAACATCATAAGCGCCGCCAACCGCAAAAGCAACAACCATAATCGCCATTAAGCAGCAATCAACCGCCGTCAACCTGCTACCCGCCGCCCAAAAAGATCTCGCTACTACCAACATCAATTCGGTAGTATCGAACTCGGTACAGGCGCAATTATCGACAGCGACATCAACTCGGTAGTACCGAGTTCTGCACAGGCCATCTCCTGACGTCCTCAACATCAGCCTTCATCACCGCTCGTGGAGAGGCTCCGCCCTTGGCTCCGCATGCATCCTCTTGGCATGCAATATCTCCGGACCCATGCAGGAGACCCTTTGTCATCTCCTCCGTTAGAACCAAGTGCTACATCAACTGAGTGACAATCTAGCCATTTTTTTTTGCTACATCCCGCAAGTTGCTGCTCTTCATCACCTTCCTGACTATCTTCATCACTCCATCATCACCTCCCATCTATGTCTACTCCCAGTTATTAATTCCCCCCATATTCATTATGCCTATTCAGATCCTTAATTCGTCATATCTTTGCTAATCAGATCCAAGTTTTAGCCTAATCAGATTTTTCACGGGGCTCCGCCCCTGCACCCCCGGATTTGTTGCCTAACGGGCCAAACAAATCCCTTTTCGGATCGGGATTAGATCCATTTAATTTTTCTATCCGGATCTTACATTGACCTATTTAGCATATTCTCTCCGGTTATCGGTTTCATTCTCCACATATTACACATCTCCATATACACAAATTTCTCTCAAATTCACCAATTCCTTTCCCACCCACCCATATCATGTGTATCCCTTTCCACAGTGCAAGGGGGTCATATGTCCATTTCTCTACACCAAACACTCACTCTCGTCGTATTTGGTGTGCAGGGGGGATAGAGAGGAGAGGAAGAGATGATAAGAGAGAGAGAGTGAGAGAATATGTATGAGAGAGAGTATGAGAAGAGTGATATATGTATTCAGGCTATATATGTTCCAGGCTATTATCTTCATGGAGCTTCACATTGTTCAGCACATCCATTCTCTACTTCTAGACAACAATGAAGGATCTTCATTCAACATCAACACCGCGCTATCCGTGTTCGTACTGCGTTATGTACGTCAGGTGTTGATGGTGTACTTCAGCTGCATTCACATGAGACAGAGGGTGCTTCTTCAGATTTTCAGAAGCACAACAAGCCTGCCAATCTACTTCTGCAAGGTTGATTCATCTAGTTTATCTTCACCGAGCTGCTTCATCACGTCTTCTCCGAGCCGCATCTGCTATTTCGACATTACCGTTGCTGATGTTCTTGGGACTTTCCTTGATGGATGATATCTCCTTTTCTGTCAAGCCCCCAAGGTTCACGCGACAGAGTTAAGGTACCTGCATCGTATCACCAACATATCGTCCGTTCGTGTTCGTGCCACGTTATGCACGTCTTCTCAGACAATTCGAAGATTCCGCTACTGCTACATCGACATTGGCATCCGCGTTCGTGCCTCGTTAAGTACGTATTCCAGTGAAGTTGCCGTAGTCGTGCTATTGATGATCGTCTGGTCCAAATGGCGAATTACTGCTACAATATTCAGGTCCCATTTCAGATGTTCTTCATTCCAGATGCACTCCAAAAGACCTTCATCAAAGCTCAAGGATCTCCAGCTTGCAGAATACAATTTTGAAGAACAAATGCATTGTCACCACATGGTTCAGGGGGAGTATTAATTAAGTGGGAGTATCAATTTTTGGATGAGGAGTAATATTTATCTTTTATCTTTCATTTATCATTTCTTTTATCGTTTTATCGAGTCTTGTAATCTCCAAGCTTTGGATATGTGTTTCACCCATGTTCCAGCTTGAGGGGGAGTGTTAGAGAGTCTATATTAGCCTATTTAGTTAATAGGTTAATTAGTTATTGGGCTTTTGTATTTCAGCCCATTTAGATTACTTGCGTCTTAAGTCTTAGGGCGTCTTTCCTCTCCTATATAAAGGAGAGGGCGTCCAATCTTGTATTCATCCCATTGCATTCAATCTAATCATATATTTCACACACACAATTGCTCCCCCTTACGGGGAACACTCGAGAAATATGGTGTGGATTCATGGAAAGTTACATCCCAAGACACAAACATACGACGGAGACTGGGATAATAACACTTGTATCCTTTGCTAGTGTTGGAGTACCTAAGAAAAAGAGTCCTAATAGACCTAGGGGATAACTTATCAGCCTTAGGATCAAAATTGTGCACAAATGAAGTACAACCAAACACTTTGAGAGGAATAAGGAAAGGCTGATCCTTTGGACGTAAGACAGAAAATGGAGTACGTCCTTGAAGCACCGGAGAGGGTTGCTTGTTGATCTGGAAACATGCAGTAAGTAAAACATCAGACCAGAACCTCTTAGGGACATTGGATTGAAACATAATAGTCCTGGTAATATCAAGAAGATGACGATTTTTACGCTCAGCTACCCGTTTTGTTGAGTGTGAGGACAAGACGTACAATGAATCATCCCAACGGAGCTAACAAAATCAGCCATAGCACTTTGAACATACTCCAAGGCATTATCAGATTGAAGAATTTTCATATTGCAATCAAATTGAACTTTTATTTCTTGATGAAAATGCTTGACAATGTATAACATAGACTCTCGACTCTTTAACAAATAAATCCATGTCATGCCAGAAAAATCATCCACAAAGGAAATAAAATAGCGAAAACCATTATAACTATTGGTCTTTACAGGACCCCAAACATCACTGTGGTCTAACTCAAAGGGTCAAGATGCCCGTTATTGACACGACTGGGATAAGACATTCTATGATGTTTTTCCAGTTGACATGACTGACACTCTAATGAAGACACTTGGGATAACTCAGGTTCTAACTTTCTCAAGCTCTCCAACGACGAATGCCCATATCTGTAGTGCCACAGTAAGGGAAAACCGCTCAAAAGGATAGCCAGAGCAGGAGCAGATACTTGACGAGGCAGACTGTCACCATGGAAGAGGTAGAGATCACCTTTCCTAGGCCCCCCACCAATCGTCCTCATACTCTTGAAATCTTGTAATACAAAGCAAGAAGGCCCAAACGTCACTGTACAGTTCACAATATCAATTAATTTTGCAACAGAGAGAAGATTAAAAGGAAATGCAGGCACAGTGAATAGATTTAAGATCAATTTTAGGAATCAGAGAAGCAGATCCACTTGCTAACACTCTCCTCACTGAACCATCTACTATGGTCACAGATTTGTGAAGAATATGTGAGTCAATGGAATGAAGTAGTCTCCTCATACCAGTTATATGTTGTGACGCTCCAGAATCAACCACCCATGAAGAAGTGGAACCAGAAGCCAGTAAAGAGGTAGCATGATTACTAGTGGTAGATGCCAGATTTGCTGAGGAAGAAGCTCCCACACTCAGATGCTGTGTAGCCAGAATAAATCTATGATATTCTTCCTTTGTGAGTATGATGCCAGAAGAATCAGAACTTGATGCAGACGGCTTAGAAGACGCAGCAATACTCGCATAGTTTGCTACCCCCAAAGGTGGTGCAACAGGTCTACCATGCTTCTTCCAGCACTTCTCAACAGTGTCTCCAGGTTTGTCAAAAAAAGTGCACTTGGGACGTGCTCCACGTCCTCGGCCCGTACCTGTACGGCCTCCTCGAACTGTAGCGGCTACAGATGCATGAGAATCTCCAGAAGGCGAGAATGTTGTAGAATCAACTGGTTCAAAATTTGATTGTAAAATTTCGAGTAGGCTTCTTCCAGGTTGGGAAGTTTGCCAGAAGCGAGGATGACACTGCGGGCTGAACTGCAAGACAAATTCATACCAGAGAGAAACTTTGCAGTAATCAAGTCATCTCTGTCTTTGACTTGGTCTTGGACAGTCACTGGATGATAGAAGCTTAGTTCCTGAGCAATACCTTGGATCACTCTGAAATATTCTTCTAAAGGCTTGTCTCCCTGTCGTTCTGCGAAGAGGCAATCATATATCATAAAATGACGAAGAGCATTCTTTTCTTAAGAGTAATGCTTCTGTACTGCATCCCATATGTCTTTGGTAGTAGTATAGAACACGAACCTAGCAACAATACCAGGTTCCATGCTCCCCCATAGCCATGTCTTCACCAGACTATTATGATGCTTCCATTCAGCATAGCCTTTGTCAGTAGAAGCAGGAGGATCAACATCGACATGCCTTGCCTTATCCCGAGATTCTAACACTGTATGCACAACATTCATCCACAAGAGATAGTTTTTCCCGTTAAGCTTGATGGAGGGGATAGGTGACATCTCCTTGTAGATGGTAGATGCCTTGGTGTCCTCCATGATTCAACGGAGAGATAGGGTGACAGAGAGATACACGTCACAGAAGGATAGAGAGTGACGAAGAGATACACACCACTGGAAGGATTGAGTGACGAGAAGATACACGTCACGTCAAATGATTAGATGCGTGTCTGACACATCCACAACCCCCAATCAAAAAATTCCCTAATCACACATGGAGATGTGATTAGGAATTTCCTACGTACAGACAGAGCCTCCAGTATGAATTTTAATGAGCCATTTTACGTAAACGCTGCCTTCGGAGTCAACTGGAGGAACCGGGGACTGTTGGCGGATGGTGGGTGGGCCTGCCCGGAGTCGGCGACTACGACGCTGCCCTTAGCCGACGGCTGTTGCGGCCACACCTAGCCGACTGCCCTTGGCCGGTTGTGGCTGCTGCCCTCCTAGGCGGCGCACCGGCTGTTGGCCTTTGTGGCTGGCGGCGTGAAGGAGAGGAAAGAGAGGGGGGTGCCCTAGATGAACCCTAAGAGCAACCTTGCTCTGGTACCATGTGAACGTATGTTGCAAAGCTGCTTGCAATGCAGCGTGTGTGAGGGTTCAAAACCTCTCACCCTTTTATTAATAGAAACTGGAGAAATTACATAGAGGTCCAGCAATATATAGAAATTACAAATAATAGAATATAAAGAGATATATTAACAAGACGTTTTGTAAATACTGTTTGACTAGATATTGTATGGAGGACATAGGTGAATCATATTTGTATATTTCTATTACACGTTTGATCTTGTAATTTCAAGTGCACATTGTATTGTTAGCTGACCTAGGGCTAGAGAGTTGTGAAATTTGTTTTTGTGTTAAATTAACATACATAAGATAGAGTTATAGCATAATTCGAAGTTTTCAACCAAAAATTCCTTCAAATTCACATCATTTGATTCAAAAAGAGGCATCCTTGAAACTTCCTCGAAGTTTCCAAAAAAATGTAGTTCAATAAAAAAGGTAGCATAATTAGACCTTCATTGATGATTGTACAAGGTTTGATTTTATTCTCTCAAGAGGAAGGTTGACACATGCTCAACTTTCAAGCCATGGAAGGCTCTTGTGGAGGATCAAATCGATAAAAGCATAAAGATTCTACCAATCGAGAATGACTTGAAGTTCTCTTCGAAGGAGTTCAATAAATTCAGTAGTGATCATGGCATCAAAAGACACCACACACTATCTTGTGTAGGAGCAATGTCGAAGGAATTTATAAAACAAAGTAGTGTTTGTGCAAGCACTTTGTTACTAAAGCCCTTGAGAAAATGTGATATTTTCTAGGTTTCAAAGTCCCTCATACTGCATCTACTTTAGCATATCCTAATGAAAATATATTCTTGATCTTCTCAGTGATGCTGGCATACATGGAGTCAAACCAACAGAAACACCTCTCGATTCCATTATTCCCTAGGAAAATGATTCCTCACAAACCTTTATGGATAATAAGAGATACAAGAAGACAATAGACAAACTTATATCGTTCTACGATATTCTGACGTCACTAGAATTGTGGGACTGGCGAGTTTTTACCTTGACAAACCTAGGCAGTTTCATTAGATTGTTGTATGCCAAAATCTTTGATAACTTAAAAAGTTGTTTTAGGAAAGGGTTGTACTATAGGATGAATGGCCACTATAATGTCACAAGCTTCTTCGACTTAGACTATGATGGAATTCAACATCTGGATTTCACACCTTTGTTGGAGGCAATCTGGTCATATGACACAACAATGCTATTGTTAGTAGGTCCAGTATAGAGGCTGAATGTAAATGTCCCGTACTGCATGCAAAATGATCTAGGTTAAAAACTTTTGTTTTTTCTGAACTCGGCTCGAGTCCATCTACTCCTTGTCTATATACTTTGATAGCATAATGGCTATATTCATTGCCCATAATCCAATTTCATGAAAGAACCAAAGACGTTGAAGTCGAATGCCACTTTGTGCATGGCCACATAAACCAAGACAATCAACACAAGTATGATTACAAATTTGTTTACCAAATCATTGACTTGAAAGGTGTTTTCTACCTTAGTTGAATAGCATGTATGATTGATGTCACGGTTTTGAAAAGCAATATGCAGTGTACGGGTGGAGAGGGTAGTGAATAAAGTATCTGCGGTATGCAGGAGTATATATGGTTTTGGATTTTCAAATAAATCATTTATACATGGCAAATAATATATATGAATACTAAAAATATATATTGCAGAATCCAAAACTTATGTATATTTACGAGTGTCCATACAAATATGGATGTATTTGTATATCGAAATATTTATCTGTAAGCAAACGTGGGATATTTGAAAAGTGTAATGTCTATTGCATGCAAATATATACATATTGACATGTAAACGTATTTCCTGTATGAGAATATATGTAGATGTGTATTTGTAACTGTCGAGATATATCTTATATGCATGCACATATATAATTATATCAAAATATATGGGTAAAATAGACTATTATATCTTTGAAGATGTTTGTGTGTATTATATGTATGTATACCAACATGTATTATCAGAATATATACATATCTATGTATATATATTTATATATATATAGATGTAGAAATTTATAATATATATATGTATATATGTATATACATGTGGGTATGTGGGTGACTGAGTACATTAAAATAGATTATATTTATTCTTTTTATGCAAAACTTACATTCAAAAAGTGGCTGCATATGCCCCACATAGGAAGCATGGACACAGACACAAAGACGAATATGGATATGAAGACGAACACGTGACATGATAATTTTGAAAAATATTGGACACACACGATGTCGAACATGACAAGACGAATTATATATACAGATATATGTGTTAATCATAGTAAACTTTTTGATTTCGATGTCATTTCTAATGATCCAGAAATAGAAATTTACAGAAATTTTGATCGATTTTGATAACTACGTTCCTATCAACACAAGATTTTGACATAAATTTGACAATATTAACAACAAATTATAGCAATTAAATCATGAAATTTTACTAGGATGATGTACATACATAAATACACTGAATTATGCAATGACCAAGGTTTTAAAAAGTGCGAAGCGGGAAGCGTGCGGACGGGACCTTGTAGCCGATTAATCACCAGGCGGGCGATTAAGCGGACACTTTTTAGAAAAACAGATTTACAATTCCTATAAGCTTTTATGCAAAATTACATACATATGTATATAAATACTATATTTTTGAAATTTTTATACATATCTAAACATTGTACAAGACAATATAAAACACCCATATAGTTTATAACACAACTATACAACAATGATTGTATCTATATAATATAGTAAACAATATACTTGTCATAGATACAACACCCTACACATAAAATAATAAGTGTATATACAAGATGCAACCACAATTTTGTATCACATGTTTACATAGCTAAACAGTAAACAATAGACCTGTCCTAGGTAGCTTACAAACATATTGTTACATTTACACATCATCAAATAGTCATACATTACAGCAGTATATTTAATCAAAGTATGCATTATAATAGTTACCTATAATTTACTTGGATACATCACAAAAGTATCATATCATTACAGCTTGCATACAAAGTATGCATTCTAAATTATAACTAGGTATATCATAGATTAATGTATGCTAGTTTAATATATTATAGTCAATACTAATCGGGTCATATAATGTACTTAATGTTATATGCTTACAACAGTTTAAAAAAAGGGGGAAAAAGGCGAAAAAAAAAGCGTGTTAAACGGGGCAAAAGCGGCCGCTTTTCTCAAATCTGCTTAAGCGGCGCTTAAGGGTTTTTTTAGTCGGACATGACTTGTTGGCGATTAAGCGGCCGCCCAGTGCGATTTTTAAAACACTGGCAATGACATCATATGCTGGTACTGGATGGGGGGCTCCTACATGGGAGTGAAAAGATATAAAACTATTTTGATGGATTTTGATAATGCAATGTGTGTATGTGTGTGTGTGTGTGTGTATATATGCTTATGCAAATCATATTATATCTTATATTTTGCATTCAATTAAGGCCATGTTTGGTGCGGTGCAGTCAGCTGTAATTCGATGAACTGGAAATTGAATCAACTACAATCATGTATTTTTCAATCCTATTTTGTTTGGTATGGTGCAGCATGAAGGTTGTTTTTATTTTGCAATGTTTGGTGGCAGTAGTTGATGTTCTCGTGTTCAAGCAGTGCCTATGTTGTCGCTGCTGCCACAAAAAGTTAAGAACTGCGATAAGAATCACAAACTGTATATCATACACGTATAATGCCGTAGTTTTGTTAAAGAGTCATCAGTGGGCACGTGAGCTTGAAAGTTGGGGAGTAGGTTGGTAGCTAGTTTTCACTTTTTGACGATAGCTTCCCTGTTTGCATCGTACCGCGCCCATTTTGGGTGCGGTACAAATGACAGGAATTCTGGTCAAAACAGGAGCTTGCGGTGGGTATAAAATCCTTGCCTTTTCATTTCAGTATGCCTAACCAAATAAAAATGCTGCTTGAATTCACGGAGTTTGAACACACTGAATAGTTTTTCTAACTGTACCTAATAGGGCCTAAGTTAATGGGGGTCTCCTACATTTTTTAGATTTTCTAGAATTTAATGAAATTACATGCACAAAATTTTGGCTATTCGGGACGTCGATTTCGATGTCTGGTAGTGGTCGAAACTGAAATTTGGACCAAATTTCACAATTTCGATTGAAATTTTAAGCTGTGTTGATCTATAGATAAATATAAAAACATAAAAAGATCTAATATATTAGAAAAAGTCAACCACATGTTCTAATTTTAAAATATATACATGTGTCTGAGTGGAGTTATATGTCACTTCTAACTTAATGATACCTGATATGAACAAACCTAAAATTTATAACCTACAAAAAAAGTTGCAGTAAACATTTAAGAACACTAAAACTGAAGAACCGGGTATAATTTAAGTGGTGAGCAAGAGGAGGAAGAAAATGTGTATAAAAAAGTAAAGTGAAGATGATGGAAAGTAGAAAAGAATGATAGGACAAGATGGTGGGTGCTGGACCTTAGCCTCATTATGCTCATTGTGGTGTAGGAAGATGATGTTTTTGAAGTAGTTGATGGGACATGAGTGGAAGGTAACGTAGACATAGCTCAACTACTAAGGAACATATTTTTGTGGTCGTGAGAAAGGGGAGGATACGATTAGTGGAGCATGAGGAAGTAGAGGGGAAGACAGGTAAGGAGAACGAAGAAGAGGATGGGCAGACGGGGAGGAGAAAAAGGAGGTAGAACAAGGACACTTCTGGGAGGCTGTTGTGGCCGTCCTAGACATGTGTCCAACACAAACATACCGTGGGCACATTTTCTATGCTTCCAGGTGTGCCCACGGAGTTTCCAAGTTAGACACGTGTCTGTGACGACTATGTCGACCTTGAGAATGTGTCCTTGCTTCCTAGTGTCATGCATATACCCCGCACGTGGCCACATATGCGCCCACTGGCTGCATACTGAACCCCTTACATATATGCAGCCGTTAAAACATTGATTGATATCTATGCCTAGCTTAAGGGGGAGTAATAGAGTGCCTGTGTGTTGGTCTTGTATTTAGTCCCACAGAGAGACAGGGTTGTTACCCTGTCTGCACTCCTATTTATGCACTTTCTATAAATCAAATGTAAATCATCTCCATATAATCCAATAGCATTCAACATCCCAATTGATAGATTTGTTCCAGACCCTCAACACTATACTCTCCAAATGGATTTGATTTTACATATTAAGGCCTACATCAACTCCCTTGTTGCTTTGCAATTATGAAGCTTTAGTTAGCTACCCTAGAATGAGATTAATACTTCGATTGTTGATGATTTTGGTTGATTTCCTTCATGTGCAGTTTAATCCTATAGATTCTCATTAGTTTTGTGCTTGTAGATTTGTATGTTTCAGAAACCTTATTTTCTTATTGTTCGGAGCATGGTGCAGGACTTCGACTTCGTGTCGACTTCACCAGGTGTGGAAGTGGAAGTTTGTGGACACTTCGAGGAAGTTTCGAGGAAGTTTAGACGCAAACTTCGATGCCATTTTTTGAAGAAATGATGTGAATTTTTAGAAAACTTTGATGGAAAACTTCTAATTATGTTATACCTCTATGTTATATATGTGAATTTAAAAAAAGAACACGATTTATGACCCTCTAGCCCTATGTAGGTTAATAATACAATGTGTTGCTTGAAATAGTCAATTGTGCAATACACATATATAGATACAGTTCACCATATGTATTATATACAATATACAATCAAATAGTAGTTACAACACCCTCTCTAGGAATGAGTGGCAACAAAAAACGTAGGAGTTGATATTAGAAGTTATGAAGAGGGTTGGAGTGACATTCATGCCTTATATGGCCATTGGGGCACTAGTTGGGATTATGGTTCTGGGTGGTCTTAACTTCGCCCCAACTTCGCCAACTTCGAGGAAACTTCGACAACTTCGGAGAAGTTGAGACGAAAATACACACAAAAAAGCCAACTTCGCCGACATCCATGAAACTTCGCCCCGAAGTTTGGACGAGGTCGAAGTATATGGTATTCGACTTTGCCTATGGTCGAATTTTGAAACTTCGGCGAAACTTCGCCAAACTTCGACGATGTTGTGTTCCATGGTTCGGAGACTCATCTTTCAAGGGTTCGTATGGGCCTGTTTTTGTGTTATGTTTTTATGGGCCTGTTTTGTATGGTCATGGGTTTGTATGGGCCTGTTCTCGTGTTATGTTTTTTTCATATCTCTAAGCTACATGTTAATATATCTTTCTTTATGTCTTTATTTTCTATTTTTCATTACTGCTGTACCTATGTGCAATTTACTCGTTTATATAAATAAAGAGGAGAGCCCTATTGGGAACTCTTACGTTGCCTTGCGCAACACACACATCGCGGCTGTTCTGTTTTACGTATTCCGCTAACATGGTATCAAGAGCAGTGTGATCGGCCGCTTCCGCTTCTCCTTTCTCCAGCGTCGCCGCCCTTCCTCCTCCATCCCAGCAGGGCCGCCGCCGTCCTCCACCTAGGGCGCCGCCGCAGCAGCGGCCTCCTTCCCCTCTCGCCGCCGCCGCGCGGCAGGGGCAGGGGCAGGGGCAGACGCCACCGCCGACGCTGCAGCCCTTCGGCTAAGGGCTTCCGTCGCCCGTCTACTATCTCTGGACCTCCGGTAGTCTCCTCCATGCTACCGTAGGCCCGACAGCCAAGAACCGAAGCTCCGTCTACGTTTTCGGCAATTTTTCAGCAACTTTTCGGCTAATTTTCGAAAGCCGAATTTGCTGTTTGGGGATTTCCGGTTGATCAAACGGCCATCTAAAGTCCTAACCGGAGGTCTCGTCTCTTCCAAAGTGCCTTCCTAATCACATCTCCTTCATGTGTGATTAGGAACCTCTCTCTCTTGAAGGCTGTCGATGCGTCAGTAACGCATCCTCTATCCAGTTTCAGTTGTGACGTGTATCTCTCCGTCATGTGACGTGTATCTTCCCGTCAATCCAGCCTTCCTTGTGACGCGTATCATTCCGTCACCTATCCTCGTTGCATTATGGAGAATAAGATGTCCACCTATTATGGAGAGGTGTCGCCTATTCCCATCAAACTCAACGGGAAGAATTTTCTGCTATGGATGAATGCTGTTCATACCGTCTTGGAGTCCCGAGATAGGGCAAAGTTCGTTGATTCTGCACCCCTAGCTAGCACTGACAAAGACTATGCCGAGTGGAAACGTCTGGACAGCCTAGTAAAGACTTGGCTATGGGGCAGCATGGAACCTACAATTGCATCTAGGTTCCTGTTTTACTCTACAGCCAAGGAGATTTAGGATGCCGTGAAGCAACATTATGCTCAAGAAAAGAATGCTCTTCGCTAGTTTATGATTTATGACCGTCTTTTTGCGAAAAGACAGGGTGATAAGCCACTTGAAGAGTATTTTGGTGTGATTCAAGCTATTTCTCAAGAACTGAGCTACTATCATCCAGTGACAGTTGCTGAGCAGATTAAAGATCGAGACGACCTGGTCACTGCTAAATTTCTCTCTGGACTTAGCCCCTCCTTCGGTTCGGCCAGAAGTGTGATCCTTGCTTCAGACAAATTACCAAGCCTTGCAGAAGCTTACTCTAGGATTCAACAGTCCACCTTTGAGTCTGCTGATTCTATTTCTGTTTTTCCTTCTGGAGATTCTCATGCTTCTATTGCAGCAGTAAGAGGAGGATGACCTGCACCATCTGACAAATCTGGCTTGGGCAGAGGACGTGGGACTCGTCCTAGATGCACATTCTGTGACAAACCTGGGCATACTGTAGAAAAATGCTGGAAGAAACATGGGAGACCTGCTGCCCCGCCTGTTGGAGCTGCAAACTGTGCCACCTCGGAATCTTCAGCTGTGGGTTCTAGTACTCCTGGCATCACTCTTACTCAGGAGGAATACGACAGATTTATTCAGGCAACTCAGCACTGGAACATGGGCGCGTCATCTGCTTCGGCAGCCAACCTTGTGTCTACTGCGGGTAATCAGGCTACATCCTTTATGGCTTATGGATCCGCAAATCCTTGGGTGGTTGACTCTGGCGCATCCCAGCACATGACTGGTATGAGGAGATTGCTCCGTTCACTTGACTCATATGTTCCTCATCCATCTGTTACCTTGGCAGATGGTTCAGTGAGGAAGGTGGTAGCTAGTGGATCTGTGTCTCTTACACCAGATATTGATATGAAATCTGTTCATTTTGTGCCTGAATTTCCATTTAATTTGCTTTCTGTTGCCAAGTTGATTGACACTGTAAAATGCACAGTAACATTCGGGCCCTCTTGTTTTGTTTTACAGGATCTCAAGAGTATGAAGATGATTGGTGGGGGGCCTAGGAAAGGTGATCTCTACCTCTTCCCTGGTGATTGTCTACCTCGCCATCCACCTCCTGCTCCAGTTTCAGCCGTCATGATGAGTGGTTCCCCCTTGCTGTGGCATTGCAGATATGGACATCCATCATTAGAAAGCCTGAAGAAGTTGGAACCAGATCTGGCTCATTTGTCTTCTTTAGAGTGTCAATCGTGTCAGTTGGGCAAACATCATAGATTGTCATATCCTGTTCGTGTCAATAATCGGGCTACTAGTCCGTTTGAGTTAGTCCATAGTGATGTGTGGGGTCCTGTTAAAGACCAAAGTTATAATGGCTTTAGCTATTTTATTTCCTTTGTGGATGATTACTCTCGCATGACATGGATTTATTTGTTGAAAAGTCGTGAGTCTGTGCTTTCCATCATTAAATATTTTCATAAAGAAATTCAAGTTCAATTTAATTGCAACATCAAGACTTTTCAATCTGACAATGCTCTCGAATATGTTCAGAAAGCGATGAATGAATTTTGTAGTTCGGTTGGGATGATTCATCATACATCCTGTCCTCACACCCCTATGCAGAATGGTGTTGCTGAGAGAAAGAATCGCCATCTTTTGGATGTTACTCGATCCCTCATGTTTGAATCAAATGTGCTTAAACGGTTCTGGTCTGAAGCCCTTCTCACCGCATGTTTTTTGATTAATAGACAGCCCTCCTCCGTTTTGCATGGACGCACTCCCTTCTCTGTTTTACGCCCTATGGATCAACCTTTTCATGTTCCTCTTCGGGTGTTTGGTTGTACATCCTTCGTTCATAATTTTGATCCTAAACAAGACAAACTTTCACCTAGGTCTGTTAAAACCTTGTTCCTTGGGTACTCTGGTACGAGTAAAGGTTACAAGTGTTATTGTCCTAGTTTGCGTCGTATGTTTGTTTCTAAGGATGTCACTTTTCATGAAACCACTCCATATTTTGCAAATTCTATGAGCAAGGGGGAGCAATTGAGTGAGAGAGTGCCACCCCCAATTCAAAGTGAGCGAGTGGCACCACATGTGCCGAGTGAGGGAGTGCCACCCATTATTATTCAGGACATGCAGCATGATGATGCACCTGTCATTCAACCCTATTCACAGGTGTATCACAGACGAGGTAGACAAAATCCAGATGAGGCAGCGACACCAGTCTCTGAGCTTCCTCCATCGTCTTCTACTCACGAGATTCCTGCAGAAGCTTCTGATCTTGATGTTCCTATTGCTGTCAGGAAAGGTATTCGTTCATGTACTATTAGACATCCCATATCCAATGTGTGTTGTTTGTCCCACTTATCTACACAGGCTCGTGCATTTGCTGTTGGGATGGACTCAATTACGACACCAAGAAATCATTTAGATGCTATGAAGGACAGTGGTCGGAAACAGGCAATGCAGGTGGAAATATCTGCTCTATTAGACAATGGCACATGGGATCTTGTCGACTTACCTGCAGGAAAGAAAATTGTGGGCTGCAGATGGGTTTTCACAGTCAAACACAACCCTGATGGATCTGTTGAAAGGCTGAAGGCTAGATTGGTAGCAAAAGGCTACACAGACATATGGAGTTGACTTCTTTGAGACTTTTTCTCCAGTTGCTCGTTTGAACTCTGTACGGATCCTTATATCACTTGATACTACCTTTGACTGGCCTATTTTTCAGCTGGATGTCAAGAACGCTTTTCTTCATGGTGATCTCCAAGAAGAGGTATATATGGAGCAACCACCTGGTTTTGTTGCTCAGGGGGAGTGTCAGAAAGTGTGCAAACTGAAGAAAACTATATATGGGCTAAAGCAATCTCCTAGAGCTTGGTTTGACAAGTTCAGTGCTGTTGTTTTACAGATGGGTTTCTCTCGTTCCATGACTGATCACTCTCTATTTTATTCAAACTCTTCTTGTGGGTCTATCATTATTGCTGTCTATGTTGATGATATTGCGATTCTACAGGTATATCACGTGTGAAGGAAGGATTACAAAAACACTTTCACACAAAGGACCTGGGGAAACTGAGATATTTTCTAGGGATTGAGGTTCTTAGATCCCATGCAGGTATAAACCTATCTCAGAGGAAGTATGTGCTGGACTTGCTACAGGAAACAGGCATGACTGATTCTAAGCCAGTATCCACTCCTATGGATTATCACACCAAGGAGATGGATGATGACACTGAGTATTCAGATCCAGGACACTACAGGAAAATAGTTGGGAAGTTAATCTATCTAACTGTAACAAGACCCGATATTTCTTTTGCTGTAGGAGTGGTGAGTCAACATATGTGCACACCACGACAGTCACACTGGACAGCTGTATGCAGGATTCTGAGATATCTGAAAAGTGCTCCTGGAAAGGGAATCACTTACTACAAACCAAAGAGCTCCTCATCACCTTTGGTTCTGACAGGTTATGCAGATGCAGATTGGGCTGGCAATCAGATTGATAGAAGATCTACTTCTGGCTACTGCACTTTCCTTGGTGACCATTTGATCACTTGGAAAAGCAAGAAACAACAGGTGGTAGCGCAGTCTAGTACTGAAGCTGAATACCGTGCTATGGCACATACATGCTGTGAATTACAATGAATCAAATCTGTCTTATCTGAGTTGAAGATTTCGATTCAATCTCCCATGACACTCAAGTGTGACAATCAATCTGCTATACATATTGCCAGAAATCCTGTCTTCCATGAGCGTACAAAGCATATAGAAGTTGACTGTCACTTCATCAGAGATCAGATAAAGAATGGCAATGTTGTGACACCATATGTCAAGTTTGAGGATCAATTAGCTGACATCTTGACAAAGCCATTAGGTCCAGCAGTGTTCCAGAATTTATGTGGCAAGCTGGGCATCCACAATGTGTACACTCCAGCTTGAGGGGGAGTGTTAATATATCTTTCTTTATGTCTTTATTTTCTATTTTTCATTACTGCTGTACCTATGTGCAATTTACTCCTTTATATAAATAAAGAGGAGAGCCCTATTGGGAACTCTTACGTTGCCTTGCGCAACACACACATCGCGGCTATTCTGTTTTACGTATTCCGCTAACACTACATATAGGTTTCTCTCGTGTTATGTTTTTGAATCTCTAAGCTACATATAGGTTATAATCCAATCAGAGAAACATTCTTGGAATTTCTAATAAAATTCTGGAGAATAGTTACTTCCAGGCCATATAAATGGCATGAAAGCTAAGGACCTGTTTGGTTGGACGCCTTTTATTTCCCTAACGTGTAAAATCAATGAGTTCCACACTAGTTTTTGTTTGGTATGATACTTGCTGTTGAAATCCGCTGATTTCCATCTTCATTTTATGGCCCGTCCGGCCACAAAATCTTGGTAAAGGTACCACGCCCAGATGGAAACCATGGATGCCTGCTGTGCACGTGTGAATGGTACTCCATCGTTTAATTCAGACCAAAATATGGGATACTTTAATGAACAAATTGTCATTTACAGATCAGCATAATTGCTATATGGTTGCCACATCCACTGGAGCACGTCGTTGTACTACGTAGCTATTGTATGTAATCAAATGACTGATAATTTGTAACACCTGTATCTTTAGAATGCTTGTGAATCTACATTTAACCAAACAATGGAACTAAAATCCATGGAGTTTAAAGTACTTCTAGCCAGTAGATACAACAGCAGCTCAAAAACTTTTCATTTTTTGTTCACATTTTTTAACCCACACTTTTCTCTACAAGAACCCCTACCAAACAGGCCGTAAACACAGTTCATTCTTGATCATTGGGCTATCATGCCGATGGTCATCATGCTGACCCAATCAATTATAACATGGAAGTTGGCAATTATATACACCTTACTGTTACTTTCCCTTGCATAACTTCTGCAGTGGTTGTACTTATCCAAGTGATGAGATCACCCAAATGATCTGGCTAGATTGCAGTCTATTGTCTTTTAGATTTGCTAAAGGCAATCTTCAAAAAGGATGTCTCTGGCCAGAAAGTGCTGTTGATGGGCTACTGCCCATGGTTATGGTGACTGACCAGCTTATGTGATCTATACTTTTCTACCAGTCATGTATTCCAGCATAGAAGCTAAATATGATGCCATGGCCCGTGCACATTATGAAATGCATTGGTTGCAATCTATTATGACCTTTGGGTGCTCCCGTACACAGTTTAGTGAAATCGATGAGGCCATTAGACTGCCATCCATATGGCTAATAATAAAAATCCTTTTTTCTTATGAATGTGCAAAGCACATTATTGGTGTCTAGAAATTAGACACCAAGCATTTACTTCCATCTTTTCCCATGTCAGTTGTAAGCGGGACGCATTAATGCGTATTTAAGGACTAGAGTTAGAATATATTAGGCTGCTGTTTGTTATCTTTTTACTTGTTTGTAATAATCTAATCCTAGATATATATTTTGCACAAATTATGATAAAAAGGGACCTATAACCACGACGATTTAATATATTAACGCCATTAATTAATCTAAAGGATTCTCTGAGTAAGAACCATTTGATCATCATCTATTCAATGGCGACCACTATAGTTCAACCCTCAATGGTATGCAACCACTAAAAAGGGATGCGACCACTACATAAAAAGGGATGCAACCAGAAGTATTAGCAAATGGTAAGAAAACCCGCAATGGAGAGCTGCCGTTTCAGCCCTCTGCCTAAGGGAGATTTTCATAAGATAGACAGTCATATTCACAGATAGGCATATGATCAATATATTTGTTCAGCATGCATATTGAAACAAATGCTTATATCAAACTAACTAATTAAGCTGTTAAATATGGTGTCAGGTTCAGGAAGTCCATTTAACAACTACTCTTGATCAAGATGGCATAAAAAGAGCAGTCCAAAGGGTATTAAGCAGAGTTCCTTGAGGTAACACATGTAAACATAATAAAGCTTGTTATCTGCTGTTCTAACAGTTTATTATTTGCAGAATTCTTCAGGCGTTTATCGTTGAAGTTATGTGGATTTTTTTGTTGTTGATCAGATGAACATAATGTGTTTTGATGTTTGATGGGAGAAAAGGACAGGACTCGGGGGCTATAGACTGTATGTATATACAAGATGGTACGCTGTGAAGTCTGATACGACCCGCAATATAAACAGCGTCAAAAGGTATAGGTTTTTACCCCATTTATTACAGAAGTCTGGGACGTTCCATGTAAATCCTCCATCTATGGTGTCTACCACTTGATCTCCAATGTTCATTGATACTGGATTCGTGTCAGTGACCCCACATTTTGTACAAATATTGGGATATAGCGAATTAACTAATCCTCGGCTCTGAGAATGATATCGTCATATAGTTCTATACAGTTTTTTACTTTTTTATTGAGCAGCTCTAAGTTTTTTTTTGTTACTGAATTAATTCTATGTTCATCGACTCACACAGCACACTAGAAAAAAGTTTCTTGAGAATGGATCCCGCAGTGCTATTATGATCACTATATTGGATAACGTTGATGTGATCTTGTGGGAGATTCTACATCTGCTCAGATTATGTATGTGAGGATAGTTATAATTATTGTCCCACCAATCAATCGACATGTGGCTAATTTGAAATGCCACGTACTATCTGGTGTACTCAAAATGATTTCCTAGATCAAGCAAATGCCATTTCTACTGGTTTTGAATTGATATGGTCATAAGGAAAGATTTCTGTAATCTTATTTCGCTTGTTTTTACTGTTCCGGAGTCTATGCTGCCCGCTACCGGATTCTCCACACACCAACAAGATTCTGGCTTAAGCATGTTTAGCTTGTATAACTGGGCTACACGTGGGAGAGGGCGTGGTGTGGGCTGTTCAGCCAAAAAGTTAAAGGCTTGAGAACCTAACAGCATATTCGGTCGGTAGAAAAGATCAAAAGCTAGGCGGCTTCTCAGGTGACACAAGTTGTCGTAATCGTCCTAATACCACAGATATGCTAGTAGCACCTGATTCACTCAAACACATGAATGCAACCGATGGTATTGTTCACAAAGGTCCTACGTTTCGAACCTATGGCCCGTTAACGTCAGCAGTAGTAACAACTGGGATGTGAACATCAATTTTTCAATTGGATTAACATCTGCCGATACACATTGAATTTCAAAGCATATAGTGATGCCAGTTGTCATAGATGTGAAAACGTGTTACCATAATGATGATGTACATTCATTACGAACACCATCATGGTATAACCATATAATGGAGTATCCAGCTCTTTGTAGTTATTATTAGGAGTATAAACCAAAATAGCACACTTTGATAAAAATATGTACTGAAATAGCACCAAAGCCATCTTAATTCCCGAAATAGCCCACTTTCGGGGGAAAGCGCCAGCACTTTTGGCGTTTTACTGTATCCGGGGGCCAAAAGCGCCAAAAAAATGGCGTTTTCAGCTGAAAGCGTCAAGTTTTTGGCGTTTTCAATGTAAAAGCGTTAAAAAAAATGCCAATTTTTTGGCGCTTTTGCATGAAAAACGTCAAAAATTTGGCGCTTTCAGCTGAAAACACCATTTTTTTGGCGCTTTCAGCTGAAAACGCCATTTTTTTGGCGCTTTCAGCCCCCGATACAGTAAAACGCCAAAAATGTTGGCGCTTTCTCGGGAAAGTGGGCTATTTCGGGAATTAAGATGACTATGTTGCTATTTCAGTACATATTTTTATGAAATCGTGCTATTTTGGTTTATAATCCTTATTATTATTATTTTGGGGAAGTTAAAGGCCATGTTCAACTCAAATCCAAAATCTAGAATGTGTTTATAACTATAATCTATGCCATCCTGATCTGATTTTTGGCAACATGGTTTTCCAATAATTAGAATCCAATAAAAAACCAGACCTAATGGATTGCGCTTGACTTGCACTTTAAACCCATAAATCAGATTGGTATGCTCACGAGTGGTGATAGTAGAGTGTGGAAAGGCCTGCTTGATTATTAGATTCCAGTCAAAAGCCAGGCTTATTGGAGACCACCAACGTACAACCAATGATCCATTAGCATCCAATTAAAATTTAATAATCACCCGATTTGGTGCAAGTTAGGCCTGTTTTATTGTTGTCATTTGGCGGATAAAATATTGTGGATCTACCTGTTTTACATTCCAGAAACATTTTACCGACCAACTACACCCAATCAAATTATCCTTAATGCTATATTTGGTGTATAGCGAGTGAGGAACAAAAGGAGAGTGAGGGGATATGAGGGGAGGGAGGGCGATGAAAGGAAGAGGAAGATCATTATAATAAACTTTAGCATAAAAATACTGCACCAATTGTACATCATTATACAAGTATAATATTCCATACTGCTATCCGCACCGGTTTTTCATCAACTAACCAAATTACCTTCATATTTGATATTTGCTCGGCATTTCCGCTAAGATCTCCTCCAATTCTCTAAATGTCGCTGCAAAAGTTAATGTTTCTAATCAAAATTTACATGAAAAATTCAAGTGACCCCACAAATTCCTACCATTTTTTTTTATATACTAGGCATATCTCACATATCATATGAAGTTAGAATAATAGGTTAGTTTGAAGACCGCAAACGCGGTTGTTGCATTACCTTGTTTAGCTAAAGAGAAAAAAGGAGATAAGATAAGAGTTAATTATGTTGTGAGCAAGATATGCTAGAAAGTACAGTCATATTTTCATTTGTTTCGACTAGTGTCACATCATACATTTTTTTGGTCGTCAATGTCACATCACAAATAGTGTTAAGGAAGAAGAAGAATATTATGAAAAACAAAAGAAAATGATACACATAATAATAACTACTTCCTGGGGTTGACAATATCACTACGCCGATCTTTTTTTGTGTCACTTTGGAGCAACCATGTTCTCAAACTTAACAACCACAAAAAGACAACGTGAGCGTGGAGACTTGTAGGAGTCAACTCCCACTGCAATGGTACATTCAACGAGATTAAGATACACAACAGTGGCGGACCCAGAAAATAGAAGTGGGTGAGGCCAAGCAATAAGTAAATAGAAAATGCCTATTTATATGTTAACAACACAACAGCCTAAAGGCACGTTTGGTATGCAATATTAGATGTAGGATTGGATTTAAATCCTACTTTTTTATGCAAACCCACGTTTGGTTGTATATTTCTGGGACAGGATTCCAAAACCAACGGCAACCCAATCCTGGTTCACTGGGACTTTCGCATACCAGGTCCCCCTAGGTATTAATCGTGATAGACAGAACCACAACTCCGATAGTCTCGAGACTCTCAATACCCTCCGTAACCCCATGCTCAGATGCACCGTGCTAAATCCCCTTTCTTCCCGCGAGTTCCGGGAAAGCTCCGTCTTCAGGCCTTATGTTTCTGTTTCTTGTGTTCCAGATATTCAGGCACTGCTCTGGTCGTCGTCGCCATGGGTCTCCTGCCTCCAACCTTCTCACAACGGTAGCCGGTTCTGTATTTGCGCCGCCAATCCTCTGCTTCTTCCTTGAATAAGAATTCTACTACTTTTCGCATTGAAGTACAACGCATGTTACTCCCAACATACAGCAACTCCCAACACACAGCGCAACAAGATCTGCGGCAACTTGAGAACTGATCGGTGTATTGTTTAGTTTTATACATAATATTCTTGATGCTATTCATTCACGACTTCCTCACAACACGCCTAAAAGCCCCTTTTGAATTTTATAAAATATCCAAGATCATCAAACCAATCAGTTTGTCAAGTAATGACGATTGTGATCAACGGCGACACCGTTTGCAATCTTCGGTCAAATTGTAGGACAAAGGAGGACGAAGAGGATAAAGTTATAGCTATACTTTCCCGTACACATCCAAACGCAAGAGAGCAAGATTAAACACTACACATATGCCATCCAATCCTAGACTTTGATACATCCCATTTTTATCCTTTCCAACAAACCAAACATGCCGTAACGGTTGAAAATGATTACAAGTTCTAAATATTACATTAGTTTTTATTTACCAATTACATAAGTGTGTTACATAATAAGAAGTACAAAGAACCTCGATCACAGTTTTATTATGTGAAAACGTTCTACAATTCTTTTTGCATCAATGTTTTTAGATAAGTCTCGTTCTATGTTTGTAATAAAACGATTAGTCAGAAATTCATCATCCTTTTTATTGAGTAGATGCTTTATGATTTTCATAGTTGAAAAGACCATTTCCACTATGACCGTTGCAACGGGCAATAGCATGGTTAGGTCTAATAGGCGATAGACTAGATGAAAGTCTTTCAGATGGTTTGATTTGGACAAACTTTTGAGTAAGACTGGTGATGCTATTCAGAATGAATGTAACGACATGAAAAATATAAATATATATAGGAACAAAATTATAATTTTTTACGAGTGGTTGTTGATATATATAAAAGGTAAAATTATAAATTTCTAACAAATTCATGTAATTTAATTTGTTTTCATGACTCCCAGATTTATAGATGTAACGTTCCGGAAGTTAGACTTTGTCATTCAAAAGGGACTGATGGCGCAACGTGTTACCCTTTTATTGTAATTAAATTTTTCTCTCTTTTTTAAAATATATTTCATGTTATTTAATTTGTTACATAAATGGAAAATTGTTATTTTTAGAAATCATAAAATACAAAATATATTATAGGAAAACTTATAAATAAGAAAATAGAAAACAATACAAGAAATATGCATACATACCTTGCCGTGTGATTTAAACGCGTAGTTGTACATTGTATGACTTTTGAAATCACTTTGTGCTTTGTTGCTTATGACTCATTGTTAGTTTCTAGAATTGGCTTATATAGTTTAAGCAATATGTGCAACGAGTAAAGAAGGACAAGAAGTGGAGGAGGACGTGATTCTACTAATGCAATGAAAAGAAACTAGTCAATCCACAATCAATAAAGATGTTGTCCCTCTTTATTTATAAGGTCATATATGATCAAGTTTGAATATGTCTAAAAGATATTAGTACGAATAAAATATTAGAACTCGAAAGGTGTATGTTCCTTGTTTCCGGTTTGTAGTCAAATCGAGGTATTTATCTATTACAACCTTATCCCTATTTGGTTCTTTGATTTTATATGATATATGTGGATTGTGTCCGCTCTCCTTATCTACTTAGATCCATATATTGATTAGTTTTCTTAATCAATTAAATTTTTACTCCTAAACAATTTCTTTTTCTATCGGAGATAGGTTCTCTCTCCTCATTTTGTTATTCAGATGTTTATGAGACAGATCGATTCTAAATACAATCTCCACATTTTTTCACATGAGTTGGTGCTTTTAGATGCGTGATAACTACTCATTTTTGTATCTCACTAATAATGTGCATGGTAATTTGAGGCGAGAATTCCTCTAGTGTGTTAATTCATGCCGTCTCTCTATTCGATTTTAATGCGCTTGATGATGATTTGAGATTGTTGACATATGTACTTGTTACTCTCTTAGTATGTGACTTCAATGCACCGATAATTACTCATGTGTTATTTACTCTCCATTGGTGATTTTTGGTTGCAATAGAATTATTCATGTGCATTAACTAGTCCATGCGACAGTGGGTGAGGCCATTCTAATTATTCCTACTGCATAAGTGAAGATTGGACTGGGATTTGATCGGCGCTGGGTGAGGCCGCGACTTCATGTAGCCGCTGCATCGGTCCGCCACTGATACACAAGGCCCGATCAATACATCACAAACTTAAACATAAAAATTGCATGCAACCTTTTCCACAGTCTTTCATAAGGGCCAATCTATAATTTAAAAATCTTTCTACATCTTTTCATATAGCCTTATTAAATTAGATTAACGATCAATTTTAAATTTATAAACTAAAGAAAAAAGTTCATCCAAACCCTATAATGTTCTCCCACGACTGTCTTACAAGAATAAGTTAATAATTTGTAATTAAATAAAAAACTTAGATACAACCTTTGACACTAATTATTATGGTATAAATTAGAATACAAAAACTATTTTGTAGTTTAGAAAAATAGAAGAAAAACTAGAATACAAAGACTATTTTGTAGTTTAGAAAAATAGAAGAAAAACTAGAAAAAACATTCAACAATCTTTCTTCTATAATATAGATATTAAAAACCATTAACCTTTTTTAATTTTTATTATTTACATTTAAATTTTCTTCCAAGTATTTCTTTCTAAATTTATTACAACTTTCTATGATTTCTTTCAAAATTTCATGTAAATTATTCACAAAGTGTTTTCCCTTCCCTTCCTCTAACTCCAATTTGATGCAGACAAGTTATAAAAAATATACATATGCCTTTCTCATTCTTTTACTTCTCTTCCTTTCCTTTGTCACCTTGTGTAGCCAAACAACTTGAATCTATTTTCGCTTTCTATACTTTCCATCATCACTCTCCTGCCAAATACGCCTTAAGGAGTATCTTAAGAACAAACAATATATTTCCAAAACTTCCCTGTTCTAAGACCTTCTCGTCTGTCGAAAGACCGCCCAATCACCAAGTGGTGTCTACGATATGAACTAAAATGTCGGACAAAGGGAATGTTTTACCAACTGGATTGAATACACCCTCATTTACGATCTGCCCCGCATTGAATTATTCTAGATAGATATGGGTCCCTATTTCATTGAATAAAGTAAACCACCCATAAGCATCAATGCTGAGTTGCTGACTGCTGCGTTGGTTTTAACCTGCACCCCCGCCCCACGCCATTGATAAGGTTTCCTGCTACCCCTCTTCAAAATGGAGCCGTTCATATCCTTCAACGAGCACACAACCGCAATTCAAGTGGTGGTCCTCTACTGCTTCACCTGCGCCAACTTTTGTGCTCTCCCCACATCTTTCCCCTGCAATTTGCAGGGATCCCTGGCTACGGTGTCTGGTCCGGACGGACGGAGGTATGGACAGCCTCAGCTCCCACCAGTGGACTGCGCACTCCAGCAGAAGCCTAGCTGCGTAATATCTCCAATCTTTGCGAGCAGCCAAATTAGCAGCCAGAACAACAGCCATCATTGAATTTTGATCCCGCCCTTAGAATGTTTGTCTGATTCCTGTTATCCTTTTCTGCTGCGCACCTTTTCATCCATTCTTACTGTTGGTGCTGTAGAGAATTTTTCACAGTGACCAGAGGAAAAATTCCCCCGTGTGATGGACATGCTGGCAGAGGGTAAGAGATCTGGTTTGGCGGCTTGTTTGGCATAAAACACGTACAAAAGTGTGCTTCATTTCTGTTATTGCAATGGTCCAGGAGAAGCTCTCAAGAGCACATAAATGTCCAATGAATATGTCCGTCCGTCCTTGCTTGGGCAGGAAGGGGAAAGCGCCAATCTTTTGCATTTATTACAAGCATTTAATGGGATTTTATTGATGCGATCCTTGCAGCAAATAATGGTCTTTGGAAGAATCATTTTTTTCCTTTTACGTTTCATTTTTTGTCTTTCTATTCCAGGGGAAGTGACAAGTGATAACCACTCCTTCGTGTATACCGGGCAATACAGCTCGACTGATACCTTCCCCAAATTAAGAATTGGAAATCCAGATTGTGTCAATTTGGTTAGCACATTTTGGAGATATACCGAACACATATAGAAGGGATGATGGTGATGATGTGGTTCAAGATTGAGATGGTTAGTCATTGTTTGAAGGGTGGATGGATATATCCACAAAGGAATCAGATATCTAAGGATGGCATTGTTGCTGAAGGAGCATATCGTGAAAAGGTTCTCTGACTTCTTGTCTGTGAGTGTGGGTAAATGTCACTTATGGCACGTTTGTTTTACAGTTGGATTTTGAGAAATCCTACATTAATCAAATCTAAGATCGAATTTAGTGGTGGGTTAGCAAATAATCTTAGAATACACTAAAATAAAAAAGGACAATTTACATCAAAGTAGGGGACAAGTAGGCAACAAGTTGCGCCGTTAGTCCTTTTTGGATAACTATACCAATATTTGGAAACACTACATCCATATACCTGGGAGCCATAACATTACTATTCATAATTTTTTGGACCTTCTTCAGAAGCCGCACAACTTCTGATACTAAGAATCCAAAGGTATCAGATCCAAAAAGGATGAAGGCGTAATTGATTCTCAATACATATTTTATCATGCTTAATTATTTTTGCTGAAGCAGAAGCAGCTTTAAAATAAAAGCTCCACTCCTCAATCCCACCAGTGGAGGAACTCCTGTTAGATCCACGCATACATGTTTTCTTCATATCTATCTAAAAATCAAAACATCGGCAGATCTAAGTGTCGATCTCCCCGTTTGTGGATTAATTAAAAAATTCATAGGTGCCTCTTTCTTAGCAGCAACACCTGCATGTCTGAATACATTAAAGAGAACATCTCTAACAAGATCACACTTGTACTTTAATCATTTTTAGGTTTGATCTATCTGGAGTGGAAAAGATGGAAACGGCTAGTAGCACCCGTATTGTTGGTCAAAGACATTACATGTATGTGTGATTTACGTGCATGAGCCGGACGCCCAAATGGAGCTCATCGTCCCACCATTTTGAGATGTAGTATGTTATCCAACAACTCTTCTGTCTGCAAGAGTCCTGCATTTGCTTAATTTTCCGACTCTTGTTAATCAAACAAAATAATTATTTTGATGGAGATACGAATGCAACCCAATCCCGTAGGATACAAGAAGCCAAACGTCCCTTTAGACAGTGTTTGGTACGTGGTGACAAAATAGATGGTGATGGTGAGGGTGATGGTTAGGGATGAACATCGGACCGGTCTAGCCCAATCCGACCCATATTCCGACCCGCATAACCCGATCCAGACCCATCTATATAATTAACATGGGTGGTCCAAGCCTAAGATTTTGACCCAGATTTTTATATGGGCCGGGTCAGGGCCAAGGTAAACCTAGGTCCGCAAATTCAGATATCCAGATTAATTATGTACATGTGTTTGTGTAACCACATGTTTTTATATGATATGTCTCTTTTGTACGATTCATTTGACTACAAACTTTCAAAATTAAATTTAATGATATATATTTATTCAGTCATATTAATTAGACAATAAGAGCAATGCACTAGAGTAAATCTAAGATATGTATATTCATTTTGTATGTAACATGTTCATTACGATTACAAATTAAATTTAAAAGATTGAATTTATACTATTACATGTGTTCCAAAAACACCCCAGTCGGGACATTACTAGACCATTAATTGAAATACAAATGTACATCTTCTACTTAATGTTCACTGTAAAAATATCATCAACATAAATAAATAGGCTATGATTGTGATTTTAAATGTGTCTGGCCTATATTCTATGTGTTTCATCCATTGAATTTAAATAACTATTTGTAAGTGTACTAGTTTATCTAATGATACATATAGAATACATATACCTAGTGAAACACATTTTAGAAACTATGCCAATATTTGTCTTATATATATGTTGAAAATATCTTCTGGGCCGACCCAAATCCAATCCGAAACCAAGCAGTGGCGGAGCCACATATGAGCCAGGTGAGGCCTGTGCCTCACCCAGCTGGTGGCCAATGACAGTAGTTTGCCCTTCCGCATAGCACGTACTCTTCACTACAAAGTCGATTATATTGTTTGACTGTTTCGAGCAAACGAATTGCCGTTTTCTTACGTGCCCATTTTCAAGATAACAAAACGAACAACAAGAAACGCATACGAGAGAAATCGTGAGTTGATTTGAAATAGTTGACTGTGATAATGTTGGATAGCCACATAAAAGTTATTCCATGCGTAAATGAATCAAATCAGTTTGCCTCCATCACTATCTTATACAACCGTGCTACCATATCTTCTTCACGCATCCGCGAAAAGTTATAAAACTATTTCTTCTGTATATATCTGAATAACATGTCGTCAGCTTTCCATTTATTTGTCTATTACCAAAAGTTTTCTACTGCCTCTATATACGTGCCGTCTATATCATCTATTGATGTATCGCCCCAAGTTCGTTTTATTTGATATTGTTGTATCTCCATGGTGGACTACTCACATAATGACACCCTTCGTCTTACAAAGTGGAATAGTAAAGACAATCTAGATAGTGACAACAAGAATATCTTAGTCATATATGGCTGGGATTCCTCCCCTTCTATTACTTGGATTGATATTTTTTAACGTGCTCCAAACTATTTTTTATTTGTTGAATGTTGTTTTTCTGGTATTGCTAGTATGTCAATATCGTTTTTACACTAAATAAAAGTATCATGTCATAATCTTGCAATTAACTTTTTCATTTGTAGCAGCACCCCAATACGTATCTGTGTAAATATTCATTTGTTCTACTTAAATTTTGACTTTACAATGCTTGTTTCCATGATTGAGTTGATGATACAAAGTTTTTCAATTTATCAATAAAGGTTCAATTACAATTGTGCTCCACCCACTTTACATTTCTGACTCAGCCACTGGGGCCAAGTTTTTTAAACATTACTCAGGACTAAATTTGACCCGATATCCATTTTAAAAATACAGGTTTGGGCACGGGCTTGTCAAAACTCGAGGTGACCCAACCTGATGCTCATCCCTCGTGATGGGTACGGTGATGGTGATGGGAAAATTATTAAAATAAGTTGTTTGGTAACATGTGCATGGTGATAGAGATTGTGATTAGGACAAACTTAAAAAATATTATTTATTACATGGTTACATAAATGAGGAGGGGAATTTTTGTATAAAAACACTCTACACAAAGAAAAATCATTTATCAGAATGTTTTTTTTGTATATATGTCTAAATAAGTAGTGGAGTCTTGAAAGAAAATTCTTTCACCATGTTTCATCATGATTCACTATGCTATTCCATGGGGACTAAAACAAACCAAATTACACTAGTGATTCACCATGTATTCATCATGATTCTATATCACCATGGCAAACGAATAACATTTTTTGCTTCACCATCATTCCCCACCTCATGATTCACCACGTAACGGACACACCCTTGCAGTCATATCCATGGTCGTTCTTTCTGGGAATACATGGAACTGCCCATGATGAATTCAAATTGAAGGCTATTTTCATCAAAGGATGTTTTCAAAATTAATGACAATGTTAGGTTGGCAAAGAAGCCAGTGCATGATTCAAACATCATGATTGAGGCCAGAGAATGCAACTTTTAAGTTGGATATGTAAAAAGCCTTTGACATTGCAGATTAGCTATAACCGGAGGAGCTTCAAGCTTTTGGTTTCTTAGTTGGAGTGGTTGTCACGGTTATGAGTGTTGCACGTGATGGGTGGTTCTCAGTTGTGATGAATGGGTATATAAGGGATTTATTCTCGGCCATGAGGGGCTGGCGACAATGGGTTCACAATCACTATTACTTTTCATTTTGATGCATGAGTTTTTGGGGAGGAATGCCAAAGAGGCAGTTAGATGGGGGGCGGGGGTTGTGATAAACCTAAACCTCAGCTAATATCTAATTTTATAATTAATGAACCCTTATTTCAGCATTTAGCCTAATTAAGTAAATTTTGATTTTTTTTTCTGCTTAAATTGATTAATTTGCTGAGTTAATGCCTTGATGAATAATGAAATAAATAATTGTCTAGAAACCCAAATCTCAAGGGTTGCATGCATTTAAGTTAGTAGTTTTGATAGAAAATGGAATGGATTAGAATATTTTTTACTAGTTTGGATGTAAAATTATACTGAATGATCTCCAATAAGTATTAACCCTTTTTTTGGAAAGTAAGGCTATTTATTAATCATTTCTTCACTTGTAAAAAAAACTCAGATTATCACACACTAATAATGTTCAAAACATTAGATGTAGTAGTATTACTACCGTTATAACTACACTCCTTAACTATATTAATATTATCCTCGGGAGGATACATGTAGGTCTAACCACCCACAAATCTTTTAGGTGGAATTTAACCAGGTTATCACCAACTTGATTAGATTCTCTCACAACATAGGTGATTTATGTAGTTTATCTACTGGTAATAATGTTGAGTTGCTTTTCCTTGTGAAAAATTTGAATTATGCTATTAAATAAATTCATTTAATTATATTTATAGAGAGTGGAATGATAAATTTTTATTTTAAACACTTAGTTATGTTTATCTTAGATTTTGGTTTGGGTTAAATTTGGTTATACTTTCAGAACGCCACTTGGTTGAATTTTACCATGGTTGGCCGGATAAGTCAGCCAACTTGCTTATTTTGGACTTACTTGTCATGCTAGTGAGATGCCCTGGGGTCATTAGTGATCCCGTTAGGTCAATACCAACCTGGGTAAACTACTAGCAACTACTTGGTGGTAGCTAGCTAGAGGTCATACAGAACACTTAGCTAGTCTAGTTGACTATCACAACATGTTCGACCGCTAGAGACTGGCCAAAAGTCATTAGCAACTAACTAGAGGATGGTCACAACTGTAAAAGTTTGGCCATACCTATCATTCAGTAAGAATGGCCTATTATAGGAAATCATGTCAAACATCGACTAACCAAGGTTATCTAGAAATTGACCTATTGTCTTTAAGAGCCTGAGGTTTGACTGGCCTATCTCAGTCGGCTGACTTTGGATGTTTACAGAAAAAAATAAAAACCATGCAAAATGCAATTAAACCAAGTAAAAGTATTATGTCTATGGTCTTTAGAGACCATTCACACATCAAAACTAGATGATACCTAACATGGGTTTGTTCTACCTAACTTCAAACCTAAATCAACAAGTTACATAAAGTTCTCTCCATCTTATATATTTGCTTCCCCTTTCTACCGATATTGTGCTCTCCTTCATCAAATTGAGTCCACATTGGACATCTTCCTCTATCTATTCTTTTAGCCATATTTAGTCCTAAGTGGGTGATTGGAGCTCAAATCCAAAATGTTTGCTGTAGAGGGGATGTTGAGTAAAACTTTGAAAGGTAAAGGTAGTCCATATGAATAAAAAGATGAGTTGGTGTCATTCTTTACACGGATTGGAAAAAAATGATTTAACTATTAAATTTCTTGACTCATCAATAATACGACTTTTTTCTACTCCAACTAGAATAGTGGATATACTTACTAAATGCTAAGCTGATAGTTATGTTATTTATGTCTCATTCTTGTTTATAGTTATATAAAAATTAACACAATACCTCCTACAATGAATTAAATAATCTTATATAGCCATATATCTGAAAGCATGTGCAATATACATTGGATACATACCTAGAATGGAAGTAAACGTATGAGTAGTTCAACTTGTATGATTATATATATGTGTTTACATGAACGATCCAAGAACATAAATTTAATGTATAAATCTATCATTGGTTGAGAATTTTACAAGCTTATAAGAAACATTAAAGATGTTGTTATCACGTGTTTGAGATACCCAATAGTAAAAATCATAAATGAACTAGATATGTACTAAATAATTTGCCTTTGTAATGTATTGTAATATTGTCTGAAATGTTATTTATCTTCTAAATAACCGTATGTTCTTGAGTTGAATGCACGAATACAAACATGTGCATAAATTAAGAATGGATGGGAATCCCATTTATATATATTCCTCAATAAGCCGAGTCTAGGACATCCTATAAAATGAGAAAGTAGAATATATAGGCCATATGAGATAAATCTACAATATAAGGATTGTATACGATAACTTAAATGACAGAAGATAACATAATATATAATAAAACAACCGTGCGTAACGAATGATAACAACCATAAATCTGAATATCTTTATTTTAGTGTGTAACACTTACGTCATGTTGAATAGTTTGTCTAATTTGGGTGTAGATTAGATTTTGAATAAAGATAGAATGAAAAATAGACAAGTCATGAACACCGTGGATTCTATCACAAAAGTCTAATATCATAATAGAGTCAAAAACTACTCACTATCATAATCTTTGGTAGAGGTGTTCACACTAGTAGGATGGGTGGATCTAAAATAGTGAGGAAAGATATCATGAATATAGTTTGAGGTGTCAAACTTAGTGGGGTACCCCACATTAATTAAAGATAGTAGAGTAATACACATAAATTAAAGATCCCATGGTTCTTAGTGAGGTACCCCAGCCAAACTAGAAAGTTTGGTGGTACCCAAGTTTAATGCAATGAGAAAATGGATGACTCCTACTCATTTTTTACTGTGTAATGTGTATGGAAAAATATAACATTATGATAGTTTTTAGTAGGACAATGAGACTTGGAAGACTAGTACATGATAATGAAAATGAAAGATAAAGGGGAAAAGTAAAATGATTTTTTTGTCTTCCACCTCTATCATTTAAATAATAATATGAATGATTAAACAATATTTAAATGTTTAAATTCTAGACTGCTATATGATTCTCAAAATTAATTGGTAGTTAGAAACAATGATGTTTTTTTTGTTTTTGTATAAAGATGCATTTCTATTTTCAAATTTGACAATTTTATAATTATGTTACTTATTCAAACTTGTTAGGGTTTTATGAGTGAGAGGGTTTGTTCCAATTCAATATATTGTCATGAACTATGTCTCCTAGTATTATTCATCATAAACTATTATTTAACCTAAACTATTATCCATGTAACATCCCTGACCTGGGTTATGTGTTAACCCTAGATGTTTTGTCTAATAAGGTTGAGTATATGCTTAATCTTATCTTGGGAAAAGTAATTAGGGCCCATGAGAAACTTATGTTTCAATTTTGGTCCTGTTTGGACAATGTTGAAGCAATGTTTGCTTATTTTGGACTAATGTGAAAATTACCCAAGTTGAGGGGTTTATGTGCAAATTGTGCATGATAATATGTTCCTCATGTGTTGAAGCATCATGAGAGTGAATATGATGTTGAGGTATGGCTTATGGAAGCTTGAATACCAAGAAAGAGCTGATAAAGCAATGTTTGTGTATTAAAACCTAGTTTTGGAGTAATGTGCAATTTACCCAAAACTTGGGGTTCAATATGAAAATTACCACTTCAATTAGGTCCTTAATGTTTCTTGGCATCATTTAGAGTAAAGAAAATGAGAGGGGAATCTCATTTGAATTAAGTTGGAGGAGAGAGAATCTTGATATTAAAATAATCAAGATTTAATCATAAGTGAAACCCTAATTCAATTTAGGGCAAAAATGAATGTATTAATTAAAGGGACTTCAACCAAAATGTTATTGGTTGATTTTGAATAAGGATGGACGTTCCTTTGACAAGATAAGTAACGAAAATATCTAAAGGAGGTGAAATTCCACTCACCTTATAGTGTTGATTTGTTGATCAACTCGATAGACCAAACCTTGATGAAATTTCACTAGAATCCAAAGGTTGGATGAGCCAAACGGTCTCAAGACCGTTTGGAGATCATAAAAACGGTCTCAAGACCGTTTGGGGGTCACCCAAGACCATTTGTAGGTCTAGGGTTGAGTATGGTTAAGAAATTGAAGATCCAATGTCACTAAGTTGAAGTGTAATCAATTGCTGATTTGGTGATCAATTCAATGATCCAAACCTTAATTGGATGGCTTGAATTTGAGTGATATGATGGTAAAACGGTCTCAAGAACGTTTGGAGGTCATCCAAACGACCTAAAGACCGTTTGGGGTCAGGTCATACCCAATTTGGTTGATGGTTCAATGGTTTCAAAGTAACTAATCTTGCAATTGATTAGTGTTGAAGGATCATCGATTCCAAACCCTAATTCAATTAATTTTAACCCTAATTGATGACTAATTGAGGGTTAATTGAGGGTTAAATAAGGTGAAGGTTGACCTATTTAACTCAATTGAAGTATGAGGATAGGTCCAATTGGTGATTGGTTCCATGAATTCAATGATTGAAGGAATCAACATTGGAAACCTTAATCCAATTTGATTGGTTGAGACCATATCTGGTCCATGCAGTTTTGAGGAGGTTCGGACCAAATGGTCTCAAGACCGTTTGGGGCCAAACGGTCTCAAGACCATTTGAGACCAAACGGTCCCAAACCATTTGAAGACCAAAGACCATTCGGTTTCAAAATCATTTGGTGATGAAACCTCAAAAACCGATTGAAGGTTGTTGGTGATTTAATCACTTGGTAATTGAAGGTAATGATAGTTACAATAATCCTATGATGGTTAGTGATGATAACCAATGAAGGTACAAAGGTTGAAACCCTAATAGTACCTAAGTGATTAGTGCCAATTAAGGGATGAACCTTAATCGCTTATAGGAGCAATGACTTGATAATCATAGTTGTATGTACTCAACTGAAGGGTGATATGACCTAATCAAGTTGAGAAGTTGATGACATGAATTCATACATGAATATGATTCATGTGGTGATTAAGGGTTGTGATTCTTAAGTAAAGAGATCATGAAACCCTAAACATGAACATAAACCCTAATTGACAGGGTTATTGAACTCAAATCATAGTTGAGGGTGTATCCATGTGAAAACCTAGTTGAGGGAGTATCCATGTGATACCCTAACTGAGGGTGCATCCATGTGAAACCCTAATTGAGAGTGATTTCATGAGAAACCCTAATTGGAAATGATTAGTAAACCTCAATTATGGGCAAAGTGATATGAAACCCTAATAAAGGGTGATGCTATATGCAATCTCTATTCTAAAGAAGGGAGATGGTATGTGAAACCCTAATCCCTAATGAAAGAATAGAATTCATACTTGAATATGATTCATGAGGTGAACTCCTGTAGCATGACCGTGTAAGGCTGCACGACCGTGGTGGCTTCCCTTTGCACGACCGTTTTTGGTTGCACGGTCGTGGTACTCTATGCTTGACTTAGAGTTGTTTTGAAAAGGACCTAACATGGTATTTTTGTTAATTCCTGACTTATGGATGAATCCATAGTATTGGCAATGGCTGTATATTCCAAGTGAGTGACTAATGATCACTACTTTACATGATGAATGTGATGAACTAGTGCATAAAATATTAGGATGGGTAATACCCTAATACAATCTAAGTATATGAACTCAAATAAGATAATGGTGTTGAGGGAAGTGATACATCAAGATATGATAGATATCACATCCAACACCCCAATACTGGTATACCTTGATATGTTATAAATCCAATATAATTGGATGAATAACACATGAGATGTACCATGTCAATGGTTACATTGAGATGAAATGTACCCTATTGAGTGTAGGCCAACATGCCTTATGAAAAAGGGTTAATCCAAACCTATAAACTATGATGTAATCATAGTCTGGTAAAGATGAATGAGAAATTCATGCTGTGTGTTGATAATTCATTTAATGATAAATGATGAGAATAATGAAGTATGATTAAAATACTTATTATTCCATAATGATTCCTCGCTATGTGAACCCTAATACAGGGTAATACTATATGAACCCTAACACAGGGTAATTGCTATGTGAATCCCTAATGTAGGGTAAATGCTATGTGAATCTCTAATGTAGGGTGATTGCTATGTGAGTCCCCAATGCAGGGTGGTGTTATGTGAAGCTCTAACACAGAGTAATTCTATGTGAAGCTCAAATACAGACTAATGGGTTATGAATATAATAAGATAACCCTTGCATTGCATGGTACTAATATGTAATTGCATCATGATTACTAATCATGCAGATATGATGAGAAGATGAGCATAGCCAGGTATGGGCTATGATGTTCTGTACATTGAAAATGTTCTATAGACCTTATAAGCTTTCATATGTCTTGTTGCCTATTAAGGGGTAATAAGAGGTGATATGAGCTTTGTGAACTATGTGCAATACTTTGTGTAGCAAGAATTATAATGTCCTTGGTCAGATGACCTGAAGGTATGAAGTTACTCAATAAGTGGTAACAAGTGTTCTATGATGAGATAAGGGTTTAAATACCCAAATTCTATAATCATAATGATGAATGTGTTAAGAAGAGGAATTGTACTTGATAAGTTGAGGGATTGAGATCCCAATACTTTGAGAAAAGAGTGTGGCTACATGCCATGACTCCACTATGACAATGCCAGGCTTTAGATATATGATCTAAGCCTGAAGAGAGTTAATGTTGTGATAATGATTCTGTAGTGGATAAATGTTATACATGTTCTTCATATTCCCTAATGGATATGTGATATGATGCTCTTTCAAGTTATAGCTGCAATGCTGAATAAGATTAATGTTCTAATCTGTTAGACATTAAAATATCTGCTGCCATATAAATATGATTCCTCCATTCATAATTATCTTCTTAAGTTGCAATAATAATGTTACTGGCAGAGAGTTATAACTCTCACTGGGGCAATTTTTTATAATTGTCTCACCCCCATGGGAACCACATTTTTAGGTGGACGCGGATGAGGAGACATGAATCCTTCAATAGGTGAAGGACAACAACAGCAACAGGGACAACAGTGAAGTCTCAGGTGGAGACATTGGCTGTTATGTCATGATTAGATGTATATAGAGTCCTATGTGTCATCTCTGTACTCTCGGATCCTCAGAGTAGTAGTTAGTGCTTTTAAGATTTTGGCTCAGTGCCTTGAGATTTTATTCTGCCTATGTTGAGCTTACCAGTGTAGCTGATGTTGTAAATCTCGAGAAGAGATAGTACAAGACATGTACTTTGAAATAGAATGTAAATGTTATACTTTGTCTCTTGAAGAAAAAGATTTCCAATGTGTGGATCTCTTCGCAAAAAGTTTTAATTTTTTAGTGATTTTTGCTAATCCGCTGCTTAATGAACGCTTCCGCATTAGTTAATCTTGTTTTCGTGAATCGGTCGTTACAATAGTGGTATCAGAGCTCTAGGTTCGCTGAGTCTACAGAGACATAGGACTAAGGTTGTAGAGTATGTTCTAAGTGTCTTCCAATTTATCTGATAGTATCTTCTGCTCACATAGGAGAAGAAGAACTTGAAAATGACTGGAAAACATGAGGAACACATTGCTAAGGGCAATGTTGTTGCACCAGGAGGGGGTGCATGGGACCAGGAAAGAGGAGAACAAGTGCCTGAGAATTCCCATATTGACCTAATCAGGATAGAGAATCCTATGTTGTTCTCTTGAAGAGCAGGTTAGGACAACAATGATGCATAAAGAAGACTGGATACTGGTATTACAACCTAGGTTACCAGTCCTCAATGCAGAAACTTTGGGCTTTGAAAGGATTCCTGAGTGACATGGTCATGATAGAACAGTGGAAATGGGGGAAAGATTATCATATGGTAAGAATGTAGACTCTGCCATAAGTTTGGACAAACAGTACATCTGTGATGGTAGTGCCCAAGGAAGGACAATAAGCTAAGAATTAAGGTAAGATCTCTATAATTTTAGAGACATTTGCCTAAATATTCTGAAAAGCTAAAGTTTTTGGTGTCACCAGTACAATAAATGCCTAGTGCACCAGGGCAGTAGCCACTAAGTGAAGGCAAAAGTAGTAACATGAAATAACTAAACACTATGTGTTGAGCCAACCTAAAGTAGTAGATAATCATGATGGGTAATAGTCAAATGAAATATATTCATTCTAATACTTCATTTCATGATTCTATGTGTTGTAGTTGTTTTTGAGCTTCCTTTGACTAGTCCTATAAGGACACAAGGAAGATGAGAATCTACATTTTACTCAGTGATTCCTTAAAATGTTTTATAATCTCCCTTATCTGTGTGTTGAAAGATGAAATATAGAAGTGATACCTGAAGAAAATTTAAGAATGGAGAATCCTGTGTGTATAATGATGTGAAAAGTGAGGAATATGATAGAAAATAAAGTGCATACTACCTAAACTCAATACTTATATACCCTGGCCAGGTATATGATTATTGAGGATAAGGCAAGTATGAAACTCTTAGATTGTTATCTTTTTGATTACTCTGATCAAGTAGTCATTCTGAAAGAATCTAGTGAGTATAATGAAACTTATAGAGAAGAGCTATGTGAACATTCTCAACTTATAGGGAAGAGCTATGTGAACATTCCAAACTAATAGAGAAGAGCTATGTGAACATTCTCAACTTATAGGGAAGAGCTATGTGAACATTCCCAACTAATAGAGAAGAGCTATGTGAACATTCTCAACAAAAAGGGAAGAGCTATGTGAACATTCCCAACTAATAGAGAAGAGCTATGTGAACATTATCAACTTATAGGGAAGAGCTATGTGAACATTCCCAACTAATAGAGAAGAGCTATGTGAACATTCTCAACTTATAGGGAAGAGCTATGTGAACATTCCCAACTAATAGAGAAGAGCTATGTGAACATTCTCAACAAAAAGGGAAGAGCTATGTGAACATTCCCAACTAATAGAGAAGAGCTATGTGAACATTCTCAACTTATAGGGAAGAGCTATGTGAACATTCCCAACTAATAGAGAAGAGCTATGTGAACATTCTCAACAAAAGGGAAGAGTTATGTGAATATTCCCAACTAATAGAGAAGAGCTATGTGAACATTCTCAACAAAAATGGAAGAGCTATGTGAACATTCCCAACTAATAGAGAAGATCTATATGAACATTCTCAACTTATATGGAAGAGCTATGTGAACATTCCCAACTAATAGGGAAAAGCTATGTGAACATTCCCAATTACATAGAGTTTGCTAAGTGAACTTTCCTAAATGAATAAAGGATTGCTGAGTGAATTATCTCTGTTAGATATATATGTTCCTCTTTTGATAAATATTCTTGAGTAATGATTGAAGTATGTTCTTTTATGCTTCTTCCTTTCAATGATATGGACATCATATGTTAGGGGTTTATGCTATGCATAAACATTGATGAGGTTGAACTAATGAAAGGAGCTTTGTGTGGAATCACAGAGTTCATAATATCTCCAGGATATTAAGATGATATGTGGAGACTTGAGGGCATGATTAATGAACAATCTGTTCCTCCTTTTCCTGGGATTTCGAGGACGAAATCCTTGTTAGGGGTTTATAATTTGTAACATCCCTGACCTGGGTTATGTGTTAACCCTAGATGTTTTGTCTAATAAGGTTGAGTATATGCTTAATCTCATCTTGGAAAAGTAACTAGGGACCATGAGAAACTTATGTTTTAATTTTGGTCATGTTTGGACAATGTTGAAGCAATGTTTGCTTATTTTGGACTAATGTGCAAATTACCCAAGTTGAGGGGTTTCTGTGCAAATTGTGCATGATAATATGTTCCTCATGTGTTGAAGCATCATGAGAGTTAATATGATGTTGAGGTATGGCTTATGGAAGCCTGAATACCAAGAAAGAGCTGATAAAGCAATGTTTGTGCATTAAAACCTAGTTTTGAAGTAATGTGCAATTTACCCAAAACCTGGGGTTCAATATGAAAATTACCACTTCAATTAGGTCCTTAATGTTTCTTGGCATCATGTAGAGTAAATAAAATGAGAGGGGCATCTCATTTGAATTAAGGTGGAGGAGAGAGAATCTTGATATTAAAACAATCAAGATTTAATCATAAGTGAAACCCTAATTCAATTTAGGGCAAAAATGAATGTATTAATTAAAGGGCCTTCAACCAAAATGTTATTGGTTGATTTTGAATAAGGATGGACGTTCCTTTGACAAGATAAGGAACGAAAATATCTAAAGGAGGTGAAATTCCACTCACCTTATTATAAGTTAAAGAATTCCCACTCAAAAAGATATATTAGTATTATAATGGATTAAGGTGCTTATTTTCTTTTCCCTTAATCCATGGATAATGGACGGGAGTTCGGTGGCTTTGAGTTGCCTTTGCATACAAGCAAACCAAGGAGGAAAAGGTGGTATTATTTTTGGGATTAAATGCATTTTAATAAGGCATTTTCTCTCTCATCAATTTCCTTATAAAAGTGCCATTTCCAAGCCCAAACCAAGGCATTTTCGGATTTCTTTCTTTCCCTTGCTTGCAAAACAGACCAAGGAGCTAGGGAGGAGCAGGAGGACGAATCCCAACCTGTTGGTAAGGTTCTTGATTCATTTCTCCTTGATTCCATGGTGGAAATCGAAAATAAATTATGGATTCCTTCTTATTTTGATCTCCCCTTCAACCCTAGCCAACTTTTACAATCAAAAGCTTGAGGACGAGCCTAGAGGGAGTTTCAAGAGCTTCATCCACCATTAATGGCGTGAGCGTGGAGCTTTGGATCTCAATTGGAGGCGGGTTTTATAACTTAAACCCTTAAACATTGCTATTGCATCAATTCTCTATGCTTTGTTGATTGATTTCTTTAATTTGATATACTCTTGTTTCTTTGCTGCAATTTCCATCAAGAACGGTTGCTGTTCTTGGTTGTTCGAAGGAAGTGGATGATGACATCATCCTAGATTCTTATCCAAAGAAAAGTACCAAGCCAAACGGTTTTGGTAGCTACTCCAAATCGTTTTAATTTGATTGGTTATGCGGTTTCAGCAAACCGTTTAAGGGCAAACGGTTTGAAACCGTTTGGGAGAAAACGGTTTCAAAACCGTTTGCGATGGTTGACCAAGCGTTGACCGTTTGGGAATTTTTGTTCCTAATTATGTAGTCTGATAACCCACCAAATTTGAGGGGTTAACTCCAAAGGAATCGTAGGTTGAAGGCCAATCAATTAGGCAAATCGAATTGAATTAAATGCTGATTTTCAACCTGATTAACTTGACCTGTTTGGGCAAACGGTTTCAAGACCATTTGAGTGAGTTGACCAAGAGTTGACCGTTTTGGATTCCTGTTCCTAATTATGTTGGTTGATGACCCTCCAAATTTGAGGGATTAACTCCCAAGGAATCGTGAGTTGAAGGCTAATCAATTAGGGAAACCTAATTGGATTAAGTGCTGATTATCAATCTGATTTAATTGAACTTTTTGGGAAAACGGTCTCAAGACTGTTTGAGTGCGTTGACCAATGGTTGACCGTTTGGTATTACTGTTCCTAATTATGTGGTCTAATGACTCATTAAATTTGAGGGATTAACTCCCAAGGAATCGTGAGTTGAAGGCTATTCAATTGGGAAAACCCTAATTGAAAACAGTGCTGAAATTCCAATGAGTTAATTGGAGATTTTGGGTTGATTAGCCCAAACGGTCTCAAGACCGTTTGGGGGTCACCCCAAGACCGTTTGGAGGTCTGGGGTCAAGTATAGTTGACCAATTGAAGGTCTAAAGGTACCAAATCATATTGCAATTAAGTGCTGATTTGTTGATCAACTCGATAGACCAAACCTTGATGAAATTTCACTAGAATCCAAAGGTTGGATGAGCCAAACGGTCTCAAGACCATTCGGAGATCATACAAATGGTCTCAAGACCGTTTGGAGGCCACCCAAGACCATTTGGAGGTCTAGGGTTGAGTATGGTTAAGCAATTGAAGATCCAATGTCAATAAGTTGAAGTGTAATCAATTGCTGATTTGGTGATCAATTCAATGATCCAAACCTTAATTGGATGGCTTGGATTTGAGTGATATGATGGGAACACGGTCTCAAGACCGTTTGGAGGTCATCCAAACGACCTCAAGACCGTTTGGGGTCAGGTCATACCCAATTTGGTTGATGGTTCAATGGTTTCAAAGTAACTAATCTTGCAATTGATTAGTGTTGAAGGATCATCGATTCCAAACCCTAATTCAATTGATTCAAACCCTAATTGATGACTAATTGAGGGTTAATTGAGGGTCAAATCAGGTGAAGGTTGACCTATTTAACTCAATTGAAGTATGTGTTGGTATGTATGCCCTGAGAGCCAATCATGGGATGATTGGTGGGATACATTAAGATTGATTTGATAAACATCAAAGGCAAGCTTCCAATTCATTCTGGTTCAGTCATATGAGATAGTGATAGAACAGATTGAATGTCTAGAGAATGACAATACTCAATGACGTATGCTTTCAGGTTAAGGACCTGAACGATGAGATCATACATATGCTAAGAGTTTGTACATTCTTGTTATGTCCCTAGTCGGATGTCATTGTGAAAGGTAGATAGACATCAATGACACACAAGACTGGATTGTGGTGTTGGTTGATGACAAAATCTCATTAGTTATGATATAGAGATATCAAACCAAACACATAGGTACTTGTTAGAGAACAAGTGTACCGGACAGACCCACCGTGAGTTTGACACATGGAACCATAAGATGGTAGTCACAGTCAGTACTCACAGTGATGGTGGTGAGTGTGATTCTTAAACCTGAAATCACTACACTCAACACATGTCGTTGGGCACACTTTGACATCATCAAACGCAGTCCTGAAACATGGGTTGTTATAAAGGTGATGATTGGGTGGCTTTGACACATGGGGCTTTTGAGGGGTGAGTGATAGATATGGGATTTGTCCCTCCTGAGGGAGTATGATATCCAAGGCCACTTGATGAGTAGAATTGAGATAGGCGTGCGCACGCATGTGTGAATCAGTATGTGATATTGATGTCATACATATCTCCTTCAATCTACTCTGAGATCAAGAAAGTGAATGAACGTTGACAGGATGACTGTTCCATGCCTTGAGTTCATTCGGGATATCAGTGACAAAGGAATTATACATTCACTGTAACACCATTCACGGATTGTAGGATGAAAGTTGTTCTCCAACTTTCTACTTTCACTTGGGTAGCACTGATGTGTGACTAGGCACCGCTCTTTTCTTATGAAGTCATAAGTGTTCTGGACTCTCACTGCCAACGTGAAATGGACCTGCAGGGTCACACACATAGGATTTAACCTGGAAGAGGAGTTTTGTCCACAAAGCAATGTTTAGATTGATTACTAAAGGAGTTTAGTAGTTCAATTAAACACTCAATCAGTTGATAGCTCAATATCATATGGTTCAAGGTGTTGGACGCATTGATTGGAGTATCGGATTGATTGAAATCGCAATTGACTGATTTTGCCCAACCAGTGCTCCCAACCGATCGGTTCATGTGATGAACCGGTCGGCTGAGGTTGCTGAACCGGTCGGCTGGAGTGTCCAGGCCGATCGGCTCATGCCCAGGTTGAAACGACCAGTTCAAGGGTTGAACCGATCAGCTCAACTGGTGCAACCGACCAGTTGGGAAAAGTCATGTCGGAAAGAATTTTCCTTTGGTTTCAAATTGCCCAATTCGATTGGGAATAAAATTGGTATTCGATACCAATTGAGAACGAAACAAGGAAAGTCTTTTTGAGCCAGATTAGGACCATGAACCGATCGGTTCAGGGCACCAACCGATCGGTTGGAGTGCCCTAAACGATCGGCTCAGGTCCAACCGATCGGCTCAATGGCCGAACCGATCGGTTCAGTTGTGAACCGATCATTTCAAGTTGCGAACCGATTGCTTTTTATGGAAAATTCTCGAACCCTTCTACTCCTGCTTTAGTCCCATATTGCCGGACACAGAGAACCCTGTCCCATGACCCGCCTATATATATAGGGGTATTGGGGGCTTCTCAAAGTACAACTCAATGCAAGCCGGTTGCTTTGCGAAGTTGTCGTTCTCTCTGGTTTTGGTAACCGTGAGAGATCCCGAGCAAGTGCTTCCCGCAAAAGGGAGGTGCAGCAAGGGAAGGACAACTGCAGTTGCAACTGGTAGCAGGAGAGTGTGTTGGCGACTAGTACGTCAACAGGAGGGTGCGACTCCTTCCACTTCCTTGTGGGACAAGGAGAGTGGAGTTCCAGGTGGTCCGTGTGGACTACTACAGAGGCGGGAGGACACTGCCGCTTAGGAGGACAACTGTCATCCGACAGTCCGGTTCGAGTAGGAGTTGTCAGTCCCGGTGTGACCAGGAGCTGCACAGACGCCGTCGAAGACCGGAGTTGAAGACCGCGCATTGCGCGAGGTATTGTCGCCGAGCAAGCCTCGGGACAAGGTATGATTCCACAAACCATCCTTTCCTATTATATAGACGTTGACACGTTTCCTCGGTATGGGTTGGGGAGAAAATTTTTTATTTCCGCTGCCTTCTCTGTCTCCCCTAAAACCCAACAGTGGTATCAGAGCCACGTCAACTGCTCTATATTTTAGGAATATCGATATGATCGATTTTGGTTTGTCGCCTTTATTTATTGCATGCGATGCGAATAATATCAGCTTTATGCATGTCCAATCCTAAATCCACAAATCCCAAATTACATATATGATATGTATTATTAATGCACTCGATACGCGTCGCCCTTAAATGAGTTTTGTGGTGGATGTGTGTAGCATGATTATGGCCTATAAACCCCTATCTGTGATTGGTTGTGTGTGGTTGCTTGCATCTCGGTCTGCGCACCGATCTTCCCTCTCTTATTCCTGATGTAACTCGAAATAATTCGAGATTCTTTCCTACCTTTTCTCCCCCCGAATGTAACTCGGGGTTTCTCCTTTTAAGCAATGTAAAATAGGATAGAATTTTATTTCCTGTTATGTCGAAGACCGGAGGACATCAAGACGACTGCTCAGACGATCGGTTCAAGGCGTGAACCGATCGGTTGACGTTCCAGACGGTCGGTTCAAGGTGTGAACCGATCGGTTGATGACCGGTTTGAGGAGCGAGACGAGCGGGTGGCGGACATGACGAGATGCACGACGACCAGGAGAACCGATCGGTTGGAGGAGCCAACCGATCGGCTGGTGGCACCCAGACGACCGGCTGGAGAGTACAGATCATTCATGAGATGAGTTGATCTACTCGGAAGGCAAGGCACATATGTTCATCTTGTACAAGTTGCATATGATGTAGACCTAGATGACCGTGATTCCTCTTGGCTCGAGGAATCACATTAGGATGGCCATAATCATCGCTTTTTATCGTTTGTGCATGTTTTCTGTGGGATATAGCATGTATATGATACGTACTATGTATTGTGGTGATTGGATATGTATATGTATATAAAACCAAATCCCTCATTAAAATATTAAGTCTTATATGCCTTCCATTAGCGGCACACATGAAAAGCTCGATCGACCAAGCGTAGGTTACGCCAAAGCGTGGTGCGCCGTCTATCTTGTGGAAGTGTGAAGGGTAGACATGTAGGTTCTGCCAAAGCAGGGTGCATGTTCTACCGTGTCGGCTTTTGGGTTAGACTTAACTGGTGATTCTTAGAGCGTCTAAGCCCAGAGGCAAGGAATGTTCATGGCAAGGTGTTGTGCATGTTCATTCAACAAGAGTTGCATATGATGCAATTGGAAAGAGTTGCCTACCTGAGAGATCTAAGTTGTGGGCGATCAGCCAAAGCTGACTCATGACTTAGAGGATTTCAGGATCTTGCCCACTAGAAGGTTGTACGGTGCAATCTTCCAAATTGATGGTGAGGGCTATCAATTTGAAGTAAAATAGTGGGAGCGATAATTAATTAAAGGCCTAATTTTATCGTCAACTTTTCAAATCAATCAAAAAAGTCAAAAATGAGTTTTTGGACTAAAATTGCATATATTTCCTTTTGTTAAAATAAATGGTTAATCAACAAATCACTTTATTTGCGATCGGTCTTTGAGACCAACAAATTAAATGGGAATAATTCCACGACTGGTTAGGATGATGAGAAGTGTTCTCATTCAAAGAGCGATAGCTCTAAGTCCTAATTATACAAGAACCAGATGAACTCGATCCCACCACATCAATGACTGAAAGTATGCTTATGGAAGCATACTGAGAAAGACATTGATGAGGAGTGCTTGATGTTGTGTTCTCTGAACTATGAGTTGCAGAGACAACATGAGACATATGATGTCTCCAAGATACTGTCCTAGTATGTCATGACAGAAGGAGATCCAGTAAGGTATTCACACACTCAATATGATTGGGTATGTGAAAAACCTGACTAAGAAGGATTCCCTCTGAGCCAAGAGTTGGCTATTGGTATGATACTGCAAATGTTGTGAGGATCATACAATTCATGATAAGCTACAACATGAACAACTTTGACAAGCGTTGACAGAGTTGTTGGACATGTTGAGGATAGTAGAGGCAAAGATGAAGAAATACAAACCATAATCTTTGATGTGATCAAAGAGAAAGGTAAGTCTTAAGGGCAAGGATAAGGGCAAAGCAAAGAAGTGTTCTATTGCTAGCCGACAATCCAAGCTGTCTTCAGCCTCAAGGCACATGGGGAAAGGGTGTATGAGGGATTGCTCTCTATATCTGGAAGAACAAAAGAAGATGAAGGAGGGGATGGAGATCTCTACCTAAGGTATCGTGAAATGAACCGCTTCTTTATCTGAGGTATATGATACCAAGATATGGATATGTCATATATGATATGTAATATCCGCAAAGAAGTGATGGCCTTTGTGAAAGGACCAAGAAAGAAGTACCCATCATTGGAGCAAGTGTTGCTGCCATAGATAGGAGTACCTTTCAGTTTATTTCAGCCTAAAGGGCACGGAATAGAGTTGAGAACTGCTATTTCATATATTGCCAATAGATAGAAACACTTTATTATTGCATATTGTATGACAATGATGGCAATTAATAAAGTTGACGTTTCGATCTTAAAGATATGATCTTTGTGGCAATGCCTTGTTTATCTTATGATACATGGCATGCATAAGATAAAATGATACCTAAAGTTATTGATAACTCAAACAATCAAATTAGCATCAATCATGAGAAATTCATTTCTAGTTTCCATATGATGGATAAATCTAGACTCTTTTGGTTAGAGAACCAGTAAGAGACATGAATCTCTTGTACATGATTAATCAATCTTCACTAATGGTAGTGGGAGAATGATCATCCAATTAGGTATAATACATGTGATGTATTTACATACCTATTGGAACAAATGCTAATACTTCAAATGGTGTTTAGATATATACCAATATGAATATCTTGAAGTGTTCAAGATTATCATAGATGAAATACAAATTTGGTAAAGTATTAATTCTTGATGAGATCAATGAATGAAATACTTGGACCAAATGTTTGAGATCCTTATGAGTGATTATGATAGTGTATCATAATGAACTCATGATTAAGGCATGGTGATGTATAAATCAAGAAGGAATCATACTCTAAGGAGTTAGAGAATGATTATCAAATAACTGAATTCTTCTTAATAAAAGAATATCCCACACTAATATAGGACATTAAGAATCACAAGGGTTGTGAGTTCTTATATCCTTAACAGATACACCTCAATTATCTATGTGATGAGTTGTTCATGTGATGAGTCAACTATCTAGATGAATTTGAGAAACCGAATTTTGAGTTATGATTTATGATCATTACATCCTAAATGATTTCCGTGTGAACCATAAGGTATGACCTTGATGGTAGCACTCATTGGATGAAATCCATAAGTGCAAATGAGTCTTAAGTGTTAAGACACATGGATAACATTTTGAGAAGGATGATGCTTGTTGATTGCAACTTAATGACTGAGACATTTGGCATATGGATACTAAAACCGCATTCCTATGAGGAATAAAATAAGGATGTGTACGTGACACAACCTATAAGGTTTATGAATCCACTAATGCAAATGAAGTCTATAAGTTACAATGGACTAATCAATGTGATTGATTGAGTATAAGCAACTCAAAATTGGATCTTTACTTTGATGATATAGTCAAAGGGTTTGACTGATATGTCAAAGATAAAGAAGGGATCTGTGATTTAGTGGGAGCGTATTCACATTCCACATATTGATGTGAAATGGAATTGTTCTAGAATGGAAATCCAAAAGTGGAAATTATCTTTAAGGAAGATAGAGATGTTTCCTATCCTATATGATAGGAATAGAGATCTATAGAGATAGTTCTCGACAAATCTCTTGACCTGGAAAAGAGAGAGCATACATTGGCAATCTGTACTGAAGGGTTCAGTATGCACAGATTCAGTGGGATAAAACTTGTCCATGTTATATGGATATTAGTATCCCAAGGCCAAGTGTCCAATTCTTATGAAGAATGGGAACACTAAGAATAGATATGGATCTATCATGTATGACATGGCAAGAATAAAATGCATTCATCATCTTGTATGTAGGACATGGCAATATGATGTGCTCATCCTGATAACTCGTATGTAGGACATGACGAGTGGATGTCTGTCTACTTCCAATAAGGGTTATTGGAATACCATAAGAACTTGATAAGTACTTGGGAAGTACTAGTTCTATGGAGATAAGGAAGAGTTCGATGTAAAGAGTTACATTGATGCGAACTTCCGAAAGGACAGAAAATAAATCGCAAAATATATATAGGATATATAAAAGTGAAAGTTTGTTGATAATTGGAAGTGTTCCAATAAAACCATTTAAAAGGAAATGTCGAGTATCAGTGTGTTAGAGAACATCAGTGGATACTATATGGATCTAGAAGTTCATGAGATGAACTTATAGATATTCCACTAATTGATGACAAGTCTGGAATCCTTGATCATGCAATGTGGCTAAAGGTTAGCAATGGAATATTAGATCGCATATTACGGCAACTCCATCTCATACGTGCGATGTACAACGAAGAGATGAGAGACATGCAGTTTATACTGACTTTGGCAAGGTGTTGTCATTACTCACTATGTTCGCACTAGAGCACAGTAACATGTGGGACATGTTTGAAGATCACTTTGAATATGTTCAAGAGTGATTGGCTCGCAGTGCAAGTGGGAGTCTGTTGGTATGTATGCCCTGAGAGCCAATCATGGGATGATTGGTGGGATACATTAAGATTGATTTGATAAACATCAAAGGCAAGCTTCCAATTCATTCTGGTTCAGTCATATGAGATAGTGATAGAACAGATTGAATGTCTAGAGAATGACAATACTCAATGACGTATGCTTTCAGGTTAAGGACCTGAACGATGAGATCATACGGATGCTAAGAGTTTGTACATTATTGTTATGTCCCTAGTCGGATGTCATTGTGGAAGGTAGATAGACAACAATGACACACAAGACTGGATTGTGGTGTTGGTTGATGACAGAATCTCATTAGTTATGATATAGAGATATCAAACCAAACACATAGGTACTTGTTAGAGAACAAGTGTACCAGACAGACCCACTGTGAGTTTGACACATGGAACCATAAGATGGTAGTCACAATCAGTACTCACAGTGATGGTGGTGAGTGTGATTCTTAGACCTGAAATCACTACTCTCAACACATGTCGTTGGGCACACTTTGACATCATCAAACGCAGTCCTGAAACATGGGTTGTTATAAAGGTGATGATTGGGTGGCTTTGACACATGGGGCTTTTGAGGGGTGAGTGATAGATATGGGATTTGTCCCTCCTGAGGGAGTATGATATCCAAGGCCACTTGATGAGTAGGATTGAGATAGGCGTGCGCACGCATGTGTGAATCAGTATGTGATATTGATGTCATACATATCTCCTTCAATCTACTCTGAGATCAAGAAAGTGAATGAACGTTGACAGGATGACTGTTCCATGCCTTGAGTTCATTCGGGATATCAGTGACAAAGGAATTATACATTCACTGTAACACCATTCACATATTGTAGGATGAAAGTTGTTCTCCAACTTTCTACTTTCACTTGGGTAGCACTGATGTGTGACTAGACACCGCTCTTTGCTTGTGAAGTCATAAGTGTTATGGACTCTCACTGCCAACGTGAAATGGACCTGCAGGGTCACACACATAGGATTTAACCTGGAAGAGGAGTTTTGTCCACAAAGCAATGTTTAGATTGATTACTAAAGGAGTTTAGTAGTTTAATTAAACACTCAATCAGTTGATAGCTCAATATCATATGGTTCAAGGTGTTGGACGCATTGATTGGAGTATCGGATTGATTGAAATCGCAATTGACTGATTTTGCCCAACCAGTGCTCCCAACCGATCGGTTCATGTGATGAACCGGTCGGCTGAGGTTGCTGAACCGGTCGGCTGGAGTGTCCAGGCCGATCGGCTCATGCCCAGGTTGAAACGACCGGTTCAAGGGTTGAACCGATCGGCTCAACTGGTGCAACCGACCAGTTGGGAAAAGTCATGTCGGCAAGAATTTTCCTTTGGTTTCAAATTGCCCAATTCGATTGGGAATAAAATTGGTATTCGATACCAATTGAGAACGAAACAAGGAAAGTCTTTTTGAGCCGGATTAGGACCATGAACCGATCGGTTCAGGGCACCAACCGATCGGTTGGAGTGCCCTAAACGATCGGCTCAGGTCCAACCGATCGGCTCAATGGCCGAACCGATCGGTTCAGTTGTGAACCGATCATTTCAAGTTGCGAACCGGTTGCTTTTTGTGGAAAATTCTCGAACCCTTCTACTCCTGCTTTAGTCCCATATTGCTGGACACAGAGAACCCTGTCCCATGACCCGCCTATATATATAGGGGTATTGGGGGCTTCTCAAAGTACAACTCAATGCAAGCCGGTTGCTTTACGAAGTTGTCGTTCTCTCTGGTTTTGGTAACCGTGAGAGATCCCGAGCAAGTGCTTCCCGCAAAAGGGAGGTGCTGCAAGGGAAGGACAACTGCAGTTGCAACTGGTAGCAGGAGAGTGTGTTGGCGACTAGTACGTCAACAGGAGGATGTGACTCCTTCCACTTCCTTGTGGGACAAGGAGAGTGGAGTTCCAGGTGGTCCGTGTGGACTACTACAGAGGCGGGAGGACACTGCCGCTTAGGAGGACAACTGTCATCCGACAGTCCGGTTCGAGTAGGAGTTGTCAGTCCCGGTGTGACCAGGAGCTGCACAGACGCCGTCGAAGACCGGAGTTGAAGACCGCGCATTGCGCGAGGTATTGTCGCCGAGCAAGCCTCGGGACAAGGTATGATTCCACAAACCATCCTTTCCTATTATATAGACGTTGACGTGTTTCCTCGGTATGGGTTGGGGAGAAAATTTTTATTTCCGCTGCCTTCTCTGTCTCCCCTAAAACCCAACAGTATGAGGATAGGTCCAATTGGTGATTGGTTCCATGAATTCAATGATTGAAGGAATCAACATTGGAAACCTTCATCCAATTTGATTGGTTGAGACCATATCTGGTCCATGCGGTTTTGAGGAGGTTTGGACCAAACGGTCTCAAGACCGTTTGAGACCAAACGGTCCCAAACCATTTGAAGACCAAAGACCATTCGGTTTCAAAATCGTTTGGTGATGAAACCTCAAAAACCGATTGAAGGTTGTTGGTGATTTAATCACTTGGTAATTGAAGGTAATGATAGTTCTAATAATCCTATGATGGTTAGTGATGATAACCAATGAAGGTACAAAGGTTGAAACCCGAATAGTACCTAAGTGATTAGTGCCAATTAAGGGATGAACCTTAATCGCTTATAGGAGCAATGACTTGATAATCATAGTTGTATGTACTCAACTGAAGGGTGATATGACCTAATCAAGTTGAGAAGTTGATGACATGAATTCATACATGAATATGATTCATGTGGTGATTAAGGGTTGTGATTCTTAAGTAAAGAGATCATGAAACCCTAAACATGAACATAAACCCTAATTGACAGGGTTATTGAACTCAAATCATAGTTGAGGGTGTATCCATGTGAAAACCTAGTTGAGGGAGTATCCATGTGATACCCTAACTGAGGGTGCATCCATGTGAAACCCTAATTGAGAGTGATTTCATGAGAAACCCTAATTGGAAATGATTAGTAAACCTCAATTATGGGCAAAGTGATATGAAACCCTAATAAAGGGTGATGCTATATGCAATCTCTATTCTAAAGAAGGGAGATGGTATGTGAAACCCTAATCCCTAATGAAAGAATAGAATTCATACTTGAATATGATTCATGAGGTGAACTCCTGTAGCATGACCGTGTAAGGCTGCACGGCCGTGGTGGCTTCCCTTTGCACGGCCGTTTTTGGTTGCACGACCGTGGTACTCTATGCTTGACTTAGAGTTGTTTTGAAAAGGACCTAACATGGTCTTTTTGTTAATTCCTGACTTATGGATGAATCCATAGTATTGGCAATGACTGTATATTCCAAGTGAGTGACTAATGATCACTACTTTACATGATGAATGTGATGAACTGGTGCATAAAATATTAGTATGGGTAATACCCTAATACAAGCTAAGTATATGAACTCAAATAAGATAATGGTGTTGAGGGAAGTGATACATCAAGATATGCTAGATATCACATCCAACACCCCAATACTGGTATACCTTGATATGTTATAAGTCCAATATAATTGGATGAATAACACATGAGATGTGCCATGTCAATGGTTACATTGAGATGAAATGTACCCTATTGAATGTAGGCCAACATGCATTATGAAAAAGGGTTAATCCAAACCTATAAACTATGATGTAATCATAGTCTGGTAAAGATGAAAGAGAAATTCATGCTGTGTGTTGATAATTCATTTAATGATAAATGATGAGAATAATGAAGTATGATTAAAATACTTATTATTCCATAATGATTCCTCTCTATGTGAAACCTAATACAGGGTAATACTATATGAACCCTAACACAGGGTAATTGCTATGTGAATCCCTAATGTAGGGTAAATGCTATGTGAATCTCTAATATAGGGTGATTTCTATGTGAGTCCCCAATGCAGGGTGGTGTTATGTGAATCTCTAACACAGAGTAATTCTATGTGAAGCTCAAATATAGACTAATGGGTTATGAATATAATAAGATAACCCTTGCATTGCATGGTACTAATATGTAATTGCATCATGATTACTAATCATGCAGATATGATGAGAAGATGAGCATAGCCAGGTATGGGCTATGATGTTCTGTACACTGAAAATGTTCTATAGACCTTATAAGCTTTCATATGTCTTGTTGCCTATTAAGGGGTAATAAAAGGTGATATGAGCTTTGTGAACTATGTGCAATACTTTGTGTAGCAAGAATTATAATGTCCTTAGTCAGATGACCTGAAGGTATGAAGTTACTCAATAAGTGGTAACAAGTGTTCTATGATGAGATAAGGGTTTAAATACCCAGATTCTATAATCATAATGATGAATGTGTTAAGAAGAGAAATTGTACTTGATAAGTTGAGGGATTGAGATCCCAATACTTTGAGAAAAGAGTGTGGCTACAGGCCATGACTCCACTATGACAATGCCAGGGTTTAGATATATGATCTAAGCCTGAAGAGAGTTAATGCTGTGATAATGATTCTGTAGTGGATAAATGTTATACATGTTCTTCATATTCCCTAATGGATATGTGATATGATGCTCTGTCAAGTTATAGCTGTAATGCTGAATAAGATTAATGTTCTAATCTGTTAGACATTAAAATATCTGCTGCCATATAAATATGATTCCTCCATTCATAATTATCTTCTTAAGTTGCAATAATAATGTTACTGGCAGAGAGTTATAACTCTCACTGGGGCAATTTTTTATAATTGTCTCACCCCCGTGGGAACCACATTTTTAGGTGGACGCAGACGAGGAGACAAGAATCCTTCAATAGGCGAAGGACAACAACAGCAACAGGGACAACAGTGAAGTCTCAGGTGGAGACATTTGCTGTTATGTCATGATTAGATGTATATAGAGTCCTATGTGTCGTCTCTGTACTCTTGGGTCCTCGGAGTAGTAGTTAGTGCTTTTAAGATTTTGGCTCAGTGCCTTGAGATTTTATTCTGCCTATGTTGAGCTTACCAGAGCAGCTGATGTTGTAAATCTCGAGAAGAGATAGTACAAGACATGTACTTTGAAACAGAATGTAAATGTTATACTTTGGCTCTTGAAGAAAAATATTTCCAATGTGTGGATCTCTTCGCAAAAAGTTTTAATTTTTAGTGATTTTTTCTAATCCGCTGCTTAATGAACGCTTCCGCATTAGTTAATCTTGTTTTTGTGAATCGGTCGTTACAATCCATGTCAACTAAAATATAATCTTATCCAAGTATAGCATATAGGGTCAACAGATTCAAGTAAAACATCCCATTATTGTCTATTTGGGTACCAATTCAACAAGTTTTAATTGTTTGAGCACATTTTTGACACCTTGGTATATTTAAATTTATTATAATTTGGCATGTATATGTTAGTGATGCATGTGATAGGTATTATACACTATATGAACTCAAACCTACATATTAGGTCAAGTAAACATAATATGTTTGTATGTGTATGCATTTAGTTCTATTAAGGAACTTTATAGTTTGGGTTCATCATTTAACTAGCTATATTACCAATTGCAAACATATTAGGGTTAGTTATCCCAAAATAGGGTTTAGATCAAAACCATAATCATTCACCAAATGTACTTCATCAAACATATTGTAAGTGTTAGGCTAGGTTCTAGAGGTATAAATTTGTAGTCACCTCATGGTTTACTAGTAAAAATCTTGGATAATATCATATGTTATGAGATATAAGATTTTCACGTAAAAACTCATTATGTGCTCATGTTAGATCCAATGGGTAGAATGAGGTATATTAGGGTATATAATATACTTGATTTGGTTATTCCTAAAAACTAGGTGTACTAGAACCCAAGTCATGGAATAAGCTTTTCCAGGAGCAGGACGGAAGATTTTGGTATGCGACATTGACACAAATATTTGAAGTTGTTATATTTTTTTACTAAAATAATATATCAAAGTTAGTAGATATAAATATATTATATTGTGTCATTATCTTTGCACTATTGATCCTTTTCCAAATCAATAAAAATAGTAAACCTGTAAAAATGATGTACTTCTATTTTATTGCAAGGTCTATAATGAATTCAATACATCTTTTTATACTCGTGAAAATTTATACGAATGTCATAAATTATTCAACTAGATTTAATAGTACATGTACTTATTTTATGTAAACGAAACTTTATGCACTATATGTTGGCTCATATATAACCAAATATTTAATGATTGTAAGTAAAATAAAAATTACGGTCACAATATTAATTTATCATGATCCCGATAAGGGGATTCAATTCTTGACTTATGAATTGGGCTCTAACAAGGAACAAAATGGTCTTTAATGTTCTAGGAGGAGTAGATGATCTCCTTCAGGATGCATGTGAAAAATACAAGAATAATGGAGACAATCCCTCAAGTATCAAAGTTCAAATTTATAACCCAAAACCATGGGATGCCCACAAAGATATACATGGCAGAAGCAAAAAAATGGGGTTGAACATAGGGACATGGGGAAGTTTTGTCACCTATGGTTTGATTATTAATTAGATAAGAAAAATAGATAGGTTATAAGAATTTTTAAAACTATAATTAGGCAAGAAAGCAAAATACAAAAAGCAAAGAAAATTGATTATGTCAAATCTTACTAATCAAGAGAAGGAGTTCTAGGATATACAACCACAACTTAAGCATCTTACAAAACTCATTCTCGGGAATAGACAACCCTCAAACACCCAAGATAGCAATTTGCATCAAAACCCAAGATATAATGTGGTATCCAATCTAGTGGGGCTCACCCTTCTTGCTCTCACATAATGTGATTAAAACCCCATCAACTGCCCAATACCTCTCTTGAGAATCATGGAAAAACACCCATAATTGTCTTGGGTTATCTCTTGGATCCAAAGAAACTAGATGTATTACGAGTGTCATATATTTTCTAAGAACGCAGACCATAGAGAAGCCATGCCAAGTTGGATGAACTCATGTTCATTTCACAGTGTTGAGTCAAACTAATTTGAACCTAGATTTTAGGAAAATATTATCTTGGAACTCATCCTTTAGAAATTTTGTCAAACTACCCTTTTCATACATTTCAACCACTAATCAATTGAGGTTAATACAAATAGAAGTTCATAAAATAAAGAGATTAAAAAATCCAATAATGATAACCACAAGAGAAGGTATGATAATAGCATGTTGGATTTGAATATTAACTACTTATCTGAATTCAAAGTACATAAACATACCCAAAATAGGCTACATAGACAAGAAGGAGCTCATCTAGCCACGGACAAGCATAGCTGGAACCAAACAAAGATGAAAACACATTGTTTGTACAACAGAAAGGAAGAACATGAGAAAAAGGGAGGAAGAATAAGAGTATATTCTATGGAGGAGAGATGGTTCTCACTCCTTATCCTCTAGGTGGGATGTTCCTCATCCTTTGCATTGTCCTCCTTGATCGCATGCCTTCTTTGCCTCCTTCATCGAATCTTCCCCAAAAAATAATTTGAATGGATGGGTGGATGTGGTCGATATCAATTGAGGTAGGATATGTACGCTAGTATATGGATAGAAGGTGGAAGGGTGATCATCCTTGTGATGAACGGAGGCCGGTGGGGTGACATTGGTATGAGCTCCTAGCTGTATCAATCATATGGGAACCCTAACTGATGGAACTCCTCAATGAGGAGCTCTACTGATGGAACTGGAACCTTGTGAAAGGAGTGCAAAAGTCGAAACCCTTGGCCTGGTGACTAATAAGGAGCATTTACAGTCTGGGGCATGAGTGTAGTGTTCAGTGGCTATGCCATCCATTATTGGTCCCCAAGAGGTTCATCAGTGGATGAAGATGGAAAAAGCTTAATCAATGGAGGATACCATAACTTTATCACTAGACAAAGTTTGTCACTCCATTGGTAGGAAGACCTGGGGGTCTGTCCATGGTTTTTGGCTGGTTGTTTAATGAATTGATGACTCTAGGACTTCACCAATTGGTGAAGCTTCATTGGTGGATGGAGTTTGTGGCCTCATCGATGAATAGAGTTTGTGGTTTCATTGGTTGATGACTCATGAAACTCCATTGGTTGATGGAACTAGAGTGTGGATGAAGGCTTGATAACCCAAATCAATAGGCAACCTCTTAGTTTCATCAGTTGATGGCATGCAATGTCATTGGTGGATAGCATCTGGCTTTCATTGGTAGATGCCTTTTTTAATATGAGCATGTACCAATGACGCAACTATGGAGAAGACCAATGGATGGCATTGCTTGGGATTTGGGCCCCCAAAATGACTATTTTGTCCTCTCAGGATTAGTAAAAATCCATTTAGAACTGGGGCACTAACACACACCTTGCAAGAAGAGGCCTCCTATTGACTCTTGCCCACTAAGGGCAGAGAGACCCCGTATGATGCACTGGTATGTATGGATTAAGCTCATGATGGGATTTGAGGAAGCGATGTCTTTCTAATTTGGCACCTACAATTCTCCAAATAGGCTAGTTGAGAAATTAAATCTTAAAAAATGGATAAATTACAAAAAAAAACTAAGTCTCTGGAGTTATTTGCACATATAAGGCTAATATAGGCCCAAAAATATAGTTAATTACTTCACATTCATGCCTAATTTTGGGAGTTTTCAGCGTCTCTAGGTCATCTCATGTTTGTTGATGATCTTTTCCTTATAAGGTAGATAGGGAGAATGTTGTATGTGGAGGATATGTTGCAATACTATGAGATGACTCTTGATAAAAAGAAAAGACAAAGAAGATTGTTTTCATGTTAGGGGGCATTCATAGGAGAGAAGGGATAACATTTTAGCAGCATGGGGGTGCATAGAGTAGAGGGACACCTTGTCCTATTTTAGGGCATCATTAATGAGAGGGAGGAAGAGGAAAAGATAACATTAAACATCATGATGAGGTTGATTGTAGGGGCAACAAGACTAGTCTCCTTCTTAATGAGACGTAGTTTGGTTAGAGAAATGGTCACTGCAATGCCCTTATACATCCTTATGGCTTGTGTGTGGTGCCTTCCACTGTGACTAAGAATATTGAGAGAAGTATGGTGACCTTTCTTTGGGTTTCCTAGGAAGGGGAAAGAAAAGGATATGTGGGGTTTATTGAGGACGATCTTGTAAATCCAATTGGGGAAGGTGGTCTTGGGATTAATATAATAGACAAGTTTATCAAGATAACTTGACTAAGGCTTCATGAGACATTTCAAAAGGGAATTCAATGTGGGTGATTTTATATCAATTATTGCGGGAAGGATGTTTGGTTTGAAGATGATTCATCATGGTTCCTTAAGATAGGGAGTTACACATCTATAAACTTGAATTTATTTGGGGAATGGGTCTTTGCAAAGGTTATGGAGCACAAAAATTAGAACATTGGAGGGGGATGTCTCCTTTTGGTGGGATAAATGTATGAGTATATAATGGATGATATGGTACGTAATGGGATCCTTCAATTTTAATATAAGGTTTGGGAGTTTTTTATGGTGTTAAGTGAACGTGATATCTTGTAGGGTACAATTTGAGGGAGAAATAATTGGATTTTCTAGATATAATAAGGTTCACATTTTTCTATGGACACAAACAAAACCATCCATGAGTCTGGTAAAAATGGTTCAAGATGGAGAGATGAAACAATGGAGGAAGGAAAATGTGGAGTGTTTTTATCCACATTTGAAATAGCATATTTCTATTAAATGTTACTACCTTTTATTTAAAGGTGGGAAGGGGAGCGATGCCAATGGATAATAGGGAGCAAACATACTATATGGAGGTGGACTCTTTATGTGAATGGTGTATATACTAAGGAAAAGAATGAGTTGATCTATAGTTTCTTAAGGGGATTTGTGTGTGAATTTTGGAAGAGAATAGAGGATCTTCTAAGAGTTAAGCATTTTATTTCACCTATGTGGCTTGGTTGTTCTTTACTCAAGCATGGGACAATCCTATCATTACATCTAACTGATGGTGATGAGAGGGTGTTTCTAATTCTAAAAATATGGTGCTGGTAGGTAGGTAGGTGCACTAGTAGGTTTGCTGAAAGGAGGATCATGGTCGCATGGGTCTATATGATGGTAATTCCTATGTGTAAAACACTTGCATGCATGCAATTGCTTTTAACGACCAGATGAAAAGAAGGGGAAGGGGTCTTTTGGCCTAAGGGGATATGATAGTATGTTAGTGATTTTAGTGGTTAGTTATGACATTCATTGGGGGTATATGAAAACAGAATGTAGTGGAGGTTGAGTGGATGAACATGATATAGACGAAGAGAGGTTACATGGATTATAAGATATAGATATAAGAATGCCTAGTTTGGATTTCCTGGGCCTAGGATGGACAAAGATAGGGCACAGAAGTATTGTTGAGGCCATTCAATATAAACTCAACTTAATTCCCAATGAGTGGACACATGAGGCCTTTTTGAGGATTGATAACATCATATTTATACATGTGCTTGTTGATGATTCTCATTGTGCTTGGAGAGTGCAAACTAGAGGAATATCATGATTTAAAGACTTTGCATGATTATCATTGGTCCTTCCTACATGATGATATATAAGAAATTTGGATGATCACATGATTTGGAGTATGACACCAATTTTCCTATTCCTATGTCTTCTTCACCTTTTCAAGGATGTCATCCTTAGTTTTGGGAGTGTAAACTATGGAAATTACCAACACTGCTTACTCTAAGAGAGCGACAAAGATTTTTCCAGAGATAGATACAATTATGAGGTATAGTTATGTTTTAAGGTTCATAGATATTAATCTGGAGTAATGATCCATTGTTGAGTGATTTTTGGCAGACTCCTTTTCTTCTTTTCCTATGGGAATGGGATGTATTAATTTCCCAGGTCCTCTAAAAATTCAAAAATGGACTTTTCATATCTTGCTTCTAGAAATATAATTGATATTTATTTAATTTTTAGTTTTATGTCATACTCATGTGTCTTAATATCTAGATCTGAACAAAAAATCTAGATAACTCAGGTCAAAATCCATATAAGTATAGTTTTCTTCAACTAATAAAGATATAAATATATAAAAATTATGACAACGTTCAACATCCAAGAACATAGATATAGTTTAAATGAATAAATTATATATTTTTCATAACATTTTATTATAATAGTTTTATGCCAAGTTATTTGTAGCATCATGTGAAATCATACATACATATTGTAAAAAACTCCAATTTGTAGACGAGGCACAATTTTTATGTATTTGTACAAAAGCGGATCACAATGTCTATGCTTTTCTTATCTTTTAGCTTAATTTTGTTCCTCCTTCAATACTTACAAAATACTTGCACATATAATCACATACACAAAAGAAATCTAATTTCAACATAGCATAATAAATTTTAGGAGTTCATATATATCCAACGAATCACATTGTTGCTTGTATAGAGGGTGAAAATATTAACATTTCCCATTTATTGTTTCAACTTGCTATATGCATTTAGTGGGATATTAATGATGTCATATTTTAAGACATAATGGTCATAAGTGGGAATCCAAGCAAGACTTTTTGTATTTTATTATTTTCCTTCTTTATTAATTGAAAAGACAATCCAATTGAATTCCTCCTTAAACTGGAATTGGAAATTATGTTTGTTTCATCAAAACTTTTCAAAAAATCCAAACATAAAAACATTGAATTATTGGGTCTGACCTCAATAATAGTTGCAGAACCAAGCTTTTTCTAGTTTGTTTTGTAAACCCACTCAAGATTTTATATCTTACTAGAATCATAATAAACTCAAATTTGTTAAACATTGTAGTAATAATTGTTTTAGTTATGAAAATCCAATATGTTTGCACAAGCATGTCAAAAAGTTTAATAACTTATTGTAAAATATCTTATCATTAAGTCATAATTACTTTCTGGGACTACAAAATCACATAGCAATAATATTAACATAAATATGTAGGCAGTACAATATGGATATTAATGTGTCTACACACATGTGTGAGTGAGAGTGTGTGTTTGTTATAAATATGATATACACATCATTATACATTTTGTTCCCTGAGTGTAGGACCTAGAAACTGACAAAATACAATTAAAAGTTCTCATAAACTATATACATATGGCTAATAAGTACATGCAAATAAATAGATGAACAATGCTCAAAGTTATTACTAATATATCTTATTTATATTCAGCTTTATTATATTTTGTAATTTCTATATACTACTAGACCTCTATGTCATTTCTCTAGGCTCTCTTATTAATAAAAGGGAGAGGGAACATTGCTCCTCTCTACACGCTGCATTGCACCACCCTATCTTTCTTGTTTATATGGTACTAGAGCAACAAGATCCAAGGGAAGTGTAGCTGACCCTAACCCTAACCAACAGAGCAAGCCACTGCCGCACCAGACAACAGTCACCACAACCAAGAAGCAGTAGTAGTCGTAGGCAGTAGTAGCACTACCGCCGCTAGGCAACAACAGGCGTCACTGTCGGTAGCAACAGGCCGTCGGGTAGCAACTGAGCCATCGAAAACCCAACCCATCACCGCCAACCAAGCAACCTCCAGGCAGTTTTTCGCCAAGCTAGTTTTGTTCTAGTGAGGGGTCAAACACAGTTGATTCTTGACGAAAAGGTGCAGACTCCTTCAACCTCTCCAATGACTTTATAATAGTACAAATCAAGCAGACTGCGTCTATTTATAAAATTCCTAATCACATCTCCTCCATGTGTAATTAGGAAAAACTCACTTGGAGGATGTTGATGTGTCAGAAATGTATCATCTCATCTTTATGTGAGTAACACATATCTCTCTGTCACTCCCTTCCACAACATGACGTGTATCTTTCCATCACTCAGTTTTTCTCTTGACATGTATCATCCCATCATTCTATTTTCCATTTAGATCACCAAGGCATCTACCATCTACAACAAGATGTCACCTATCCCCTCCATGAAGCTGAATGGGAAGAATTATCTCTTGTGGATGAATGTTATCCATACAATGTTGGAATCCCGAGACAAGGCAAAACATGCTGATTTTAATCTTTCTGGCTTCTATTGACAAAGGCTATGCTGAATGGAATTGTCATAATAGTTTAGTGAAGATATGGCTGTGAGGGAGCATGGAACTTGGAATTGATGCTAGATTCATGTTTTAAACTACTACCAAAGAGATATGGGGTGTAGTAAAGAAACATTACTCACAAGAAAATAATGCTCTTTGTTAGTTTATGATATATGACCATCTATTTGTAGTATGATAGGGAGACAAGCCTGTAGAGGAATATTTTGGAGTGATCCAAGCTATTTCTCAAGAACTAAGCTTCTATCATCTGATGACTATCACATAACAAGTCAAAAATAGAGGTGACTTGATTACAAGAATTTTTTTATCCGGCCTAAGTTCTTCATACAGTTCAGCCCGTAGTGTTATCCTAGCTTCCTACAAACTTCCCAGCTTTGAAGAATCTTACTCAATGATTTTACAATCATATTTTGAATAGGTTAATCCTACAATCGTCCCATCTCATGGAGATTTTCATGCATCTGTAGCCGCTGTAGTTAGAGGAGGCTATATAGGAATGAGCCGAGGACGTGGCACATGTCCTAAGTACACTTTCTTTGACAAACCTAGACACACAGTTGAGAAATGTTAGAAGAAGTATGGTAGACCAACTGCACCAGCTGTGGGGGTAGCAAACTATGCTAGCACTACTGAGTCTTCTGAGCCTCATGGTTCGAGTTTTGGATCTTCTGGCATCACACTCACCAAGGAGGAATATGATAGATTTATTCTGGCTACCCAACATCTGAGTTTGGATCATCATCTTCTTCAACAAACTTGGCATCTACTACTGGTAATCAGGCTACCTCTTTACTAGCTTTTGGTTCAACTTCTTCATGGGCAGTTGACTCAGGAGTGTCACGACATATGAGTGGTATGATGAGATTGCTTCATTCCATTGACTCACATATTCCTCACCAATCTGTGATAATAGAAAATGGTTCAGTGAGGAGAGTGTTATCCAGTGGATCTCTTTCTTTAACTCCTAGAATTGATCTTAAATCTATAGATTATGTGCATGCATTTCTATTTAATCTTCTTTCTATTGTAAAATTGATTGATACTATGAAATGTACGGTGACATTTGGACCTTGTTGTTTTGTATTATAGGATCTCAAGAGTATGAGTATGATTGGTGGGGGGCTAGGAAAGGTGATCTCTACCTCTTCCATGGTGAAAGTCTACCTTGCCAAGTATCTACTCCTGCTCCTATCCTTCTGAGCAGTTCTCCCTTACTGTGGCACTGCATATATAGACATCCTTTATTAGAGAGCTTGAGAAAGTTAGAACCTGAGTTATCCCAAGTCTCTTCATTAGAGTGTCAGTCCTGTCAATTGAGGAAACATCATAGAATGTATTATCCCGGTCGTGTCAATAAACAGGCTTCTTGTCCCTTTGAGTTAGTCCACAGTGATGTTTGGGGTCATGTAAAAGACAACAACTATAATGGTTTTCACTATTTTATTTCCTTTGTGGATGATTTTTGTCGCATGACATGGATTTATTTGTTGAAGAGTCGAGAGTCTGTGTTATTCATTGTCAAGCATTTTCATCAAGAAATAAAGGTCCAATTTGATTGTAATATTAAAATTCTTCAATATGATAATGCCTTGGAATACGTTCAAAGTGCTATAGCTGATTTTTGTAGCTCTGTTGGGATGATACATCGTACGTCCTATCCTCACACCCCCCAAAAAAATGAGATAGCTGAGAGGAAAAATCATCACCTTCTTGATATTGCCAGGACAATTATGTTTCAATCCAATGTTCCTAAGAGATTATGGTCTGATGCTTTACTTACTGCCTGTTTCCTTATTAACAGACAACCCTCTCTGTACTTCAAGGATGTACTTCGTTTTCTATCTTACGTCCCAAGGATCAGCCCTTTCTTGTTCTCCTTAGAGTGTTTGGTTGTACTTCATTTATCCACAATTTTGACCCTAAGGCTAATAAATTATCCCCTAGGTCGACCATGATTCTTTTTCTTGGGTATTCCAACACTAGCAAAGGGTACATGTGTTATTACCCCAGTCTCCATCGTATGTTTGTGTCTAGGGATGTAACTTTTCATGAATCCACGCCATAGTTATCTTGTGTTCCCAGTAAGGGGGAACAATTATGTGAGAGTGAGAGAGTGCCACCATCAAACATTAGTGAGAGAGTGCCACCACCACATCAGAGTGAGAGAGTGCCACCTATCATTCCTGACTATTCTATAGTTCAGGAAGAGCAGCCAACATATGGTACCTTAATTCAACAATATTCACATGTTTCCAGCATACGAGACAGACAAGATCTAGAGGAGGCAACGACTCTAGTTTCTGAGCCTTCCCCATCTCCCTCTAATCAAGAGACTCCTGAAGAACCATCTAACATTGATGTTCCCATTTCTATCTGCAAATTTACTCGTTCATGTACAGTTCGACATCCTATTATAAGTGTGTGTTGTTTGTCAAAATTATCTAAGAAGGCCCGTTCATTCGCTCTTGGGATTGATTCTGTGGTCATTCCAAGAAATCATCTTGATGCTCTAAAGGATATTGGCTGGAAACATGCAATGCATATGGAAATGTCTACTCTTCTATAGAAAAACACTTGGGAACATATTGACTACCTCTAGATAAATTTGTTGTGGGCTCCAAATGGGTATTCACAGTGAAATATAATCTATATGGTTCAGTTGAGAGGTTGAAGGCTAGATTGGTGAAAACATGTTACACTCAGACATATGGGGTTGATTTCTTTGAGACCTTTTCACCTGTGGCTCGTCTGAATTCAATGAAGCTTATTATTTCTTTGGCTACTACTTTTAATTGGCCTCTATTTCAGCTTGATGTCAATCGTGCCTTTCTTCATGGTGATCTACATGAAGAGGTGTACATGGAGCAACTTCCAGGTTTTGTTACTAAGGGGGAGTGTCAGAAGGTGTGTAGATTGAAGAAAGTCATCTCTGGGTTGAAACAATATCCTAGAGTTTGGTTGATAAGTTCAGTGATGTTAACTAAAAATGGGCTTTTCTCGTTCTGTGACTGATCACTCCTTATTGGATTATATCTCTCCTGTTGGATCTAGTATTATTGATGTATATGTTGATGACATAGTTATCACCGACAGTGATTCTATATGCATATCATGTGTGAAAGATGGATTGCAGGTGCATTTTCATACAAAGGATCTAGGCAAACTGAGGTATTTACTAGGCATCAAAGTACTTAGATCTTGTGCAGGTACTAATTTGTCTCAGAGGAAATACGTGCTGGATTTACTGTAGGAAGAAGGTATGAGTAAGTCCAAGCCGGTGTCTACTTCTATGGACTATCATGTGAAGGAGGCAACTGATGATACTGATTATCCACATCCATGATATTATAGGAAAATTATTGGTAAACTGATATATCTAACAGTTACTCGCCTTGACATTTCCTTTGTTGAAGGAGTGGTGAGTCAGCATTAAACTCACCACAACAATCACATTGGACAACCATTTACCGTATTCTGAGATATCTGAAAGGTGCACCTAGTAAGGGGATCACCTATAACAGACCCAAGACCCGCATGTCTACTCTTGTTCTTACTGGTTATGCAGATGTAGATTGGTCTGGTAATTTGAACGATAAGTGGTCTACTTCTGGATATCACACGCTTCTAGGAAATTACCTTATCACTTGGAAAAGAATAAAGTAGAATGTTGTGGAAAGATCTAGCATGGAGGTCGTGTAGCGAGTAATAGTGGGTTCAATTTGTGCTTTCTGAATTAAAGGTTCATGTATTGTCTCCCATAGAGCTCAGATGTGACAATCAAGCTGCAATCTATATTGCCAAGAATCTAGTAATCCATGAACACACTAAGCACATAGAGGTTGACTACCACTTCATCATAGATCATATCAAGAATGGTACTGTTGTGACTCCGCACATCAAATCTAAAGATCAACTTGCTGATGTTCTCACAAATCCATTGACTCTGGCAACATTTCAGAACTTTTACAACAAGCTGGGTGTAAAAAGTGGTACCCGATAGTGGGTCCACTCAATGGTATAAAAATGAGTAAAGAAATAATTAAGCAGCGGAAAACATTACTATTTACAAAGCTACAAAATATGCCCATGTACATAACTTTCACACCCTAAGGGTGGTACATTAAATGAAAAGGTTGCATCTATGTACATAAAATCGCATATGCAGAGGGTAACAAGGCTATCCCAAGTTGTCCTTATGTCCACCAATAAGATCATAATCATCACGAGTCTCTGTCCTGTAAAGCACCTACACCTGGGTGGAGGGAACACCCAGAAAAATAGAAAAACAAAGTGTGAATCAGCAAAAGCTGAGTATGTACATTAAAGAATTAACTAGGGCATTTAAAAAGTAAAGTAAGATGTTCCCATAAAATAGGGGGTCATTGAAGCTAGGTAGATTTCAATGAGAATTAGTAAGAGAATGAATCTCCAAAAGAATGAGGCAGTATAAATAAATCAATAAACAACAAACCTTGCCACAAACAACTATCATAATATAACATTTATTTGCATGTAGATATATTGGACTAAATTAACTATAGTAGGGCCAAGACACCACTGAGTCAATGGCCTATATATAAATTTTGGGTAGAAGTAGCACACCCATAGGCAGAATTAGCACGCCTCTGTATGTATAAGGGTAGAAGTAGCACACCCCGAGTAGAAGTAGCACACCCTAATGGTTACGCATAAGCGTCTACAATAGTTAGCTAGTCAAATTATCTAGCATGCATAATATAGTGTGGCAAGATACATTATTCATCAGAAACTTGTGTCATAATACAACACAATAGCATTTGGGGTCATTGACCCAATTCAACCTGTAATTATAATTTCAAAAGAATAGGATATGTCACAGTGGAACAAAAGAGTAAGCATTTCAAGAATTGTCTCATTATGGGAAAATTAGTCATATAAATGCCCTGTTAAAAATGGGGAGGAGTACATACCTCCAGTCTTGATTAAGTCAATAAAATAGCACCTAGGTCTGGGCCAAAGATAATATCACCACCTAAGCATAAAATTATATTATGTGTTAATATTGTCCCCCATATAATATTTAATCCCATACAATACTTTCTGTGAGAGCTCGTTATTGGGCTCAGAGGCCCGTGCATAACACTCCTGATTCAAACTCACGTACTCATACTCAAATGATGAATTTCTCATTCATTATTGATTAAACATTGTCTTACTACGTTTGGATAATTACTGGACTACTAATTAATTAAGACAGAGGAAACAACTATACTCATTCTTTAGTTTATCAACACAGAACATTGCGATTCAGTTAAGGAGGAAATCAACCCCATTCTCGCACACGTTTTAGGAGGAGCCCCTAAGGGTAGGACTTCGTCCGGGACTGAGCTCCTTGTATCCAATGCTCGGGCAGTCTCCCCTGTAGGGTCATCGACTACTTCCATGACCAAGATTCCTGCTTCGATCAGAAGACAAGACAAGACGAATTACGGTATTGCTGGGGCGGACTCAGCGTTCAACACAGACAACTAGATATGCGGGGTTAGCGATTCAAACTAACAGGTATTCGGCCCTTCTAGCGTATCCTACCGAGGAACATCAACGCGTTGAATCCTACTCCAGAGTCCAGAGGCGAGTACCCAACTAACAGAGTCACCCACACAGGTGAGCGGCCCCCTTTCAGATCTCCCTGCTCCGTTCAGTGCCGTGGTTATTTCCTGGAATAGAAAGCGAAGGAACCCATTGCGGATGGCTGAAGGTAGAACGAATTTGCTATTGAAGTCAGAGCTACTGAACACCGAGACAATGCTCCAACAGCGCACAACCTTGGTCTACCCAGTGATCAAACTCGGCGTCCACATGACCATCACCACTACCGGCTATACCGACGAAGGCAGGATGTGTGATTTCAGGGACAGAATCGTATGCAGAAAGAAAGCCAAAACGAATCACAGGCGTACAAGTAATGGCTTTTCCAACCCAGGCTCCTCAACGAAAAACAAGGTAGAATCAAAGCAAGGCCCTGAAACCTTCTTGCGTGAAAACCTCGACGGAGTTCGGATTGGAAACCGGTAGACGAGGATCCCAAAAGAAAGCAACGACCTTCGTTGAATCAAGTCGGAGGGATCCCAATACAAGCCGAAGATACAGAACTGGAGCATAGGGACTCAAGATGGTGTGTTTACCTTTAGTTTGATTGGGGAGTAGCACAGCAACACTTCCGCTCCTGCCACGCCAGAGATGACAATGGCTTTTGAGCGAGAGTACTACGGCGCCCAGAAGAAATCAAACAGAGGAATCGCTGGAGAAGAGGTTGCTACCCATTCGAGATCGAACTTGTGGCGAATGGAGTGGGAAAGATCAGGTGGCGAGTTACTGTGGCACTGACGGCGGAAGCCTGCTCGGGGCTTTTAGGCGATTTGCGATCAAGGTTTTGGGGACATCAATTAGGATTCTTTGTAACGGTAGAGACCTTTAGAAATGTTCACCGGTGGTTACATGGGCAATGAAGGCGTCGAGTACGTGCGCTCAGCGGAAGAGACTCTTTGGCATGCGTAACGTCTGCGGAAAGGCACTGACTCCTTTAGTTGCGTTACCAAAAGGCTATTAACTGACTAGCAACAATGTCTGGCCAGCGTGACACTCAAGTGCAAAATGTCAAGTTTACATATCTCCTTTAATGTAATTTAATTATACCTCGATCCTCCTTTTGACTCCTCAGTACGTCGGCTGGTTATAAAACTAGTAAGGAACGTGATTTTGATCTCCAAAGTCCATCTTTAATCCGCTAGTCACTAATACAATAGATGCACGTTTAAATAGCCTAAGAAAATAATAATTCATCTAAGACAATTAACATGCTTAATTAATAAACTGTAACACTACAGTTTACCAATAATCAATTTCTTTCACCTTTTACTACTAATAGTATTCTAGAGTGTCATACTATAACCAAGGATATTATTTTGTATATTCGTACCTCAATCTTATGGTGTATGGTTATTTTATCTTTGACTCCCTACATTAAATGAATTGGTGAAACATGTGATTATTGGACTCTAAGTAAAATTAACAAATTTAAAATTTTAGGGAAAAAGAACATAATAAGAAGGGGTCCTAGAAAAGAGGGTTTTATACTTTGATTATAAAAGAAGGGGTCCTAGAAAGGAAATACAAAAATCTCTCTTGAGGAAACATGCTCTAACATAATATAATATGAAGACCAGACAACCGTAGAGATTTAAGAGCACCAAAGAAGATGGTATAAAAAAGTCTCTTTGACTAAGGTAATCATCATGAGAAATTAAAGTCCAACACCGCATCAGGATCCTCAGAGACCCAAGAAAAATATAAAACTACCCTTGATGGGTGTAGGAAAACCAAAACCTTCAGAATAGATGGAACGTACAAAACATACTCATATTAGCTCCTAAATCAGAAACTTATATACATAATCATATATCATATGTATATATATATATATATGATTTCTTTCTCTATAGTAGCCAATCATAATCTATCCATATTAACCAAATTTGAAACCCAACCATGTAACATTAGTTAACATCTAAAGAGAGATCTGTAAAGTAATTTTAAACTCTTTCACTACTTTTAGCTCAAGCATTTAACGTCTAGAAAAATAAAAACTTTATATATTCCATATAGTCTCTAGATATGGGGTTAGATTCCTATTTGTGTGTTCATCAATGTGATGACTAATTATCTACATTTACTTTGTAATAGTCGACTACAATGAAAACCCAACTTTTTGAAGTAGTCATTAACAATAGAAACCCAAATAATAAACACTATATTATTCTATCGAGATACCTTAGTTCATGATTCTATGTGTTTCTAACATTAATATGATACTATACAATGTTGGTAACTATACATAGATAATTCTTATTACCTATATCTATGTTTGACTAAATATAATTAAAATATCAAAACATAACCCAAGGATGTCAATAAGTTCATGTTCCTATTATCTAACTAGATGTATGTTACACATTATCCGATAGTAAGTGTATTTCTCCAGGTGGGCCCCTAATTTGACCAAAGATTAGTGTTTAGGGAGTAATGGGTATCTTTTGTTTCATGTGATTTAAGGAATGTTTTCGTGTTAGAGTGGTATCATTTTATATGTTGTTTTAGGGCTAGCATAAACCCAAGAGAGGTGATAGAAACCCTAGATTTGTGTTGTGGTTGTATATGATTCTATTTTGAATATTTTTTAGCATATAAATATCTTTGACAAAAATTACAGTTGAACTAACTTGTTCAGGAGGCCAACCAAATTTTTGTCTAAAATTGACCTCGACATGTTGGGATTGACGTTCGGTACATGTCTAGGTTATTTTCACACTTTCCAAAATGTGGCCCAACCTTTGATCCAGGTAGCTTCTTATACAAAGAACCAACAAATTTTTGCAGAGGTTGACCTAAATAAAGGTCAACCAAAATTTTCAAGTAAGAATTGACCTTCAGATAGAACTATAAAAAAAGTAGTAGCTTATTTTCCCCCTCCCATTCACCTGTATGACTCTCAATTACTTGACACACATATGTCAGATCGACATATATTTCTTCATCCATGGACATTGAAGGTGGATATAACAAAGGGGTCTACTAAGGATTTAGTGGATCCAACCTCATTTAGGAGTTGTTCCTTTCAATTTATTGACAAAATTAGGTTAGTTCTTGGTATTTTCATGATTTTAAGGTTAGTTGTTATTTTCTTGGTAACTAGGTCTTTTGTTCCCTATCTTCATTTCTAAAACTTTAGTTTACCTCATCTCCCTTTTTTCTCTTCATTTGTCTAGTATGGTTGTGTACAAGAATGAAGTGAAGTTGTTAACCGTTTAAGGTTTTTCTGGGTTTTTATATATGGGCAATTAAAAAATATTAAATTATGAAATAAAAGTAAATTACTTAATTTCCTAGACATGTTTGGTAAATGTTCAAATTTATCTATAAAAGGTTAATAGATTATTTCAGCCTGGAATTCTTTCCCTTTTGTAATTCACTTATCAATTCCAAGTCAATCTTTTGGATAGGAAGTTGATCAGAAATTTGAGTTGTTAAGTTGAATCATTTTTGTCTCCTGATCTATCAAGATAGAGAATGCTATAATTTTTTTGAGATGTTGGAACCATCCCAGAGGAATAGTCAAATTGCTAATCCCACCCCCACAAAGTCAAACTTGAATTCCCTCTCAACTACCCGCACATTGGGGGGAGTGTGCAAACTCACGTAGGAGCCACCATGTGTGACGGGACCAAGGATTTCTCAGGACGCACAATCGTGGATTTTGAACCCTTTCTCTGATAACACCCAAATTCAGACATTTATTCTAAGTATTTATTAATAGTTGTGTGTCATTATAGCCTTAATATGCCCAAAATAACCCTAGATCCTTATGTTTCAGTAAGTTGTATATTTTTATAGATAAAGTTGCTCAAATAGTCAATTTTGGGACTTGTAGGCACCAAACCTGAGAAGACATCTATTCTCCAAGTTTTCTCCCCAACACATGGTTTTTGCAGCAACTAGGCTTCCATCTGTCATGACTGCAGTGGACTAAGCATCACACTATGTGCACCAATTTAGGAGAGGTGGTCCCGCTAACCGACTAGGGGGCCCAAGAAACTTTTGATTTTTTGGACCCTATTTTTGATGGCTAGTACATTATCAGAATACATCCTCGTCAATGATAAGGTTCATCGACACGCCCCCCCGGCCACCAGTAATACCCCCCTATGGGGGTAGGTTTGGGCCATGACATCGCGATCGCGACCAAGGAGGATGTCGCGATCGCGGACAAGAAGACAACGTCGCGACCGCATGATCCACCTCCACCATGACCGCGATCGAGACCGAGGCATCAACCTTGATCGTGGTCCAACCACGACTGCGACCGAGGCATCCACCCATGGTTGCGACCGCGGGTCTGCTCCAGTGCGACCGCGACTGAGGCATCCACCCACGGCCGTGACCGTAGGTCTGCACAATCGTGACTGCAAGTCTGCACGATCACGACCTCAGGATCTAGTACGACTGCGGCAAGATCGCAACTGCGACCGTGGTGAGAAAGACTACGACCTGGATCAACACCTTGACCATTTCACCTATAAATACCCACCTCTCTCCACCTAAAGAGGGGTTCTAAACTTTTAGAGGTTCCACGTGTTGGTTCCAACCCATTTTGGTTCCCAGAGCCCCGTGGGATGGTCTAGAGGTCCGAGAAGGCCAAAGTGCTCATCATATGCTCGTCTCTTCAGCGTGCTTCCACCCTGCACCATTTCCCATCATCTTCCACCCTTCGCCATTTCCCATCATCATCCACCCATTTCCACCCATTTCCTATCATCCACTACCATTTTCCACCTCCATCCGCTCACCAAGCTGCTGTTTGGGGTGGATATAGAGAGAAAGGAGGCCAAGGAGTCCAGAAGATCAAGGAGAATGACCCAAAGGATGAGATCCATCCTATACAGAGGATAAGGAGTGAGAGCAACCTCTCCTCTATGGGCTAAATCTCTTCTTCATTTCCTTTCTTCTACTGTTCTTTGTTTCTGTACAAATGATGTTCTTCCATCTTTGTTCGGTGCTAACTATGCTTGTCCATAGCTAGTTGAGCTCCTTCTTGGCTATGTAGCCCACTTTGGGCATGTTTATGAATTATACCTTAAGCAAGTAGTTTTATCCCAGATCTAGTACATTTCTTGTTCTATCTTCTCTTTCTAGTTATGATTTCTAGTTTGGTTGATCTCTTTCTTACTTGAACTTCTATTTCTGCCTATATCAAGAGATTTGTTGTAGAAATAGATAGGAGAAGCTAGTTTGGATCGTAATATGAAAAGAGGACAGTTCAAGGTGATCTATATAGAACTGTAGACCTGGGTAAGGCCAGGCCCAACCCGGTACAGTCTGGACCACTACCTAGTTCTACCCAGATCACACTTGTTCCTAGTTCCTCAGAATGTTCTAGACCTGAGAGGGTATCTAGAATATTCTAGTGTGTTGATTTGTCATCCTCGAGAGAGGTTTCATGTCATTGATGGGATTAAGTCACACTACGTGAGAGCGAGTGGGATGACCCCACAGAAACATATACCACAATACGTACTATGTTTGGTTGTCTATGCCCAAGAATGGATGCATAGACTGCCCAACTTGTGGTTACATAGCCAGGAAATCCTTCTCTCTGATTAGTAGAATCCTACAGACTCTATTTTGTTTCTTTTTCTTTGTTTTATTTTATTTCGTGACAATATGCTAGACTAGTTCTAGCTCCATACTTTTATCGACTATCAGACTGGCTTAACTGACTTAAGAGCGAGATCTTAAGCATCCTAAGTGTCCCCACATCCATGTGTTCGACCCTGTATATCTACTTCGACCCCGTAATAAAGTTGTGGGGGTCCTTGAAGGTTTCATATTATAAATTTAAAGTTCGATTCCTTCTGAGTCCGCCTCATTCTCGGACGCGTGATTTGAGCCGATCAACTTTTTGGCGCCGTTGTCGGGGACGTGGTTTTACACGTTTACATGCCTAAAGAATTTTATTGATGTCCTAGTATGATGCATGTATGAAAAGAAATATTTAAGCAGCATAAACAATAATTTATTTTAACAAAACAAAAAGAAAATAAAGGAGTAAGAGAAAGGGGGTGGCTACCCCACGATACCAACACTAGGATCCCATACCCTAAGTGTAACGACCGACTCTTGAAAATAAAATTAACTAATGTGGAAACGAATCATTTGCAGCGAATTACTGAAAGTCACTAAAAATTTAAAACTTTTTGCAAAGAGATCCACATATAGGAAATCTTTTTCTTCAAGAAACAAAGTATAACATTTACATTCTATTTCAAAGTACATGTCTTGCACTATCTCTTCTCGAGATTTACAACATCAGCTGTCTCCAGACATAAAATATAGACAACATATAACTTCGAGACATCAAGCCAAAATCTCGGATCGATTCATTAAAACACTAACTAAAATCTCTGAGGACCTGAGAGTACAAAGACGACACATAGAACTTTCTAACTATATGACTTGACAGTCAACATCTCCACCTGAGATCTCACTACTGTCCAAGCTGTTGTTTTTCTTTTCTTGCAAAAGATTGTCTGCTTCTTTGTCCGTGTCCACCTAAAAATGTTGGATCCCACGGGGGTGAGACAATTGTAAATTGCCCCAGCGGGAGATATAACTCTTCGCCAAAACATTGTTGTTGCAGATTATTATATTAAATTTGAACAGGAGTTCTTACATATTAACAACAACATTATTCATTGAATGAACAGAGAAAGATAATCTCCTTTCCTAAGGATAACATTGTATCTACTCATGGTAGATTCATAATCCATTTATCTAATTGCAAGGAATGTAAAGAGATATGAATAACATTTATCAACTCAAATTGCATAAAAGGAATGCAACATCAGCCAATGAGTTTCCGTATTCAAACCTCAAGCAAACATACTATACGGCTAGTTACATTTTACAATCACACTTATGCCCTGAGGAGATGAGGTATACCGCTCATGCTCCAACCGACCACTGCGAAATCGAAATCGGTACCATACAAGGTCAAGGGTAGAGCTGGCTACCAAGACCTTCCATATCTTAGTCAGCGCGAGATTACATGTAGGACACCTTGTGTCTCTTCTATATATAGCTTTCCAGGGTATACTGGAAACTTCACTATTAGAGTTACAGTGGCGTGCTGCACTCTCTTCGCGATCGTGAGATTTCATGTTTATCTCCATCGATCCGGCATCAACATTATTGGGATATGTGTACTGCATCTGTCCCAATCTTCGGGGGATTCATGATACATCCATCCCGGTGCAAGTAATGAAGGATTGAGAGGTTTTTTGTTTACCTTCTATCAATTCCCTCATTAGGACGTCAGGATATAGTCGCCCATTGCCCCCACATATTCAAAATATGCGTCCCGAGTTTTGCTGCGGAGCACCCGTTTCACCATCACCTATTGCTGACGATGATGGATCTATGGTCAGGGCTCTACATGATATGATTTCACTTGATTAATTAAGTACATTATCATATTATTTTAGCATCAGTCAAGTTCTCAAACATAACTTATTCAGACAAATGCTATAAGGAAACATGTACTATTTTCATTAATCAATTCTCAGTATTTATAAGACATTAGGATCTCAGTCCCTCATTTCTTTTCTTTGAAAGTTCACATCTCTCAATAACATCATCATACTTATCAATTTTGGGTATTCATACCCTCAATTCATCATTATCACTGTTACCACTTGTTAGGTAACTATTACCTCTAAGTCCTCAGACTGATGTATCCATGATACTTGTTATATAAGTATCTTACATGGCTCACAAGGCCCATTAAGTGTTTTGTCACCTTTCACTAGGCAACAACTCATTCGCGGAACTCATAAGGTTCATACACATTTTGTTACTTTTACTAAGCAACAACAACATTAGGCACATAAGGCCATTCAACATATTTATTATATAAATGTCATAGCTCAAATCTGGCTATGTTCATCATCTCATGATGTCTACATGATAATAGACATGATAACAATCATGTAAGTCATTTGTCACATCATATGAAACATTAATAACACCACCATCCTTTATCAGGATTAGGGTTATCTATGAATTAGGGTTTTTCATTCCCTTTACCCAAAAGTAGGGTTATGGTTTCCCATCATGCTTTAATTAGGGTTTCATGCTAACATTATTAGTTCAACCCTAATGTATTGCTCCACACCTCTGGGAGTATTTAAAGATATCATAAGTATTTTCTTATGAACACTATTCTCATCATATATCATTAATGATCATTAATTCAAGGCATGAGTTCATTTCTCATCCTTATCATGGTATGATTACTTCATACTCATTGATTAGCTTACCCCATTATCAAGGTATATTGATCAACATTTATCAAAGTACATTGAGTTCATTACAACTTTATTGTAACAATTGCATAACACACATTTCATGTGTTTCTTAACCAAGAGTATTGAATTAGAGGTTCATCAAGGTAAGTCTACAATGAAATGTAGAATGTGATATCTTATCATATCTGAATGTATCACTTTCTTTTCATTTCCATCTTCTTAAGTTAATCAACTAACTTTGTATTAAGGTATTTCCTTCTTAATACTTTATCCACTAACTTGTTACTTTCATCATATGGTGCATGGGTCACACATTATAATTGTCCAATTGTCTTTAATGATATGGACTTATCCAAATGATAGACATTGTTGATATAGGATAAACCATTATCAACAATTTTAGGTATTTCAACTCTTAGGATGTTATCCACATCATTATTTAGTATAGCATACATTATTCCTAAAAGTTTCATGTTCTCATCATTGTAAGGTGTATAGGCTATTACTTATGTATAGAGATGGTTGTATAAGGATCTAGGCATCATCTTGTCTCTTAGATCCTTATTCATTAAAATCACCACATGATCATTCCATTGGTTCATCAACCCTATCCTTCATGTTTATAACATATTCATCTTATTTAATTATTTTAGCCACACCCCTCTTTGGTGTACTGGCTATTAAACCATGTCTAGAGTTTCATATCTCATCACATGACATCACCCTGAATTGAGTCTTACATCATATCATAATATCAGGGTTCCACATAACATCACTTAAAACTAGGGTTTCATATTCAATAAACCATAATTAGACTTACTGTTCATCCCAATTGGGGTTTCTCATGACATCACCCCCAATTAGGGTTTCTCATGTCATCACCCTCCATTAGGGTTTCTTATTCCATAACCCACAATTAGGGTTTACTATTCACATCACATCACCCTAGATTAGGATTTACTATTCATATCACATCACCCTAGATTAGGGTTTACTATTCATCCCAAGTAAGAGTGATCATCAAAGTACCCTAAATTAGGGTTTATCATACCATTACCATGAATTAAGATCATACTATCATCATGTAGTAAGATTACTTACATTAACATCCTTAGTTAGGGTTATGATTCATTAACTCTCATAATTAGGGTTTCATGATCTCATTATGAAGGATCATACCCTAATTAGACATTCATTCATATAGGAAGTCTACTACTTGATTATCAATCATGTAGGAAATCTCCTCTTTCATCTTCTACAAGATAATGTTTGCTTCAGCCTTGATTAAGCTAAGTCAACTCAATATTGAAGAAGAATTGACATCATGGGTTATGTCATTATCACCATGATCATTAGGGCTTAGCTACTTGAAGGGTACTAATCACCCTATCTCATTAAAGGTACCATTATTATAAACACCATTGATTTACATCATGTAATTGACCACTTAAATCATTGACATTTATTCACTTTAAGTGTTCATATAATTTGATTAATTACTTTCCAAATGATATTGGTCACTTAGACCTCAAATGGTCTTGACCAATCATACCTCAAACGGTCTTGATTGAATACTCAAAACTGTTTAGTAAAGTAGGTGGTGAAGACAGTTTGCCAAAGTTGACTTTTTGAAACCGCATGCACCTAAACGGTTTGGGATCGTTTGGTCCCAAACGGTCTTGAGACCGTTTGGACTCAAACGTTCTTGAGACCATTTGGTCCAAACCCCCTGAAAACTACAAGGACCAAAACGGGTCTCAACCACTCCAATTAAATTAGGGTTTCCAATGGGGAATCCTTCAACCATTGAATTCATGTAAGCAATCATCAATTGGACCTATCATCATACTTCAATTAAGTTAAATAGGTCAACCTTCAACTGATTTGACCCTCAATTGACCCTCAATTGATCATCAATTAGGGTTTGAATCAATTGGATTAGGGTTTGGAATCGTTGATCCTTCAACATTAATCAATGTGAGATTGGTTACTTTGAAACCATTGAGTCTTCGTCCAAATTGGGAATGACCTGACCCCAAACGGTCTTGAGGTCGTTTGGATGACCTCCAAATGGTCTTGAGACCGTTTTCCCATGTGAACATCAAAATCCAAGTCAATCAATCAAAGTTTGGATCATTGGATTGATCACCAAATCAGCATTTGATTGCACTTCAACTTAGTACCTTTAGATCTTCAAACACCTAACCATAGTCAACCCTAGACCTCCAAACGGTCTTTTGATCATTTGGATGACCTCCAAATGGTCTTGAGACCGGTTTCTCATCATATCATCATCAACCATGTCATTCAATTAGGGTTTGCATCCTAGGATTGGTCACCAAATCAACACTTAATTGTATTTCAATTTGGTATCTTTGGACCTTCAAACACTTGACCCAACTTAACCCTAGACCTCCAAACAGTCTTGAGACCGTTTGGGTGATCCCCAAATGGTTTTGAAACCGTTTGGGTCAATCAACCCAAAGCATCAACTCATTCAATTGCAAAATCAACACTTAGTCGATTAGGGTTTATATCATATGTTTGAATCTTCAAATACCTAACCATACTCAACCCTAGACCTCCAAACGGTCTTGGTTGACCTCCAAATGGTTTTGAGACCGTTTGGGTGATTCCCAAATGGTTTTGAAACCGTTTGGGTCAATCAACCCAAGTTTTAAACTCAATCACCTATGAAATCAGCACTCAACCCGATTAGGGTTTAGGTGATTGATGGACCTTCAACTCATGAACCAATTGGAGTTAATCAATAATAATTGGTGGGTCATTAACCTAGATCATTATGAAAAAGTACCCAAATGGTCAACCCTAGTCAACATCACCAAACGGTCTTGAACCGTTTGCTTCTTTGCAGTTTAGTGAAACCATTTCATTCCAAACGGTTTGAAACCGTTTGCTCCCAAAACACAAACCGTTTAGACATTTGATTGAAACTGTTTGGTCTAGATATTTGGGGAGGTGTGTGCTTATGATGATGTCATCATCATCAAGCTCTAGACCCACGAAACCTGCTGTGATTTCCATGGAAATTGCATCAATCAACCAAATCAATAATTGTAAATAGAGAAATGATCATTATTTGATGGGGAATTGAATACAATAACAAAGTTAGGGTTTCAAGTTATAAAACCCACCTCCAATTGAGCTCCAAAACTCCAATCTCACAGCAACAATGATGGATGAAGCTTTTGCAACTCCTCCTAAGCTCGTCCTCAAGCTTTAGGTTGAAAAGATTGTCTAGGGTTGATGAGGAGATCGAAATAAGAAGAAATCAATGATTTATTTTTTATTTCCACCATGGAATCAAGGAGAACGAAGGTCAAGGACCTTACACTATAGAAAACATACTCATTAGCGGCCTTGCAGAAAAGCCACTAAAAAAAAAGCCAGTAAACAGGTTTAGCGGCATTTGTTGACATTTAAAAAAATGCCTCTAGCGCCAATGCCACTAGGAAGATAGCAGCTTAAGTTGTATAAGACACTAAAGGTTTGTCTTTAGTGGCTTAGAATAAATGCCACATAAAGGCCACTAAACCATCATTTGGCATTTATAAAAAAGCCACTATTCATCAATTGACTTTTATACAAATGCCACTATTTTATATTATGTTGGTGTATGAAAATGTTCTTATTGAGTTTAATGGCGTATAAAAAAAGCCACTAATGACTACTAGTTCTGTATTACTACATTTTCATGGCTTTTAGTCATTCAGTTTTCAACTCATTATCATGTTTTCTAATTGAATGCCAATTGCAACCAAACTCAGTTTTTTGAAATTATGAAATTTTTTTATTTATAAACAAATGACAATTACATGGGGAGGACATTTTACCTTGCCCCTTATATTGAATACAACACCAATGACATACTTTCATACAACAATTTTCTATAAAGTACAATAACTTCTGATTGAAGGAACTTGTCTTCAATAGAACAAACAGAATATGCCACCATACTTGTAGCCTACATCACATCTTCCACGTCTTCAAATGTATCTTTCTAGTGGATTCCCCTCAATCACGCAGCCTCCACCTGCAAGCCAACTTGTCATTTTGGGCATCATGTTACCTTCTTCCCGGCCAATTGTGCCTCAAGGGTTGTCGTCTACTTTGCATAGTTCAGTAAATGTACAAGGAGTAGTGGCTAACGGCAATCAACAACAATTACATGGATTGAGTATAGCACAGTTGATTCAGCAGTCCATTCAGAAAGCACCTTCTTGTTCTAGATTAAGTAGACCTACCAAAGGACTGAATCAAGTTTCTCAATGGCCTCCCTTTATAATGCACCTCTACAAAATACAAAGAGGGCATTAACAAAAAGAAGTATCAACCACTTCATTTTACCATCAAAATAACGCCATACATGTTATGGTGCCTATGATAAGCACACTGAAGCCCATGACCAACTTTCCTTCAGGATCTATTCGACTAAAGGTCACTGAAGAGTGGAAATTATAAGCATCAGCTGGAACATTCAAATCTGAATAACAAATTGATCGATGTATAACCACTTGACTTAGAAAAAAAAATAACAAATCAGCTGTAAACCAACATCTAGAATAACAAATCAGCTGGAAACCAACATCTAGAATAACAAATAAACTGGAAAACTAGCAACTAGAAATGCAACAAAAAAGAAGGGATCTAGCACATGAAGATACCTCTGCTGATTGGAATGACTTGTGCTTATCAGGGAGCTCAATAGTAGTTAGCCCCCTAGATTTCATTCTTACATGGCATCAAAGGGTAGATTACAGATAAACAAGCAGCCATTCTCAAGAACTTGCTCATTTTCATCCTACAAATCCATTAGAGCCTACAACATCAAACCGCCACTATCAATTTCAAGATTATCACATTTAGCACCATGTATAGGAAATAAACAAAAAAAATCCATACCTATAGATCAAACTATTGGGCTCGTCCATCCCCCATTCTCATTCTTGAGCTTCATTCACATCATCAAGAGGTATTTGCACTCGCTACAACCATCCTTGAACAGTACAAATCTGTTGATAATCACACCACTAACACAGAAATATACCACATATGCTCAATTAATAGATGTGTTGAAACAAATGTGATGATCCTTGTAGAAGAAAATAATTTACCTACTGACTCATCTCAACAATGCCACCTGCATTATCAACAATAGGTCCAAACATATCCATAGTCAATACATATGCAGCAATACTCAACATCCAGGTTGAATCCACCAAGTGGCCTAATACAGAGCAGCTGCAACATCCATGTCGAATCCACCAACAGACTAACTGACAGTACATTCGTTCATCAAATTAAAAAGAAATTTACATTCCATTTCTATCAAAGCAATGTTCATGTTTGCTTATTCATCAAATTAAAAAGAAATTTACATTCCATCTCTATCAAAGCAATAAGAGAACTAACTTCAATAATTATGAGTGATGTTTGCTTATTCAACAGAGAACAATATAAAAACTCCCCAATAGATGAAATTCCCTTGGCAATATGTATGAAGGCATGTGAAGAATGAGACATAATAACAAGGTAAATAATGATTCCTGCTCTACAAAAAATGTGTAGAATATGCAATGGTAAATTCATGAGTTAATTATTAAATAGAGATGTAGAAAAGATGTGCACCAAACATGCTTTTCCTACAGGGAAGCCGAGCATACTCCTCAGAAGCATGTAGTTATTAGCCAAAGATGTGGCTTCCACAGCTCATTGTACAAAGTGCAATGCTTCCCTCAATGCAGAAGGAAATTCCACCATCTGACCTATAAACCAGTCATTATCTCACATATTTGACAAGGCTGCAACTGGGTTGTCTTGGATTGTATTCAGCCACTATAGTCCTCCCTATAGCTAAAAACTAGTTTGGTCTTGGTTGGCTCCACTTCTAACCTAATCATGTCCAGTTCAAGAACATGAAAGTAACTATACATAAAAAGGCCTGGAAAGTTTGTATTTTCCTCAATCCACCACTTTGGGTGCACCTTTGAAGTTATGTGTGTTAATCGGAAAGAGATCAGGGATAGGAATGCAGAACTGTAGGGCTTTTGGCCGTATTTGGCTTAAAGTAGATGCAAAACAGAGCATGCACAATTCATATTATATATAGAGGAAGCATTGTCACCCCTAATGGTGCAAGCCTCATAGACAGATGGACCTCCAACAAAATCTAGCATATGCAAAAACACATGTGATTGTTCAACTATCACAACAGCTGGAGTGGTCACTTGAAGGCAATTTATAAAAAATTACAATTACACTTACAAAGTGACATGTTGAATAACCTTCCCTCTTCAGCTCATCCTTCTCTTCTAATTGAGCTTTCAACACATTTTTCTCCACTCTAAGATTCTCCAATGGAAACTGAAATGATATGTAAATAAGTGGTATCTTTAAAAATCAAATGATGGGCATAGAAGCACTAAAGCATGGGCAGAAATAATGATGGTAACTTCTGGTTCACTTGTATGATATGTATCATTATATGTTAGTAGCATACCATCTTTGTGCACACTTAGCATCAATAGAATGTCTGTCATGCCCATGGAAAGCTTCAGACATGCATTCAACAAAAGGCATCTTTGAAATTAAATGCAACTCGATCTTTACAAAAATGTACATGTATACATGTCCCTTTCCAGCATCAAGATAGAATTGTAACACAAAGGGGTAAAGATTAGCCTCCAATTCCAAAGTGGATTACATAAAAACAACTATAGCTCTCCTCTCTTTAGATAGTATCCAAGAATGCATACTATAGCATGATGATTTTGTGTTAGCTTAATGACACTGAAGGACACCAAAATAAAATAACTTCATGGATGACAAAGGAAAAAGTGAAAAATGTACCTAACTCTTAAATTATGGTTAGGTTTTAGTTAACTTGTATCTCTTAAGAATTCAAAAACCCATACATATGCTAAGTAATCAAAATTCAAAACTTACATCAGCTATTGATGGCTTGTCTGACTGCCCAGGGCTCCCATGGGACACATCCATTCCTAGTATAATAGTTGGCTCTTAGGAGATCTTTGGCATGGATGGAGGATGCTCAGCTGTGGTGAACTTCTCTGCAGGCTTATTCAGGATCTCATTCGTTGTGGAAACATTAAGTGTGTTGTCAGTAAATTTTTTTTATGTATTTCGTTTAACTAATTTAAACGAAATACATTAAAAGATTTTACTTACAACGCCCTTCATGTTTCCACATCGAATGAGATCCCGAATATGCCTACGGGTGTCACATTGTGCAGAGAAGTTCACCACAGCTGAGCATCCTCCATCCATGCCAAAGATCTCCAAAGTGCCAACTATTATATTAGGAATGGATGTGTCCCCTGGGAGCCCTGGGCAGTCAGACAAGACATCAATACAGAGGTTGTCAGCTCTCGAGATTGGCCTTTAATTAATCTCCAAGTACAGAGCTGCAGTTAGTAGAGGATCATTACCATAGTTATTGTCTTTTAGGGCCTGCATCACAACCACATGTTATAGAAAGGGTATTATTTTAGATGGAGGGGGTAAAGGAAAAAAGACAAATATACAAATATTGTTTTAACAATTAAGGGAACAAGGAAGAACCCACATTACTAAGAACACCCATTCTTTCTTGAGGCTTCTGCCTAGACTTCTCAACCAGAGCAGACCTCTGAAATGTTGACAATGACTTAGTTTGCCTCTGCAAAATGCAAAAACACCAGGCTATATTATACTTAGTACCAAAAACAAAACATTAAAAAACAACACAGTGAGAAAATAGAACAACACTCGTACAAGTAACGCACCTCATCCGTACCCACAAATAAGAATCTAAAACATTGCTCATAGCTAAAAACCACAAACCAATCATAATGTGTGTATCATCCATAATACTAAGATTCTCCATAACAAAATTAAAAGTAGAACAAAACAAAATAGGATTGTTCTTTGGCAACATTGTCTACGACAATGGACATGAAACACCATTACTTTGGATCAGCATGTACAAATAACAAAGTGGATTACATAAAAACAACTATATCTCTCCTCTCTTTAGATAGTATCCAAGAATGCAATTAAATTTAAACTTCATGTCCTGCAACAAATGGAAGCGACTTTAGATACTATTTTTGTTTTCAATTATGTAACAATATAAGCAATACTTTATGCTGACCTTGGAAACATATGTGTTTTTGGCCATGCTATGACATTGCCAATAGCATCATCAACAGATTGATATTGATCATAAGGTCTAACTAGAGGATTGTTTCCCAACAAAGCAACCTCTACATAAACAGCAACAAATGATGAGCCTAAAATTGCACCTCCCACCCTTTTCATGGGGTCAACCTCAGAGACTCGACCGAATGCAATTCTAGCATCTGGATCTGTAAAACTCAACAGATACACATCCTACAAAAAAAATACAGTTGACATAACAAATTTATATAAACGTAAAATGCAGTGCAATTCACAGTAATACAAACATACTTGTCCCTTCTGAAATGATGAATGTCTTATATGGAGTGAAGTTTGCATTGATAAGTTTGTCTTGTTAGTTATAGACTTCCTCTGTGGAAAACATTGCAGTATTGTACATAGTAATTATCTGTGCGGTACTGTAAGTATCAACAAATAGAAAAAATAATATTACCTTTCCTTTATTACTCCTCCAATAATCGACAAGAAATTTCCAATGTGACTTGTCCACGCGGGGAACAACTTATTCAAGTTGTTGTTCATATGGACTAGTCTCCTTAACTCGCACTTGTGGTCCTTCCATTTCTTTCCTAGTCTCTTCATTGTCCACTCCTTCAGATCTGAATCCATTGTGAATTTACTCTACCGGCATAAAGGATATCAATTAGATGCTTCATTTAACCATTTAAAAATAAAATTTATAATATACCTTCACAAAATTCCATATAGAATCTTTTTTATTTGCTGAAAATTGTCTCCAATCCTCATAGTTTAGTGGAAAAAGATTGGGATCTCTTGCAATGGTTGTCAGAAAACTCGATAAGTGACTTTGGTTTTCACCTACTGGTTGTCCAAATTGATTTTTCTCAATGGGAATTGGATCGTCGGGCTTTCTTTTCCAAACTTTCAAACATTGTATTTGGCCACGTGCTCGATGTTTTTGACCTAAGCATTCATTCATAAAGGATAATATATATATATATGCATAATTATATATGATTAAATGCGGCACTATAAATACAATGATATGAATGAAATGATTACCTAGCCCATCAGAAGGTGTTGTTGTAACATTCAATGAATCAACATGGTGATCAAAGATGTTATTTTGGTCCATGTTATCAGGAAATACATTGCTATTTTGGTTATTTGCAGCTCTATTCTCTACAATTCTTGAATGAATAGACACAAAAGCATTGACATTAGGCACACGGGCTAGCTGTGAAATTCTTGATCTTGTAACTTTATCGCCACTTTCTTTATTTTGCTAATTTTGGAACCTTGTTCCCATCTCCTTTTCAGTTGTGCATGTTTGAGAGTCCTAGGGAGATGTGGCTGATTGGGCATTTTTGGCAGAGCTAGCAGCAGTTTTATTGAATTTGTTTGCTCGATGTTTTTGACCTAAGCATTCATTCATAAAGGATAAAATAAATATATGCATAATTATATATGATTAAATGCAACACTATAAATATATCCTTCAAAACACCATAGTAGGTTACATCTCTAGTAATTGGATTGCGGTCAGTGGTTTTAGAATAACAATCAGTCTTAGCTACCAGAAAGACTCCACTATTTTGTGTTGTTTGATTTGCATCTTTTTCCTTGGTATGAAATATGTGACCATTGATAACATAGCCCTTGTACTTAATGGCCAGATGATGTGGACCTTGAGAAAGAAACTTGATTTTATCATCTACCATATCTGTTCTTAGGAGTGTCTCAATCTAACAAAAGAAAAGTTTGTTAGACTTTATTCATGAAGCATAACTAATTTAATTACCACAACTAAACTTACATGTTCCTTAAACCATCCATCAAATGAGTTACTATGTATTTTCTGAACCTCCTTTAAGGACTTTTGAGGATGTTTTTGCCTAATGATATCATAGTGCATCCTGAATACAAAATATGTGCAATATGTTATTGGAATATGTTATAGCATTTTATTAATAGAAGACAGATGACACTAACTTACTTAATGTAGGGTTCAATTGATTCACAATTGAATAGTACATACTTATGGGCTTGTTTCAATGTATGTTCGTCCAAGACACATGTTACCATTTTACCAATACCACGACCTACTGTCGAGAAAATAGACCAATCATCATTGTCAAGTGTTGGCTCGTTTTCCAAATTTGCTTCGTCAGTATCGTTTCTATTTGGATGATTTAACTTTGTTTCAACTCCATCCAAGTATCTTGAACAAAAGTTAGACACTCTTCAGCTATATATCCTTCTGTTATTGACCCTTCTGGATATCTTTTATTACTAACATATCCTTTTAGGGTCATCAGATACCTGAAAACAAAGTTGAGGAAAATATTATGATAAATTACATTCCAATAGGTAAAGTCATCATGACGTGTGAAATGTTACCTTTCAATTGGATACATCTAACGATACTGAATAGGGCCAGCTATCTTAGCTTCATAAGAGAGATGGACTGATAAATGCACCATTATGTCAAAAAAAACATGGAGGGAATATCTTCTCCATCTCACAAAGTGTAACAGCTATTGCATTTTCCAATGGAGAAAAATCAATTAGATCTATGACTTTAGTGCACAACCTTTGAAAATAGCGACAAAGATTAATAATACATGACTTAGCATTCTTACTGGGCAAGGACACAGTGACAACTAATGGCAAAAGCTGTTGCATCAACACGTGATAATCATGAATTTTCATTGGTAGCATCTTCTGATCCTTCATCCGTGCACATCTAGATATATTAGACACATACCCGTCTAGAACTTTGACAGATTTTAGGAGGTTGCAAAATAATATTTTTCATCTTTTTTCATTGTATAGCGAGCTGGAGGTAGGATGGTATATTTACCAACAGTTTTTGGATGAAGCGGAAATTTGATTCCCATATCCTCCAAATCCTTCCTTGCATTCAAGTTGTCCTTACTTTTATCCTTCAAACCTAGCAATGTTCCAACAATACTCTCACATATATTCTTCTCAATGTGCATGACATCGAGATTGTGCCTTACAATGTTAGTTTTCCAATATGGTAGCTCAAAAAATATGCTTTTCCTTCCCCAATCGTGTGTTGAATCCTTACCTCTTGCCCTTTTCTTACCAATTACAGTTGTTCCATCCTCCAATTGTGACAAGATTTGAGCTCTAGAAGGAGGTTTAGGTGGACACCTAAATTCTTGCTCACCGTCAAATGCCTTTGCTTCTTTTCAGAATCTGTGACTAGTTGGCAAAAACCTACGATGTCCTCTATAGCAAACTTTACGGCTATGTGGCAGCCAATGTGAGACAATATCTTTATTACAATAGGGACATGCTTTGTAGCCTTTAGTACTCCAACCAGATAGATGTGCATATCCTGGAAAATCACTAATTGTCCATAATAAAGAAGCACGCATTTTAAAGAATTCCTTGGTTCCAGCGTCATATGTATGTACACCAGTATCCCATAGTTCTTTCAACTCATCAATCAATGGACGTAAGTACACATCTATATTTTTGAGTGAAGCTGGTCCAGGAATGAGTAGGGACAACATAAAATATGGTTGCTTCATGCACATCCAAGGAGGTAAATTTATATGGAATAATCACAACAGGCCATGTACTGTAAGAAGTACTCATTGTCCCAGAAGGATTAAATCCGTCAGTTGCAAGTCCCAATCAAAGGTTTCTAGTGTTTGCAGCAAATTCTGGATGCATCACATCAAATGTTTTCCATGCAGGTAAATCAATCGGGTGTCTTAACTTGTCATCTTTTTCATATTCTTCTGCATGCCACCTCATTAAGGATGAGGTTTTTGATGACATGAATAACCGCATTAGGCGGGGTATAAGTGGAAAGTGTCTGAGCACTTTGATAGGTATTCTCTTGGGTTTTTTTGCAAGCTCTTCATCATCATCTGGGATTGTAATCGGTTTCCATCTTGATGCTCCACATGTATCACAGACGTCTTTATCAGTAGAATCCTTCCAAAACAACATGCAACCATTTGGACAAACATGAATCTTCACATAATCTAAGCCCAACCCCGTAATCGTCTTTTTTAGCTCATAAAATGAATTAGGTAATTGTTCTCCTTCTGGTAGCATCTTCTTAAAGAGCGTAAGAAACATAGATGATGCTTTCTTACTCAAGCCATTAAGACAAACCAGGTGATAGAATTCTAGGATGCAAGCAAGTTTGCTATATTTCTTACACCCTGGATATAATTCTGTCTCAGAATCCTTTAAAAAGATATAAAATTTTTCAGTATTGAAATGTTGATCACTAGATGGCTCCACTCCTTCTGTATTTCCATCTTCACTGAAACTCGGAAAAGTATCATGCAACATATCTTGTAAATTTTCAACATTAAGGAAATCTCCCTGATCGGTAGGAGCATCCATTTGAACATTGGCATCTTCACCATGAAAAGCCCAAGAAATATAGCTTGGTAAGAAGCCATGCCACAGTAGATGGCTCAATGCAGTCTTTCTGGTGACCTGGTATACATTAGCACACTTTCTACATGGGCATACAATCTTGTCTCCAATCGATGAATGTTCAAAAGCAAAATCCAAAAATTTAGATACTCCACATAAGTATTTACTGCTGGTTCGGTCATCCTCTGCTATCCAAGACTTATCCATTCTATAAAAATAGTAAAACATATACCATATGAGTAAGTATGTCATATTAAAATAGACTATACAATATGAGAAAATACTAGTGTAATCATGCAAATGGGAACATTCATGGGAACACACACTTCAGTTATAAGCATTCATGTAGCAAATTTTAGTTCCATTCATTAATCTCTTTTTACATCCACACACAGGGGTGTACCCCTAAACAATAACTAAACAAAGGGGTTGGTGTACCCCTAAACATGCACATAATTAAAAAGACTATTAATACAGACAAGTCTAGATAGATAGACAACTAAATACTACACCAACATGGTCTCGCATCAGTAACTTTGAGGACTTATCATTGTGGCGATCTTCTCCTGAAGTTCAGAATAGAAAGCAGCTATGAGTATTGATTGCTTTTAGACAAAAAGTGTAAACACAAATTTTTTGTCTTGACAATTATATTTGTTAATTGGACTTACCGTGGTCTTTTTGATGATGAAGCTGTGTCACGAAGCTCCTCACTATATTTAGATGAATCTGAATAGACAGGGGCCTCAGATTCAGATTCGTCCGAGATGATATCCGACGCCGTGCGCTCATACCGCAGTAGATGATCGGGGGTCTCACAGTTGCTGTTGGTTATCCAAACTTTGATGGAATTATGGCCAACTGGACGGAATAAAATTTGTTGCTATGGACCACATGCATCTCTCCAATCCAATCACGCCAACCGGATTTTGATGCAAGATTTTCTGCCAAATCATACTCAACCTCGATAACATGTGAATAATTGCCAAAAGTTAGGGTCACTTTACCAGGTATGTAGTGTCTTCCTTTTAGAAAATGCCAATGTTTGGGTATGACCAATTGGTTTAAGGAACGATCATCTAGGATGATGTCCAATTGTTCTTCAATAGGGAACGTTAACATTGACATAGAGGCCCAGTTCATAGTGACTATTGTGGGTGGACAGAGACTGCATAATATTAGTATTAACAAAGTGTAAGTACATATAACGATGTTATATATTTTCAGAAAAAGTTGTATAACATCAGTTAACCTTTTATTGCTTGTCATAACCAACTTTATTGTGGTAGACATGATAGCTTGAAATGAAGTCTAATAGAGGAGATCATGTCCTATATCTTTGCAATCGATCCAATGTTCACTAATCCTTCTTTGAGAATTTTAAGGAAGTAACTAGTATTTTCTATAATTTGATGTATCTTTTTCTTTTGCTGAACCATGCACGCCTCCTCCTTTATTAAAAACAACACCAAAATAGAGTTTAACTCTTTACAAGATAAGAAGCTAACAACTGTATAGAAAGGAAAACTATAACTATCTATTTATGCTATTAACATCACGTATACACAGGGTCCAAACCCCTTTGGGATCAAAGACATGAAGGAGCACAAACATACTTAAGCTTGAAGAAGGACCAAAGCTCAGTGCAATAGAAATAGTCAAAGAAGAGGTGTTGTCCATCTTCTTCATGCTTCCAACATAGATAGCAAACAGAAGGGAGCTGGAAGTTCAAATTCTATAAAGTTTCCTGAGAAGGTAAGTGCTGAAGGTAACATTTCCAAAAGAAAACAGAGATATTCCTAGGAATCAAGGACGCCCACACATCAGCAGTCCAGTTCAAAACTTGAGCCTTGGACCTGCATAAGTCCCAACACTCTTTTAGCGACAAGGACACCTTACCATTAACAAGAATACAATCTTCAGTATTTGCATTGGGAACAGCCAGATTTTGAAGGATCCAGAGAACATCATCTCCTCCACGAATATTACCAGGGATTGCCCAATTACCATTACTCCAACCTAAGTTAATGATTCTAGAAACTCATGATAACTAGTGAATCAAATGATTTATTGAACATGTAGGCTATAGACAAATGAAAACAAAAGATGGATATAGACATAATGGGGAATAATGAGGAAACAAAACAAAATTGTAGTCGCGGGGTACTGAATCTTATTGTAGGCCTCATCTTCACTCTAAGTGGTGGTGATGGTGGCAAGGAAGGATAATACAACTTTCATTGTCACAATGACATAATTAAGACACCTTTAAGGAATCACACCAGTGGATTTGGACTGTTATCATCACAACTGGTGAAGAGTGATGATGAGTTTGGCAGCACTTCATGGAAGAAGATAGGCCCTTTTTTGAAGGCTTGGGGTCCCTATTTATAGGAATTGGTGTGTGATCAAGGCACATGAGCATATGAGCATTTTTCTTGCACTCCAAGAATCATGAGAGGTTCCTTGGGCAAACACTTAACTAATTAGGTAGGCATAGGGGTTAAAAGGATCTTTGTCATTGGACGAGAGTTTGTTATGTCTCCATTGATAACTGGAGTTTGTCCTCCACTACTGGATGTATTTCTTCATTTGGTAATGAATACAATGTTCTCATTAGTGGGAGATAGAAAGAACTACATAGGTAGGTGAGGTCTGTGATCCCATCAATGGACTCTTGTCTACAAGTATGTAGGAGGATTAAGGAAGATTTTTCATTATTTGGTGACCTACTCTTGTCATCGGTCTATGGATACTTATGAAAATGCATAGTCTTTGAAGTCTAAGGTTTTTGGAGCATGAGGACCATCAATTTATGGATACCAATGAAAATGTAAATAATACATCATTAGTTGGTTAATGAATAAAGTTCCAAGTCTTCAAGTTGGTCACCTACCTGACCAGTAGTTGATGTGCTTAGCACTTTTTGTAGATTTCTATAGATGAGAAAGGATTGAGGTTTTCCATCGATTGATGAACCAATGGTTTTTATAATATTGATTATGAGTGTCCTTTTATCGACTAAGAGGTCATTGGTTGAAGAATAATCTCAACTAATGAAATTTCTTCTGCTCCAAAACTCAGTAATTTCCTACAAAATGATTGAAAGTTATTACTAAATGGTGGAAATATCATTTAATGCAGGTAAATACAAGACTTATATTTTAAAGAATAGAATAAAAAGGGAAATACAGGGTAAAATATGCATATAACACCAAAATCAGATTTTATCCAACCTTACATGTGGTATGACCTATGTGTTACCAAAATATTAAGTGTTTGGCTATGTATGTACATTGTGTTCATGCACCACCCAAAATACTGTCTATTAACTATGAAGCCCCTAAAACAAAGAGTGTCACTCTCAAATACACACACAAAATCTATCCCTCAAGTGTATGAGTTCAGACACATTCTAAATATTTCAGTCATACATAGGTCACTCCACCTTCCACTTTATCCACCTCGTGCCTGAATAATATGACCCAAATTGAGGAAAATGTGGCATGAAACAAAGTGGTGGTTCATATCCATGGAAAAAATCATATCAATCCAATCCATATAAAAAACACAACTAAAGATAAGCGTGGGAAAAAATCAGTAAATCTTAAGTTAAAATCTATATTGAAATCCTGTATAATTTGCCTTAGGAAAATATTTTGTGCCCAACCAATAAATCGTGCATGGACTTGTTTGTCATGGCCATCTTTGGTGATCTGGACTGGAGGTTGGCTTCTCCTAGAGGGGACGAGATGGGGGTGGGAGGCGGAGAAGATGGTGAGAGTGACACCAAATTGGGAGGCAGAGAAGAGGTGAGAATAGGGTGTGAGAAATAGAGTTTGACCATGGGTGGGATTTGTGGGGGTGCAGGGGGCTAGCGGAGTGAACGAGGGAAAAGGAGAGAAACCTGACGAGCTCATTGAGTTATTGCGGGGAGGAGAGGGGGAGCGCCAACATACCTCTTCAGAAAGTTGCAAAGCTTGGGATGATTGGAGTCCCTTGAGCTCTTCGGCGCCTGAGGCGGTGCTTCAGGTTGGCTAGGTCCAAATCCCGATTGACGCGCATGGCCGGTAACTCTCCTCGATGCACAAATGCCAATTCCAGGGACTCACCGTCGGCACTGGACGGTAGCTTCTCTGGAGCTTCTCTGCGGACGGCAGCTTCTCTGCACTTGCTTCCTTGCTAGGGCTCGTCGCGAAGGAGAGACTGGAGAGGGAGAGGAAGTCGCAAGCTTGCGAGAGAGCGGCACGGGCTGAATTAGGGAGAGTCAGGGAAATTTGGAGCGCGAGTGAGTGAAATTTGGAGCGGGAAAGGCAATATCACCTTAGCAAATTTGGGTATGGAAATTTAGGATTGCCATTAATTAAAAATACAAATTCTGTTAATGTTAAGTGCTTTTTAGAAACTCTATAATAGGAGGTTTAGTGGCATTTTAATTAAAAATGCTTGTATATTAAAAAGATAGTGGCTTTTTTTATAAGTGCCACTAGAATAAATGCCGCTAATGGGCAATTTTTTTGTAGTGTTACCAACAGGTTGGGGTCGTCCTCCTCCTATTCCTGAGATTCTCTTGGGGTCGGCCAAGGCAAAGGAAGAAATGAAATCTGAAAAGAAGTCCTTAAGTGAGTGGAAAAAAGGATATGTATAAGGAAATCCCAAGGAGAGAGAAAATGGAATTATTTCCTTTAATTCCCAAAATAATTTCCACCAAATCCCCCTCGATTCCATATTCATGTTCTTGCAAAACCTCTTCATTATCCAAGAATAAAGGGAAAAGAAATTAAGCACCCTAACCCTTATAATATTAATATCCATTTTTGAGTGGAATTTCTTTTTCTTATAATAATGGTGAGTGGAATTTCACCTCCTTAGGATATGCTCGTGCCTTTTCAAGGCTTGAGATAGTCCACACACATTTGAATCCAACCAAATTAATTTTGGTTGAAGGCCCCTTCAATTATTTTATTTATGTTTTCATTAAATTGAATTAGGGTTCCAATTAGGCTTAAATCTTGATTATTTTAATATCAAGATTCTCTCTCCTCCAACTTAATTCAAATGAGGTGCCCCCCTCATTTTCTTTGCTCTAAATGATGTCAAGAAACATTAGGGACCTTATTGAACTGGTAATTTGCATATTGAACCTTAGGTTTTGGGTAAATTGCACTTTACACCAAAACTAGGTTTTAATGCACAAACATTGTCCAACAAGCTCTATCTTGGTGCCCAAGCTTGTGGAAACCATACCACTACATCATATACATTCTTATGATGTCTCAAAATCATAGGAACATATTGTTATGTAACATTTGTAAGTTAGCCCCTTAACTTGGGCAATTTGCACTTTAGTCCAAAATAAGCAAACATTGCTTCAAACAGGACCAAAATTGAAACATAAGTTCCTCATGAGCCCTAATTACTTTTCACAAGATAAGATTAAGCATATAATCATCTTTATTTATTAAAACACCTAGGGTTAAAGAATAACCCAAGTCAGGGATGTTACAAATTATCCACCCCTTATAAGGATTTCGTCCCCGAAATCCCTAGATAAAGAAAAACAGATATTATTCATGCATCATATCATCATGTCATCACATAACATTTCATTATTATGGGGACACCATAGAGTTTTGATCAATACGAAGTTATTCCATACAAGTTTATCATGGAATGATTCACATGGAACATATACTCCCATGTTCCTTAGTTAGTTCAGTATTTCTCTTTCAAGATAACAATTATATTCTGTCATCTACTTGAGACTATAAGTCTTTTCATACTCTGATTGTGTCATCTCACCTGATAACACCATACTAACTTTCCTTATACTAGCACTAACTATCTCATTAGTTGTACATTCTCTTATCATAAGGAAAGGTTACTTATCAATTGAGAACTTATCTCAAAGATATAATTAATTGTTATATTTGTGCAAAGCATAAACCCCTAATATGTGAGGTTCATAATATTTTGCATGATCAATCTAATTTCATAGTTGACCATTCCAGGTACTCAACATAGATCATCTGATATTTCTTTAGATACCATGATTTCTTACCTTGGTACCTATCACATGTATTGAAGACACATGACATCTTTATCTTCCTTTCATCTTGGGACATTATTTGTTACATATATCTTCACCTTGGAGCCAAATCCCAAGATAAACTGATACTTTTCTAAGTATCTATCACATGAACATTTTTATCTTATGCACATCAAGTGTCCTAAGACCCACTTGATTGCCATGTCCCTGAAAGGAAAGAAACCAAGGAGTCATACTCCTCTTATTATTTCATATTTTCAACTATTCATGAAACATTTACTCTTTATCTCATCCTAGGTTCCTTGCACTAGCATAGGAATGATAAGGATGATTACATATCACTATCCCTTTAGCATGTTTATGATCATCTTATGATCTCATCATGTTTTCCCAATTCTTTATTATGGGAAAGGTCTTTATTATACTTACATATTTATTGGACAAGGATCATCTCCCTTGGTCCCATTCTTGTCTTATGAGGAATATACTTTTATTTCCTCATACAAACATGCTCATCTGAGATTATCCTAGATTTCTCTTTCTTATGCTTAGGATATGACACATTTATTCATTCCATATTTCTTATTTCATGATACTCATTAGATTGTATCAGAATGACTGCTTGATCAGGGCAATCAGAAAGATTACAATCTAAGAGTTTCCATACTCACTTTATCATCAATAGATGTATACCTGGCCAGGGTATATAAACACTGAGATTAAGTAGTATGCACTTTTTATGCTATTATATTCCTTTTTTTGTATTATCACAAATATAAGATTTAACATCACTGGATTTTATCCAGGCATCTCTTCAATACCTCATCTTCTTCTCATAGAGGTAAGAATAACATGAAACATCTATAATGTTTATTATGCAAAATATAAGTCCTCATAGGATCAAAGAAGGCTCAATCAATTACCTTCTCAAATTAACTCAGGAAACCATAAAAAGACATATAAGAATGACATTATTTTGTCTAACCTGTCATGATTCGTGGATTATTCACTGCCTCAGGTTGATTCTGCCTCAGAGGTTGATTCACCATAACATTTCTAGCTGAGCAATTTCTTGCCAGATGTCCTACCTGTCTACATAGGTAGCAAATTCTGGGTGCCAGGTATGGTCTAGAGGGTTCTTTACCCTTTCTAGATGACCATTGCCTTGGTGCACTAGGTCCTGGTTGTACTGGTGATACCAAAGTCTTTCCCTTTTTGGAACTACTAGGCCTATGTTCCTGGATTTGGATAGGCCTTTTCTCAATCATCATCTTGTTTTTCTTTTCTGGGAAAAATCTTCTGATATGTCCAGGTTCCCTGCACTTATGGAAGATCCTAATTTCAGGTTGTATTCTATTCTCTACATCACTATATATTGATTGAATAGGCTGAGGTTGAGCACAGACTTGTTCTAAGTCCAGAACCATCATTTCCCATTGCTTCAACCTGCTGTTGTGGATTACATATCCTGTTGATGTCCAAAACATCATCATTGGGGGCTGGTAATCTAGGTTGTATTGCTAGTGCTCGATCCACTAAATACATCATGGTTGCCCTGAGTTCCCCAACAGTGATACCTAGGGAAGGATTTCTTATCACAACTGGATTAGTTAGGGGATTCTCAAGCAATTGTCCCTCTCTTGCCTGTTCCCCTGCACCTCTTCTTAGTGCAGTATTGCTGCTTTATGCAGCAAACTCCTCATATGACCCAGTCATCTTCAAGTTCTTCTCCTCCTATATGAGCAGAAGACACTATCAGATACACTGGAAGACACTAGAACAAACTCTTCTACCTTAGTCCTATGTCTTTGTAGACTCAGCGAACCTAGAGCTCTGATACCACAATTGTAATGACCGACTCGCGAAAACAAGATTAACTAATGTGGAAACAAATCATTTGCAGCGAATTACTGAAAATCACTAAAAATTTAAAACTTTTTGCAAAGAGATCCACATATCGGAAATATTTTTCTTCAAGAGCCAAAGTATACCATTTACATTCTGTTTCAAAGTACATGTCTTGCACTATCTCTTCTCGAGATTTACAACATCAGCCGTCTCTTGACATAAAATATAGACAACATATAACTTCAAGGTATCAAGCCAAAATCTCAGATCGATTCATTAAAACACTAACTAAAAACTCTGAGGACCTAAGAGTACAAAGACGACACATAGGACTTTCTAACTATATGACTTGACAGTCAGCATCTCCACCTGAGATCTCACTACTGTCCAAGCTGCTGTTTTTCTTTTCGTGCAAAAGAGTGTCAGCTTCTTTGTCCGCGTCTACCTAAAAATGTTGGATCCCACGGGGGTGAGACAATTGTAAATTGCCCCAGCAGGAGATATAACTCTCCGCCAAAACATTGTTGTTGCAGATTATTATATTAAAATTGAACATGAGTTCTTACATATTAACAACAACATTTTTCATTGTATGAACAGAGAAAGATAATCTCCTTTCCTAAGGAGAACATTGTATCTACTCATGGTAGATTCATAATCCATTTATCTAATTGCAAGGAATGTAAAGAGATATGAATAACATTTATCAACAGAAATTGCATAAAAGGAATGTAACATCAACCAATGAGTTTCCGTATTCAAACCTTAAGCAAACATGCTATACGGCTAGTTACATTTTACAATCACACTTATGCCCTGAGGAGATGAGGTATACCGCTCATGCTCAAACCGACCACTGCGAAGTCGAAATCGATACCATACAAGGTCAAAGGTAGAGTCGGCTACCAAGACCTCCCATATCCCCGTCAATGCGAGATTACATGCAATACATCTTGTGTCTCTTTTATATATAGCTTTCCAGGGTATACTGGAAACTTTGCTATTAGAGTTACAGTGGCGTGCTGCACTCTCTTCGCGATCATGAGATTTCATGTTTATCTCCATCGATCCAACATCAACATTATTGGGAGTTGTGTACTGCATCTGTCCCAATCTTCAGGGGATTCGTGATACATCCATCCCGGTGCAAGTAATGAAGGATTGAGAGGTTTGTTGTTTACCTTCTATCAATTCCCTCATTAGGACGTCAGGATACAATCGCCCATTGCCCCCACATATTCAAAATATGCATTCCAAGTTTTACCGCAGAGCACCCATTTCACCATCACCTATTGCTGACGATGATGGATCTATGGTCAGGGCTCTACATGATATGATTTCACTTGATTAATTAAGTACATTATCATATTCTTTTAGCATCATTCAAGTTCTCAAACATAACTTATTCAGACAAATGCTATAAGGAAACATGTACTATTTTCATTAATCAATTCTCAGTCTTTATAAGACATTGGGATCTCAGTCCCTCATTTCTTTTCTTTGAAAGTTCACATCTCTCAACAAAATCATCATACTTATCAATTTTGGGTATTCATACCCTCAATTCATCATTATCGCTGTTACCACTTGTTAGGTAACTATTACCTCTAAGTCCTCAGACTGATGTATCCATGATACTTGTTATACAAGTATCTTACATGGCTCACAAGGCCCATTAAGTGTTTTGTCACCTTTCACTAGGCAACAACTCATTCATGGAACTCATAAGGTTCATACACATTTTGTTACTTTTACTAAGCAACAACAACATTAGGCACATAAGGCCATTCAACATATTTATTATATGAATGTCATAGCTCAAATTTGGCTATGTTCATCATCTCATGATGTATACATGATAATAGACACGATAAAAATCATGTAAGTCATTTGTCACATCATATGAAACATTAATAACACCACCATCCTTTATCAGGATTAGGGTTATCTATCAATTAGGGTTTTTCATTCCCTTTACCCAAAATTAGGGTTAGGGTTTCCCATCATTCTTTAATTAGGGTTTCATGCTAACATTAATAGTTCAACCCTAATGTATTGCTCCACACCTTTGGGAGTATTTAAAGATATCATACGTATTTGCTTATGATCACTATTCTCATCATATATCATTAATGATCATCAATTCAAGGCATGAGTTCATTTCTCATCCTTATCATGGTATGATTACATCATACTCATTGATTAGCTTACCCCATTCTCAAGGTATATTGATCAACATTTATCAAAGTACATTGAGTTCATTACATCTTTATTGTAACAATTGCATAACACACATTTCATGTGTTTCTTAACCAAGAGTATTGAATTAGAGGTTCATCAAGGTAAGTCTACAATGAAATGTAGAATGTGATATCTTATCATATCTGAATGTATCACTTTCTTTTCATTTCCATCTTCTTAAGTTAATCAACTAACTTTGTATTAAGGTATTTCCTTCTTAACACTTTATCCACTAACTTGTTACTTTCATCATATGGTGCATGGGTCACACATTAGAATTGTCCAATTGTCTTTAATGATATGGACTTATCCAAATGATAGACATTGTTGATATAGGTTAAACCATTATCAACATTTTTAGGTATTTCAACTCTTAGGATGTTATCCACATCATTATTTAGTATAGCATACATTATTCCTAAAAGTTTCATGTTCTCATCATTGTAAGGTGTATTGGCTATTACTCATGTATAGAGATGGTTGTATAAGGATCTAGGCATCATCTTGTCTCTTAGATCCTTATTCATTAAAATCACCACATTATCATTCACATGGTTAATAAACCCAATCCTTCATGTTTATAACATATTCATCTTATTTAATTATTTTAGCCACACCCCTCTTTGGTGTACTAGCTATTAAACCATGTCTAGAGTTTCATATCTCATCACATGACATCACCCTAAATTGAGTCTTACATCATATCATAATATCAGGGTTCCACATAACATCACTTAAAACTAGGGTTTCATATTCAATAAACCATAATTAGACTTACTGTTCATCCCAATTGGGGTTTCGCATGACATCACCCCCAATTAGGGTTTCTCATGTCATCACCCTCCATTAGGGTTTCTTATTCCATAACCCACAATTAGGGTTTACTATTCACATCACATCACCCTAGATTAGGATTTACTATTCATATCACATCACCCCAGATTAGGGTTTACTATTCATCCCAAGTAAGAGTGATCATCAAAGTACCCTGAATTAGGGTTTATCATACCATTACCATGAATTAAGATCATACTATCATCATGTAGTAAGATTACTTCCATTAACATCCTTAGTTAGGGTTATGATTCATTAACTCTCATAATTAGGGTTTCATGATCTCACTAGGAAGGATCATACCCTAATTAGACATTCATTCATATAGGAAGTCTACTACTTGATTATCAATCATGTAGGAAATCTCCTCTTTCATATTCTACAAGATAATATTTGCTTCAGCCTTGATTAAGCTAAGTCAACTCAATCTTGAAGAAGAATTGACATCATGGGTTATGTCATTATCACCATGATCATTAGGGATTATCTACTTGAAGGGTACTAATCACCCTATCTCATTAAAGGTACCATTATTATAAACAACATTGATTTACATCATGTAATTGACCACTTAAATCATTGACCTTTATTCACTTTAAGTGTTCATATAATTTGATTAATTACTTTCCAAATGATCTTGGTCACTTAGACCTCAAATGGTCTTGACCAATCATACCTCAAATGGTCTTGATTGAATACTCAAAATCGTTTAGTAAAGTAGGTGGTAAAGACCGTTTGCCAAAGTTGACTTTTTGAAACCGCATGCACCTAAACGGTTTGGGATCGTTTGGTCCCAAATGGTCTTGAGACCATTTTGACTCAAATGGTCTTAAGACCATTTGGTCCAAACCCCCTCAAAACTGCAAGGACCAAAAAGGGTCTCAACCACTCCAATTAAATTAGGGTTTCCAATGTTGAATCCTTCAACCATTGAATTCATGTAAGCAATCATCAATTGGACCTATCATCATACTTCAATTAAGTTAAATAGGTCAACCTTCAACTGATTTGACCCTCAATTGACCCTCAATTGACCATCAATTAGGGTTTGAATCAATTGGATTAGGGTTTGGAATCGTTGATCCTTCAACATTAATCAATGTGAGATTGGTTACTTTGAAACCATTGAGCCTTCATCCAAATTGGGCATGACCTGACCCCAAACGGTCTTGAGGTCATTTGGATGACCTCAAAACGGTCTTGGGACCGTTTGCCCATGTCAACATCAAAATCCAAGTCAATCAATCAAAGTTTGGATCATTGGATTGATCACCAAATCAGCATTTGATTGCACTTCAACTTAGTACCTTTAGATCTTCAAACACCTAACCATAGTCAACCCTAGACCTCCAAACGGTCTTTGGTGACCCCCAAACGGTCTTGGGATCGTTTGGATGACCTCCAAACGATCTTGAGACCGTTTTCTCATCATATCATCATCAACCATGTCATTCAATTAGGGTTTGGATCCTAAGATTGGTCACCAAATCAGCACTTAATTGTATTTCAATTTGGTATCTTTGGACCTTCAAACATTTGACTCAACTTAACCCTAGACCTACAAACGGTCTTGGGTGACCCCCAAATGGTCTTGAGACCGTTTGGGTGATCTCCAAATGGTTTTGAAACCGTTTGGGTCAATCAACCCAAAGCATCAACTCATTCAATTGCAAAATCAACACTTAGCCGATTAGGGTTTATATCATATGTTTGAATCTTCAAATACCTAACCATACTCAACCGTAGACCTCCAAACAGTCTTGGTTGACCTCCAAACGGTCTTGAGACCGTTTGGGTGATTCCCAAACGGTTTTGAAACCGTTTGGGTCAATCAACCCAAGTTTCAAACTCAATCATCTATGAAATCATCACTCAACCCGATTAGGGTTTAGGTGATTGATGGACCTTCAACTCATGAACCAATTGGAGTTAATCAATAATAATTGGTGGTTCATTAACCTAGATCATTATGAACAAGTACCCAAATGGTCAACCCTGTTCAACATCACCAAATGGTCTTGAACCATTTGCTTCTATGCGGTTTAGTGAAACCGTTTCATTCCAAACGGTTTGAAACCGTTTGCTCCCAAAACACAAACCGTTTGGACATTTGATTGAAACCGTTTGGTCTAGATATTTGGGGAGGTGTGTGATTATGATGATGTCATCATCATCAAGATCTAGACCCACGAAACCTGCTGTGATTTCCATGGAAATTGCATCAATCAACCACATCAATAATTGTAAATAGAGAAATGATCATTATTTGATGGGGAATTGAATACAATAACAAAGTTAGGGTTTCAAGTTATAAAACCCGCCTCCAATTGAGATCCAAAGCTCCAATATCACGGCAAAAATGGTGGATGAAGCTTTTGCAACTCCTTCTAAGCTCGTCCTCAAGCTTTTGGTTGAAAAGATTGGCTAGGGTTGATGAGGAGATCAAAATAAGAAGAAATCAATGATTTATTTTTGATTTCCACCATGGAATCAAGGAGAACGAAGGTCAAGGACCTTACCAACAGGTTGGGTTCGTCCTCCTCCTGTTACTGAGCTTCTCTTGGGGTCAGACAAGGCAAAGGAAGAAAGGAAATCCGAAAAGAAGTCCTTAAGTGAGTGGAAAAAGGGATATGTATAAGGAAATCCTAAGGAGAGAGAAAATGGGATTATTTCCTTTAATTCCCAAAATAATTTCCACCAAATCCCCCTCCATTTCTTGGCCACGAATCCATATTCATGTTCTTGCAAAATCTCTTCATTATCCAAGAATAAAGGGAAAAGAAATTAAGCACCTTAACCCTTATAATATTAATATCCATTTTTGAGTGGAATTTCTTTTTCTTATAATAATGGTGAGTGGAATTTCACCTCCTTAGGATATGCTCGTGCCTTTTCAATGCTTGAGATCGTCCACACACATCTGAATCCAACCAAATTAATTTTGGTTGAAGGCCCCTTCAATTATTTTATTTATTTTTGCATTAAATTGAATTAGGGTTCCAATTAGGCTTAAATCTTGATTATTTTAATATCAAGATTCTCTCTCCTCCAACTTAATGCAAATGAGGTGCCCCCCTCATTTTCTTTGCTCTAAATGATGTCAAGAAACATTAGGGACCTTATTGAAGTGGTAATTTGCATATTGAACCTTATGTTTTGGGTAAATTGCAGTTTACACCAAAACTAGGTTTTAATGCACAAACATTGTCCAACAAGCTCTATCTTGGTGCCCAAGCTTGTGGAAACCACACCACTACATCATATAAATTCTTATGATGTCTCGACATCAGAGGAACATATTGTTATGTAACATTTGTAAGTTAGCCCCTTAACTTGGGCAATTTGCACTTTAGTCCAAAATAAGCAAACATTGCTTCAAACATGACCAAAATTGAAACATAAGTTCCTCTTGAGCCCTAATTACTTTTCACAAGATAAGATTAAGCATATAATCATCTTTATTTATTAAAACTCATAGGGTTAAAGCATAACCTAGGTCAGGGATGTTACACTAAGTTTTAGGAATAGTGTCACCTGTGTCTCGCCGACGGGTTCTACCACATAATAGGAGTAGAATAGGCAGATATGTGGGCCCTTTTGAGTCTGAAGAAGAGGAATACAATTCGGAGACTCAGTGAAGTCATCTCTATGATGGAACTGATTTGAATTGTGTTGAGATTAATTCTTCGGCAAATCATCTTCAAGGTACCTTCTAAGATATGAATCTGAGCAGGAAGTCCCTAGGATGTCAATACAGGATGAGACGAAGGGGAGAGGCTGAAAGTTTTCTAGAGGACCCCTCACTTCTCTCTCCACATCTGAACTTGAGGTTGGATGCTCAACTAAATCTTCATGTACAGTCTGAGTCATCCAATCATTTTCTGAGCAAGAAGTATCCCCATGTGAATTTAATTGTGGTTCTACCACCCCAAGCTTGTCACACTCTATGGGGTATGTGGTATCGTCATGCTCAACAACCATGTTGTGATGGATTGAAGGCCGTGCTCTACAGCTAGTCGAGCTATACTCGCCTCCACCGTCATCATATGTTGAAATTCCAACAAAGGAGATGGAAGATCAGCCCTTGACTTCCACATTGACATGGGATCAAGAGTTGATTAAAGTAGTGGAGCTAGATGGAGAAAGTGTCAAAGCACTCACCTACTCTTTAGCTCCTCATCTCTAATAAAATATCGATCCAATCCAATAGCTACTAGAAAAGCAGGATCCTCAGCTCCGAGTAGCCACTGAGATCGTAGATCGCAATAAAAGTATACTTCAAACTGTTGAACAAGGATTCGTCCAAGTGCACCAGTCTGATGCAATGGGTTTCCAACATAAGTGCATGGCAGAATCAATGAATCTTGAAATCATTGCTGCTCAAGTCCAACATCTTCATGAAAAGGATGTTGAGCAGAGCAGGAGGCTTCAAGAGCTCATTGATTTGGTTACCATTCAATTGCAAATACCATTACATGATCATGAAGATTTTAGTCATCAAAACCATTCCACTAAGCCTGAAGTGGGGTTTGCCCTACCATCCTATTTTGGCCATCTACTGGACTCACCGGGATTTTTCTGTGAAGGACCACCAACCTGGGGGAACTCTTCATTTCATCCAGATGATTCGGTTGATCAACAAATGGAATCTACAAGCCACCAACATGAATGGTTTTATGATGATGCTGATTACTTCTTTTCTCCTCAGGGTGACCAAACGACCTCATAATGTGAGGGAGAGTTTGAGAAGCCTGAGCCAACCTTTATCCCAGACCAAGGTGATAATTGTCACATTGAGACTTGTCACTTAGCTTCCACCAGCACACATACTATGGTATGGAATAACTTGTTTGAGGATGACGATGACTATTCATCTCAGTGGAGTGAGTATACAGATGAAGACAAGTTGGAGCAGCATGAGCTGTCATTTGCCACCATCCCTTTACAAGGCTTGGTGGACATCGAAGGCGTAGGACGGACAATCCATCACAAAATGGCTGCTGAGCATGAACCTCAGACCTCGTAGAGTGTGATATAAGCTTGGGGTGGTAGAACCGCAATTAAATTCACTTGGGGATACTTCTTGCTCAGAAAATGATTGGATGACTCAGACTGTACATGAAGACTTATCTGAGCATCCAACCTCAAGTTCAGAGGTGGAGAGAGAAGTGAGGGGTCCTCTAGAAAACTTTCAACCTCTCCCCTCTATCTCATCCTATTTCAACATCCTAGGGCCTTCCTGCTCGGATTCATATCTTGGAAGGTACCTTGAAGATGATTTGTCGAAGAGTTCATCTCAGCGCAATTCAAATTAGTTCCAGCACATATATGACTTCACTGAGTCTCCAAATTTTATTCCTCTTCTTCAAAAATCGAAAGGGCCCACATATCCACCTATTCTACTCCTATTATGTGGTGGAACCCGTCGGCCAGACACAGGTGACACTGGTCCTAAAACTTAGGATTTGGGATCCTAGTGTCGGTATCATGGGGAAGCCACCCCCTTTCTCTTACTCCTTTCTTTTCTTTTTGTTTTGTAAAATAAACTATTGTTTTAGCTTCTTAAATATTTCATTGCATACATGCATCATACTAGGACATCAATAAAATTCTTTCCCACCCTAACTTCCATGCATTCCCACCCTACTATCCTAAGCTTAGGTCTTGCTTGAGGACAAGCAAAGTCTTATGCTTGGGGTGGTAGGGCTATTCACCCTTCTACCTCTTCATTCTTCACGCATGCATGTTTACTTACTGCATTTAGGTGTAAATCACTTTTGCAACTTGTATCTTTGCAATTAAGGATGTGCAACACAAATCTTGGAACTAAATGCTTATCTTTATGCATGAATGCACATTTTTCATCTTAAACTGCTTGATCGTTTGCTTGATTTGCTCTTTCCTCAAGTATGGTAATAAATCTAAAGTTATGCACTTTTTTCATAGCTTAAAACATTGTTCCCTTGATCTATGTTGTGAATGACAAATCCAAGATATAGGACTATTGGAAAAAAGCTAGAGTGTGATCAAAACTCCTAACCATGTTGTTCACAACTTGCCTCTACTTTAAGGATCCTTGAATCATAATTACTACTTTCACACAGGTATCAAGCAGATAATGATGAGTTTTGAGCTATAATCAGGTTGAAGTGTTTTCCTCAATGGACTGCCCGCTTTCTCACTCTAGATTGAGTTAAAAGATGAAAAAATAAAAAATTTGCAAAAGAGGCTTGGCCGCCCACAAAATCCTAGAAATATCAAAGTAGTTCTCACCAAAGCCTACAAAATATAATGCAGAGAATAAAAGTCTGAGGGTGAATAAATGAGCATTGTTTTCTCTTTTAGGAGAGTTGAGGATGGTGCCCAGCAGATGTATGACTGTGCTCATGAACGTAGATATGTCGTGCCTGGTAGTGGCACCCTGAAAGCTCATTAGAGAGTCACTAGGAACCCCTAGGAGAGCTATAAGATCATCCCACTAGCAGGGTTGGTTTGAGTGCAGTACGAGTAGTTCATCTCACTGCTTTGAGCCAACTGGCTCAGACTATAGGGACTGTTGCTCATTATATGGACCGACCTGATGCATATCAGGATCCTCAGATGTCATTAGAGTCTTTTTGGTTTTGTTGATTCTTAGAACCTGAATAAGCGGGAGGCATGTTGTTTCCGATTGGTCTACATGAATACATGATGATGGCTCACTGCTCATCACCCAAGTGATCACCTATGTGACAATGCTTTTATGTTGTATAATTATGATTCAAACCCTCATGAGTATCGACAGGTTGCAGTGAATTTGCTTAATCTTGTCTGGAAACTCTTTGATCCTACTTTAGTAGGATTGTGCTCGATTAGTGGATGTTTGCTCTGAAACAACATAGGTCAAGAGAATTGATGTTTTAAACAACATAGGTCAAGTCAATTGCTAAATCTTGGTTTATTATTCTTCCATAAATGATCAGATGATATTACTATTACATTGAGAAACTTATGGTTCTAGATGTTAAGAACCATCATGTATACATTTTGATAAAAACAATGAAATGTAATTATTTGTGAATACCTATTACTATGTGGATATTAGAGTAATCATTCACAAAATTAGTATATGTCATCCAATAAGAATGAAAAAGGTTAAATATGACATGTTGTTAGATGAAGTGATTATTTTGGCATTACCTAAGATGTTGATGGTCAAACTCCTATGAGATTAAACAACTTTTTTTATGATGAGGCTGATGAGATGTTAAGTGATGACTCCATAACTCCACAATAACTACTCTAAATTTATAAGTAATGTCTCCTAGTCACAATGTTAGCTGAAGCTACTTGATTTAATAGCTCATATTATATTTTATTCCCAGTTTTACCGATCTTATTGCTCTAAATTTTTGTTTTGAATAAACAATAGATTTATAGTATCATAATTACTACAGTTTAGTATAGAAACTATCTCTAGAGTTAGTTAAAACAACCCTATAACGTCAGTTTTAGACCATCATTTAAGTGGTCAACACTACAATCACATGTCTAAGATGTCAGTTCTTTGAGGACGACAAAACTGATACTAGAGATCTAGTTTTGATTGTATGGATAAAAGAAACTGACACAGATAGGAGTCTTAGGTGTCAGTTGCATTCCAAAAACCAACATCGTAAGAGCCATGCCATGTCACATTAGTAACTGGTAAAGGACCCTACATCATTGATCCGGTAGCAACCAACACCTATCATGATGTTCAATGTCGGTTGCGAACCAAATAACCAACGACTATGATGTACAATGACAGTTAAATCTACAAAACTGATGACTATGACATGATACCCATCGAGACTGTGCTGACCAGCACAACTATTTTGGTTTTTTCCTTTAATGTCAGTTATTTTATCGAAATCGACAACTCAAGCCTATAATATCTTTTTTTATTATAACTGACGACAACATTTTTTTTTAAACAGTAGGCTTGCAGACCTGCTGCCCGGCTGGTCAGTAGGATACAAAACCTATAGTTTAGAAGTGGAACTACAGGTTAACAACATCATGTGAGTTCATCATAACAACATGCCACCAAACCTACAATAACAAACATAATATATGCATATAATTCTATTCATTCTCCAATTCCATTTCAATCATATGTGCAAACATAAATATTACATTCATTCAGACACATGATACATCATTTACATATACACCAATTCAATTCTTATGACATGTAGAAACACAATTCATTCATTCACCTTCACATTCACACACATTTATATAGATCATCATTCACATATGCATCAATAATTTACTCACATCAAATTTAAAGTTGCAACATAAGCACCACATGTTCCAAGAAATATGAATAAGCATCTAATCAACATTATTAAGCAAAACATATAGGGTTAGAGCATAACCTAGGTTAGGGATGTTACAAATTATCCACCCCTTACCCTTTCAAAGGCTTCTGACCATTGTTCTTGTGTCTCATCTAGTTGTTCTCTCGTATAGGGCATGTGTACGTCTAATAGCTTTTCTAGCATATCCGAGTCTTTTATTTTAAACACCTACAAATAGAATGAGGTATATAATTAATTAGTTTGATATGTTCATATCATCTAATGAGACTATATACTTATGATGATCGAGACTATATATATGGATTACATTATGTTTCTCATTGATTTCTACTGCCGCATATCTGAAAATCATGTCCATATACCACATCTCGTAGTATGCACATGCCCAACTGTTGTCTTATACAAAGCACTATAAGTTTTAACATATACAATTTTAATAAATAAAAGTAAACATAGTTGGCATAAATATGCATTGGAGTTAGAAAACTACCTCAACATTCTTCCAAATATCACTTTCTTTTTTGCATCCACCTTTCCTCTAGCTTTTTTGAATTGTTTTATACCCCTATAAGTTAATGTAACACACTGAATTGACATTAGTAAATAGTCATGTAATATATATGTTAACATATATAAATATAAAAATTTACTCACGTGAATAATGTCTTTTCAAACCGTATCCCCCATCGTCTATTTTGTCACCCTTAGTATCTAAATAATAAATAGTTAGCATCACGGGGACAACAACCAATAAGACCCAATGGTCATTCCTGAGTGATAAGAAGGAAAAAATATAACTCAAAATCCACAATGAAATGTAATTTCTTAATTCAAAATTATAAGCAAAGTAAACTTACCCAACATTGTATGGAGCTAATATCACACTCCTTTTCTTTTTACCAACATATTTAAATACGATAGAGCAATATAGGATAACAAATGCATGGTCTTTAATTACACAACTAATCAAGGATGGAACTAGAAATCCCACATGGGTCATTTGAAACTCTACAAACCCTATGCAAGTGAATGTAAAACATATATCATGTATGCGTTAATATATAAGAAAACATATCACCATATATAAAACAAGGTATATAGATATATAAGATCTCACCATATCCAAAGTTATAGAAAAGATGTATTTAACCAAGCATAACGAAACAACTCCAAAACATCTTATAGAAATGTACTAGTAATCATAGCATTGACCTACAACGTTCTCCTTAATAGAAACCATCATAGGAAAATCATCTTCATGTTCGCCTATCCATAATCTCATACCCCTACATTGAGGACCTATCGAGTCAAATTGATCTTATGTAAGCCAACCAGGTAATTGAGGAGGAGGTGGAGGTGGAGGTGGATGAGGACAATATGTAAGTGATTTCTTAGGCCCTATGTCCTTCATATATATAATTTCATATATATATATATATATATATATATATATATATATATATATATATATATATATATATATATATATAAGATACAAATGTAATGTAAATTTACCATACATCATGATCAATACTGATAACTCCCACTTTGGGCCAAGCAACCACGCCGCCTTCTACCTCACCTATTGTCTCAGTGTCGAGGTGGTTATATAGCGATGGATACTTCTTCTAAGCTTTGTAGTCAAGTCTTGGGCACACGCGAACTGCATCGGTGGGTAAAGGAGCACCATGAAGCGTGACACCTGCAAGGGGTGGGTAAACCTCATCCACAACCACGACATATTCTTGTAATTTTAGATGGAATGGCCTCAACCCCTATAAATTTGCATTGTATATATCAATCATAACATGCTAAGTGCTATGTTGGCTGCTCAATGTGCCATATAGTTTCATCCCATCAATACAAAGTCCAAGTCTTAGATTCCTGACTTCTTCACCAAGTTTAGGGTACAATAAATCAATTTTCTTCCACTATGGGAAATCAGACGCATATCCTAGGATCCCATCATTATTTTTCTTAACCTCTGCATGCCACCTTAAATTCTACGCATCCATGGGATTGGAAAATAAGCATTAAAAACCGTGGTATTATAGGTAGATACCACATCACCTTGGTAGGAGAGTCAGTTTTGAACTTCTCCAAAGTCATCATTTTATACCTTGACACCACACATTTTGGATAATCTTTCAAATAGACATAGTCTTTTTGAAATAACACACAATCATTTGGGCATGCATGTATCTTCTTAGCCTTCATTCCATTGAGGATAACATTTTCTTTAATTCGTATGTTGAGAGTGGAAGCTTATTGCCTTTAGGAAGAATTTCTTTCAACAAAGACAACAATGACGTGAAGCTTTTGTCGCTCCATGTATGTTAGCCTTAACATTATACAATCTCAACACAATGCTCAGCTTTACAAACTTAGTACAACCTACGTATAACGGTCTCTCAACATCATGCATAATGTTCATAAATAAGGAAGATGGATTCAGTGTGCTCTATCCCACAACTATCTAGCATCACATCAACCATGTCTATCAGAATCAGTTCATTTACATCTACATCATCGGCGAAAATTTCTTCTTCAACACAAGTACTACTATCGACATCTACCAATCTCAAGTTTGGAATCTCTCCATGCCATTACCATTCTATATAGCCCTGTACAATCCCGTTACACATGACATGACTTTTGATTCCATCATCAATGTTGAATTTCAGGTTGTTACCACAATGCCTACTTGGATAATAGAAGCTATCTCCATGTTGTTTCCTATGTTCCTCGCAAATCTAACTGATCAAGACCAATAATAAACTCTAGGGTGCAACAATTTGGAATGGACATTGTTACAACCCCAATTTTTGGGTTTATTTGGTGAGAAATGTAATTTCTCATATCAAAGATAATTGAACAAATAAAGATATAATTTGTTTTGAAGACATGGATTTCATTTACAATAGCCTTGACATTGTTTTGTGGGCTTTATTGGCTATTGGGCCCAAATAACAAGAAAATTCAATTAGTAAATGAATAATTGAATATTTGAGAAAAGAATGAAATAGAAACATCTAGAAGGCAAAATGATGTAAGCCAAGGATGGATTTCGTGCCTTTTGGGTTCCTTGGGTTCCAAGGAGTCCAAAGTTGCATAAAGAATGCACTAAGAAAAGAAAAGATTAATTAAGTATTTCTTTATTAAGAAAGAAATTGAAAATAATGATAAAATGTGGAAAACAAGTGAAAAGAGATATAATTGGTTATCTTGGTGGTTTTTTCGTATCCAAAGGATTCCTAAGGTTAGAAGGAACTCCAAATAAGGAAATAAAAGAGAGATAATGAGAAATTCTCAAAAAGGGATATTTTAATAAAGAAAAAGTAAGATAATAAGAAAAAGGAAGAAAGATAAGGAAAAATGCTAAGAGATAATTTCCTAAAATAGGATTTCGTGTTATAAAGGTTCCTTGGGGTTCAGGGAACTCAGGATAATTAAATAATAGCAAGGGAAATAAAGAATATGTGGAAAATGTGATTAAAGAGGTGTTTTCTTGCAACTAAAGAAAAGGTACGTTTTATTTTAAATAATGAGCCCAATTTTGGTGGATAGGTGGATTAAGTTTTTATAGACTTTCCCTCCAAATTTGGGATAACATGGAGCTATGGATTAGAAGTTATGTTTTTTCCAAGTTATCCTAATTTATAAAGAATTATCTTGGAAATAGGAATTTTTTTTCCTTTTCAGTTGAACGTGAAAATTGAGGGTCGTTGGATCCTGATCCAATGAGGACCACTCATCACCCAGTTCCAAAGGAACTCAGGTATAGGCTGCAACTCGAGGGATCTTTCCCTTCAGATTTCTTGCAAAACTGATCATGTGCTATGATGGAAAGGGCATAGATGGCCCCAGGAGAGGATTCCGAGCCAGGCCACCATATTAAGTGGTTTCAAGGACTCTGGAAGGAACGCCTATTTTGGTAGGTGGCTCCATGGGCGGAAAAGGTCGAGAACACTAATCCAATCACCCGCACCTATATATAATACCACCCTTGGTCTCGGCCAAACCTAGAGAGCTCGAACAACATGTTTCTAGCCCCAAACCTTTTCTCTCTCTCTCTACCGACATACCTCCGCCGAGGGTGCCGCCTTGGCACCGCCGTGGCTCTAGTAGTGAAGAAAGAAAGGAGATGACGTATAGTCGTCGTTAGATCTGGGATCACAGTGATCCTCTAGGGAGATCTGACGATGCGAGGGGGGCGGCCGTTTAAGTTAGGCACATCAACACGGATCGCTCGATCTAAGTCCATCGTGGACTCCAGTGGGATCCAACGGGCTGGAGGTAGGAGTGGGGTGCGCAACTCTTTTAGTGGAGCCGATCAATAAAGAACGTCAGATCAAGGCACGTACCAAAGGCACACCAATCGAACGGCCACGAAAATTTGGTAAAATCCCCTCTCTCATCGAATAATCAAGAAAATAGGTTCCTTTGCAAAATTAATAGAGATCGCTAGGAATCTCTTATGGAGAAACTTTATATATGAAAATTGATCAGGAGAAAATGAGGAATCCATTAAAAATATAATTCAAGCCTGTTTTTGTTTGCAATTCAAAAAGTGTATAAAGTTATCATATTTACTGGTTTAATTAATGAAAAACCCTTGGAATTGATAATAGTTGAGTATAGTGATGTTCTCTGAATGTTTAGAACGAATATTAACCTATTAATAATAAAAGGGATGATATTTGTACATAATTGACTTAAATTAGGGTTTCATATACCTAAGTTTGCATTAGTGGGCTTAGAAACCCTAATTTAGGAGGATGTCTTTTAATGATTTTAATTGTGCAAATATATGAATAAGACAAAGTTATGTTGTTATAAATCCAATTTGAGTATAAAAGATCATTAATGTGGATTTTTGGGGTTCCTAGTGTATAAAGTGGAATTAATGATACATTAGGGTTTACTGACATAAACGATGAGAATTGTAGTAATTAGGGTTCCTGGAGAATCAAACTATAATTCTTTGTTGAGTTGTCAATTCAAAGAAACCTGAACATGAATGATCTTGACATGACTTAAAACGATAAAGATAGTAGTTTTAGTGTAAAAGAGACATGTTGGGCTTAATTGACTTTTAATGGTGTCTATGATGTTGAAATTAGGGTTAAATGGACATTAAAAGTGATAGATGCATAATGGAAGCTAAAACCCCAAAAGGATGGCCTAGAAATCCTAAAGTGGAATTCAAGTAGATCTTGAGGAGGTTTGGAATAAAACAATGACACTAGGATGTTATGCATTAATTTCAGGATATTGATGATTGATTGATTGATTGTTCCTAAATATTATTACTTGGACTTCAAGTTTCTATGAACAGGTATGTGGTTACACTTATGATTATCCCGACTAGTTTTCCGAGGATTTTATCGACGTTTCCCTCATGGCTTGAAATAACTGTTGGATGTTTATTTATTTCAAACAACTATAAAGTGACTATGATTATCACTATAAATGTGCGTATATAACTAACTAGATCCGGGTCCACCTCTATTGCTTTGAAAAGGCTAAGAAAAAGGGGTAATCCTAGAGCAAGGTCTAGGTTACTGAGAGTTAGCAACTGGGCTTCCTACGTGTAGTTCCATGAGACTCCTTAGCCTGCCATGAGTGAAGGAGTGGGCTACTTACGAGTAGTGCCATGTGACTCAACCCTAGAAATTGGTTCACTTATAGGTGGATCATGAGGGGTTTAGTGGGGACAACATAGAGGATAGGGTACTCTTGGATCACGGAGTTATATCTAAAATGTAATCTTGGGTGTTAAATGATTAATTAAATGATTGCATTGTTAACGTAATTACATGATTATTGTTTCCCCCACATACCAGCTTCGGCTGACCGACGTTTTATTTGTCAGCGTTTTAGGTACAAGCCAAAAGGACAAACAGTAAATTGTCATACCTTGTAATACATGAAGTAAAATACAAGGAGGATTAGTTAGAATAGAATCCTTAAGTGGATAGAAATTTAGAGATCCAAGTTTTCAAAAAGGTATGCAAAAATTTATTTTCTTACAGCTTCCAGTATAGTATGTTAAAATTTGATAATTATTCTTGGTTAATTGCCGAACCTTTGATCCGGAAGTTATGGGTGCGGCTTCGACCTCTCGGTCTCCCTTAATTGGGGGTTATCGGGAGGTGCGGTCCTAACATTTGGTATCAGAGCGTAGGTTCCTCAGTTAACCATTAATAATTATTAAATTTTACAAACTCCATAGAACCCAAGGGAGTTATTAGAGGAATATACGAAAGACGAAGGTGTCTAGAAAAGGATCACGACCGGGGGATGGCAATATTTTCCTCCACACCGCTAGTCGGAATATGAGGACTCCCGGATCCATGTGACTGTCTGGCCAAAGTCTCAGGGTATGAATCGAAATAAGATACCTTTAGGACTTTCTCATCTTATTCATCCCTTCTCATCACAAATTCTGTTAAGGACCTGAAGGATTAGAGTTTTCTTTCTTCTCCTCACCCTCTTAAGGTATGGGTAAGATTAATAAGGTCTAAGGAATCCTCCATCAAATTAATGAAAAGCATGTAAATAAGATGTCATGGACATAAGCTTAATAGATTAAGCGCAAACTAAAGAATAGATACATGCTTAGGTCGTATGACTTAAGTCGTCATGTCCTCAGAAGGGACCTGAGGCTAGACCTTCTTGTCAGGAGGATAAGTTAGTATTGGAGATAGATATCTCCATTGCAAGTAGAGACCTAGCACATCCTTTGAGGATGATGGTAACCCTAAACCTAAGCGAAGGTTAGAGAGAAAGATGACATGATGAGTTAGATGCCATGGTTGACTGAGTGACCTAGCACCTTTGGCAACTCAACCCTGGGGAGGGTCGTGCATGTTCGGGTAAAGGATATCTCCTAAGATGATGATGTTAGTGAAGGACCTTAGAAACCCTATGGGCTTATGGAATAGCATGCACCCAGGGTACGTGAGTAGTGTGAGCAAGGGGTTGAAACCCTGGCCAGGAGAGTTTGATGGATAGCTTATGAAATAAGCATAAAGAACTATGGATAACCTTGAGCAAAGCTTAAGTTGAACGTAGGCTTCATCCAGGTAGGGGCATGCTTTTGAGGTTGACCCTTCACGAAGAGAGGACCTCTAATGGTGAGGTTAGTTGTAGGGTTAGATCTAGAGAGAGAGCAAGAAACCCAGCAAGAAGGTTGGAATCCTAGACTCCGGGATACGAGGAGAAGTCAGGAGTTGAGGATGATGCGACCTAAGTAGATGATAGTGGTCACCACATGTTTGATCCCTAGGGGTTGATGATGTCTTGGTTTCCATGGGACAGACCAAACCCTAGAGAGAAGATGAAGCTTCTGGTACCTATGTGCATATGGTATACGTGTTTACCTTCTGAGAAAGGAAGAAGAAGTTCTGTATACCCTGGAAAGGTTTAATAAACAGGTTACGAGGCCTTATACTTTGTTGGTTGTCCTTGAGGAGGACCCAACTCTAAGTGTTTCTCGAGTTGAAGGATGACAAGGAGTGCATGTCATGCCTATTGCATGCTTGGTTCGTAGTTAAGAGATAGAGCATGCAGTTGGACACCTACAAGTAAACCTAGGGTTCCTAGGCCTAAGAGGGGAAGTGGTGTACCTAATGCTCATGATGAGAGTTGAGTTCCTGTAGAAGCGAGCATGGTACTCCTCATGTATAGAGGAAAAAAGGAAGTCCCTTAAATTTAAGGTATGTGTGATGAACCCCTCACAACTAGGTTGATGATAAAGGAAAGTGTGATCTTAATCCAACATCGAGGAAAGAGGATAAGTATGACCTAACATGGTACAGTAGGTGATCTGCTGTGCCTTAATAACTTACTAGGGTTAAGTAGGCTCATGTGGATGTAAACCCTAGACCTAAGAGCTTTTGTGACCTTGTTGTCAAGAGATAGTTTTCCTCTCATCCTAGAAGAGGGACCCCTTTGGTAGGGTGTATATCAGTTTTGTTAGTCTCATAGGATCTTGAGAAGCTAAGTGAAAAGTACATGGTATGAGAATGAACCTGTAGACCCATAGATATCCATCTCTAAGTGCATGTGGTTGTGTTACCATGGAGGTAACCGGTAAGGGGCTTGACCAAGGCAGGCAGGTTGCCATGAACCCTATGAAAGGATGAAAGTCATCCCATGAATGCAGGAAGAGAGATGATGAATGCCTGGGTATGGTTCTAAGTTGGACATGTACTATGATATAATCCTAAGTCTATCCTAGGGTCAGGTAGGGATAAGACCGATGAAAGTAGGAGTTTCCTAATTCCTCAGTTGCACATGACCATAGGGTCAGGAGGAAACAACTATCATTGTCTGAGGACCGTGGGTTAGGAGATTGATCACCTTCATGAACTCATGGGACCCAAAGGGAAGATGAGTAGGGCACTCTCTTGATGCATGAGGGAATAGGGATAACCCCAAAAGAGTCGGTACTCTATAGACCTAGAGGAGATGACCAAGGATATAAACTCAGTAGGTTCAAGACTAGCTTGATATCATGATGTCTGTGATGTGGAGACATATGTGGCACGTTGCAACTTAGATGTAAAGGTGTATTGGCAAGGTGGGATGTACCATCTCTACTCTAGGAACAGGAAGAACTCTGTATTTGGACTACAGCCAAACGCTTATTTCCTCTTGTTATGAGAGTGAGAGATAGGACATTACGCATGCCACACACCAAGGATAAGAGATGATGTAGGTTGGAACGTTGCCACGAGAAATGGGGATAGAGAAGATAACCTACCATGGGAAAGTGAATGATACATGGATGGTCCGCAAATACTAAGAGGAATGAGGTGGTCACCTTATGAGGAAGTTTTTATCATGAGCTATGTAGAACTTGCAAGTTATACCAGGTTGAGTTTGATCACCATGATGATGAAATCAGAGAGTGTTCTTAATTGAAGATAGACATATGGTTTGAGGCGAGATGATAAGTGAAATACATGAAAGTGTATGTCTTCAACGTTACCTAATACCTAAGGATGTGAAGTGGTAATGGATGCTCTAGTTGAGATACATCTGAATTGTTTGATTAGAAACTAGAAGAGGTTGTTTGGCTAACCCTAAGTTTGAAAAGGAAAGGTGTTTGGATAACACTCAGATGTAACAAGATACATTGAAAAGTTAAGGGTTGTTTGGTTATCCAGTCTAGTTCTTGATGCAATGAAAGGATGGTGGTAGAACCTCAGATGCACTTCTTTGGAAAAGAAGGTGATGAAACCCCGACTAGAGTGGTTTAGGGTTTCGGAGGAATCGATCTTGAAGAATCATGACATACAGGAAATCGTGATTGAAGATCACCATACACCATGGAAAATGGCAATAGCACTTTGGATGCTTAAGATGAAGTTGTATGTGGTTTATGGCCATGCAAGATAGGAGGTAAAGGACGAACCACAGTAACCCAGTGTATCGATATAGAGGACAAAAGAGTCCTTGAGAGGAAATGGGAGTTCATCACTATGGACGTTGTGATAGGTCTCCCCTAGACCAAGGAAGGTCGAGATGCAATATGGGTTATGGTAGATCACCTTACCTAGATGACATAAGAAAGAAAGAGTACTATCAAGGGACAGACCGAGTTGAACTACATATGAGGGAGATGGTTCAACTACACCATGATGTGAGTTCAAAAGTTCATGAGTATGACTTAAAGGTTCACTTCCATAAGGTGAAAGTAGGTACATGAAGAACTAGATGATAGTATAGTTTATCACCCCTAACTAATGGTTAGTATAATCCAGACTAAAGGGGTATGACGAGAGCATATGTGCTCGTTCAGGGTGATATCTAGAGAAAGTTCTTGTCCTATGAAAGATGTGTCAATGACCACCATGGCCAGTATCAGGATTCAAAGAAGCTCTATAGGAGAGGTTGTGTCGGTCACCACTTCAATAAGGTGATGTTGGTGTCAGGACCACATGATGGTTAGAAAAGGGCCACAGTGTGTGTAGATGAAGTCTCTTTGATCATCCAAAGGCTGAAAGGAGCCTAGAGATGATGAGAGTCATGAGAGGATGCAAGGTAGACTGACATGCAGTTCACTATGGGAGAATATGTGACATGAAAATCCGACCCCTCTAAGTTATAGATAAGAGAGCTGAGTCCCCGATACATGGGTCCATTTAAGATGGATTGGTGGAGAAGGTTATGGTTAACTTTACCCCTCAGGATAAAGTAATGTATGATGAGTTCCATGCGTCCAATTTAGAGCACTATGTGAGGTACCCAGACCATGTGCTGAGAAATGAACCTAGTGAGCCCCAAGGGAGGCTGAAATGACCTGAGTCACCTGTGCAGTTTATAGACGACATGATGAAAGGACTCAGAGAAAAGAATATGTGATGATAAAGGTTCTTGGAAGCGCCATTAGTACGGTAAAGCCACATAGGGACCAATGATGGACATGGAAAAATCTTATCCTGAATTGTTTGTTTGATAGAATTTTGAGGACAAAATTCCTATAAGAGGGGAAGGATGTTACAACCCCAATTTTTGGGTTTATTTGGTGAGAAATGTAATTTCTCATATTAAAGATAATTGAACAAATAAAGATATAATTTGTTTTGAAGACATGGATTTCATTTACAATATCCTTGACATTGTTTTGTGGGCTTTATTGACTATTGGGCCCAAATAACAAGAAAATTCAATTAGTAAATGAATAATTGAATATTTGAGAAAAGAATAAAATATAAACCTCTAGAAGGCAAAATGATGTAATCCAAGGATGGATTTCGTGCCTCTTGGGTTCCTTGGGTTCCAAGGAGTCCAAAGTTGCATAAAGAATGCACTAAGAAAAGAAAAGATTAATTAAGTATTTCTTTATTAAGAAAGAAATTGAAAATAATGATAAAATGTGGAAAACAAGTGAAAAGAGATATAATTGGTTATCTTGGTGGATTTTTCGTATCCAAAGGATTCCTAACGTTAGAAGGAACTCCAAATAAGGAAATAAAAGAGAGATAATGAGAAATTCTCAAAAAGGGATATTTTAATAAAGAAAAAGTAAGATAATAAGAAAAAGGATGAAAGATAAGGAAAAAGGCTAAGAGATAATTTCCTAAAATAGGATTTCGTGTTATAAAGGTTCCTTGGGGTTCAGGGAACCCAGGATAATTAAATAATAGCAAGGGAAATAAAGAATATGTGGAAAATGTGATTAAAGAGGTGTTTTCTTGCAACTAAAGAAAAGGTATGTTTTATTTTAAATAATGAGCCCACTTTTGGTGGATACGTGGATTACGTTTTTATAGACTTTCCCTCCAAATTTGGGCTAAAACGGAGCTATGTAGTTATGTTTTTTCCAAGTTATCCTAATTTATAAAGAATTATCTTGGAAATAGGAATTCTTTTTCCTTTTCAGTTGAACATGAGAATTGAGGGTCGTTGGATCCTAATCCAACGAGGACCACTCATCACCCAGTTCCAAAGGAACTCAGGTATAGGATGCAACTCGAGGGATCTTTCCCTTCAGATTTCTCGCAAAACTGGTCATGTGCTATGATGGAAAGGGCATATATGGAGGCCACCATAATTTGTAAGTGGTTTCGAGGACTCTGGAAGGAACGCCTATTTTGGTAGGTGGCTCCATGGGCAGAAAAGGTCGAGAACCCTAATCCAACTGCCTGCACCTATATATAAGACCACCCTTGGTCTCGGCCAAACCTAGAGAGCTCGAACGGCATGTTTCTAGCCCCAAACCTTCTCTCTCTCTCTCTCTCTCTCTCTCTCTCTACCGATATACCTCCGGTGAGGGCGCCGCCTTGGCACCGCCATGGCTCTAGTAGTGAAGAAAGAAAGGAGATGACGTACACTCGTCGTTAGATCTGGGATCACGGTGATCCTCTAGGGAGATCTGACGATGTGAGGGGGTAGCCATTTAAGTTAGGTGCATCAACACGGATCGCTCGATCTAAGTCCACCGTGGACTCTAGTGGGATCCAACGGGCTGGAGGTAGGAGCGGGATGCGCAACACTTTTAGTGGAGTTGATCAATGAAGAACTTTAGATCAAGGCGCAGACCAAAGGCGCACCAATCGATCGGCCACGAAAATTTGGTAAAATCCCCTCTCTCATCGAATAATCAAGAAAATAGCTTTCTTTGCAAAATTAATAGAGATCGCTAGGAATCTCATATGGAGAAACTTTATATAGGAAAATTGATCAGGAGAAAATGCAGAATCCATCAAAAATATAATTCAAGCCTGATTCTATTTGCAATTCAAAAAGTGTATAAAGTTATCATATTTACTGGTTTAATTAATGAAAAACCCTTGGAATTGATAATAGTTGAGTATAGTGATGTTCTCTGAATGTTTAGAACGAATATTAACCTATTGATAATAAAATTGATGATATTTGTACATAATTGGCTTAAATTAGGGTTTCATATACCTAAGTTTGAATTAGTGGGCTTAGAAACCCTAATTTAGGAGGACATGTCTTTTAATGATTTTAATTGTGCAAATCTATGAATAAGACAAAGCTATGTTGTTATAAATCCAATTTGAGTATAAAAGATCATTAATGTGGATTTTTGGGGGTTCCTAGTGTATAAAGTGGAATTAATGATACATTAGGGTTTACTGACATAAACGATGAGAATTTTAGTAATTAGGGTTCCTGGAGAATCGAACTATAATTCTTTGTTGAGTTATCAATTCAAAGAAACCTAAACATGAATGATCTTGACATGACTTAAAATGATAAATATAGTAGTTTTAGTGTAAAAGAGACATGTTGGGCTTAATTGACTTTTAATGGTGTCTATGATGTTGAAATTAGGGTTAAACGAACATTAAAAGTGATAAATGCATAATGGAAGCTAAAACCCTAAAAGGATGGCCTAGAAATTCTAAAGTGGAATCCAAGTAGATCTTGAGGAGGGTTGGAATAAAACAATGACACTTGGATGTTATGCATTAATTTTAGGATATTGATGATTGCTTGATTGATTGTTCCTGAATATTATTACTTGGACTTCAAGTTTCTCTGAACAGGTATGTGGTTACACTTATGATTATCCCGACTAGTTTTCCGAGGATTTTATCGACGTTTCCCTCATGGCTTGAAATAACTATTGTATGTTTATTTATTTCAAGAAACTGTAAAGTGACTATGATTATCACTATAAATGTTTGTATATAACTGACTAGATACGGGTCCACCTCTATTGCTTTGAAAAGGCTAAGAAAAAGGGGTAATCCTAGAGTAAGGTCTAGGTTATCGAGAGTTAGAAATTGGGCTACCTACGTGTAGTGCCATGAGACTCCTTAGCCTTCCATGAGTTAAGGAGTGGACTACTTATGAGTAGTGCCATGTGACTCAACCCTAGAAATTGGTTCACTTATAGGTGGATCATGAGGGGTTTCGTGGGGACAACATAGAGGATAGGGTACTCTTGGATCGCAGAGTTATATCTAAAATGTAATCTTGGTTGTTAAATGATTAATTGAATGATTACATTGTTAACGTAATTACATGATTATTGTTTCCCCCACATACCAACTTCGGCTGACCGACGTTTTGTTTGTCGGCGTTTTAGGTACAAGCCAAAAGGACAAATAGTAAATCGTCATACCTTGTAATACATGAAGTAAAATACAAGGATGATTAGTTAGAATAGAATCCTTAAGTGGATAGAAGTTTAGAGATCCACGTTTTCAAAAAGGTATGCAAAAATTTATTTTCTTACAGCTTCCAGTATAGTATGTTAAAATTTGATAATTATTCTTGGTTAATTGCCGAACCTTTGATCCAGAAGTTATGGGTGCGACTTCGACCTCTTGATCTCCCTTAATTGGGGGTTATCGGGAGGTGGGGTCGTAACAGACATCCATGATCTATCCATTCTATGATCAAAGATAAAATATGTATTAGGGTTTAGAATTTACATATTAGGTTAAGGATTTATAGATAGATTATGATTCATTGTTTTATATTTAGGGATAAGGGTTTATGATTAGGGTTTAGGGTTTAAAGATTATGGCTTAGAGTTTAAACATTAGGGTTTATGATTTAAAGATTATGGTTTAGGGTTCAGTACTGAATGTGTTTACCACTTATCTCATTTTTGAACTCCTAATCTCACTACTAAGTGTATAATGTGTATTAAGTTTTAAAGAAATTTTTGATAACATTTTCCCGCAGTTCTCCAAGTACATCGATATAGATGGGCAAATGTCCACCAACATATGTACTTAGAGAAAAAATGGGGAGTGGTAATAAAAAATCTTGAAAACTAAATATACACTATACACTTACATCCTAAGTGAGACTAAGTGTTCAAGAACAGTTCCCAACTGGGGACTATCTAAGATTTACACCTAATTAGTAAATCTCTAATGAGTTTCTAGGCCAAAAAAATACATGTATGTTGTCATTCCTATACCTATGATCCTAGTTTCATCGTTCATATCCTAGGTTTTATGTAACATCATTTAATTCAATTCATTCTTCCATTTGGATTAGTTAATAAAGAGAGAAAGCAACCATTAATATTAATTAAGAAAGCTAGATTAGACACCTTTATTGATATTCTTGACTAGATATTTGAAAAGTGTTCCTCAAAGAGGTCCTAAGATGACAAACAATGTATGAGTTGATTTACAATAGCAACATCTTCTAATCTTAATCATACCCTAATCTAGGTTCCATATTCTATAACATTGATTTCAACATCTCCATGTACAAGCATGTTCATCATCAAGATATAGCAAACTAAGGAAAGAAGGCAAATTACACTAACTAAGATATAAGAATCCTAATTAACACTAATGAATGCAAGATCAATAAGTAACTAACCATAAAAAAGTGATTCACAGATGTAAAAACTATATTTCCTATTTTTGCAATAATAGGATGTTGCTAATTTATATTATTATTTTTTGGTGCATTATATTTATAATTATGCATGCTCAAATTTAAAACATGGGTCAAAGCTTTAAAATTAGGATTACCTAGCAGGTGGTAAAGCAGGTGAGGAGCAAGCTATGAAGCAGGTGAGTTGCAAGCTATTTTGGAGCCTTACCTAGTAGGTGGGTGATGTAGGGGTGTTGAGTCATTTTTATAGATTGGTTTTGCATACGTTTTATGTGTATTTTGATCATATTTGTGATTAATATTGCATGATTCACTACCTTTAGTCTATAATCTCATTGTGCATCAAATTTACCTTATTTCATCTTATTCTGTATAAAAGATCATATTTGTTGGATTTGATTGGTGTTCTTCTCTTCATTTCAGGCAATTCAGATATCTGAATACGTCGATACCATTGACCTGGTCACAGTGCATTATCAGAGAAGAGCAACCAGAAGTCGATACCATCGATGGGATTGTCGATGGTATCGAGAGAGCGTCAACGAGCCAGATTTCCAGAGGTCGATACTATCGACCCAGGAGTCGATACTATCGACTTCACCTGAGCAGAGGCAGCTTCAGTGTCGCTTTCTATATAAAAGCGACGCATAAGGCATTGATACTATCGATACACAGTCGATGGTATCGAGGAAATATCAGAGAGAACCTCAAAGAATCGTGCAAGCGTCGGTGCCTTATGCAGGTCGATACCATCGACCCGCGTCGATGGTATCGACGCCGTCAGATCAGGTTTTGCTAAAGATCGTGTCTAAATAGATGGTGGTGATTTTTGGGTGACCTAAAGTGGTGCATATGCCTAATTACGGAGGCCCTAAGCAATCTATCACGTCATTAGCCACCAGACAAGTCTCAAGAAGGAGAGGAGAGAAGAACGGAGCCGAGAGCTACGCCCCGATCATTCCGAGAGCCACATAAGATGTTTTCCACCACCGGAAGGCTGTAGAACGTTCAACCTGCGCCAAGGAACACCCAGATCTTCTCCGTTCAGGGGTTACACAACATCTATCCATGTTTTCTCCATGTCTTCTCCTTTCCTCATGTTGTTTTTTTTTAGATGAACATGCAGGGCTAATCCCCTTTATCTTTAGGACCAGGAGTAGCCCGAGTAATCGTTGTATGACAGTTTTGACATAGTTATCATAATTTGTCTCTTAAAATCCGTAGTATGATGTCATTTTCGCCATTATATCATTATGATTGATCACCCTAATGATAATTTAATACCTTTAATTACTTTGAAAGAAGAATTAACGGTTGAAAAGAGACAAATATCACATTAACTAATAAATCCTTTGAACAAGGCGATGTACAGTTAATGGTAGAAACCCAGAGTGTGAACTTCATGCACCTAATTTAGGGTATAGATTACTACTATAGGTTACTACTACCGTGGAACCGACCTAGATTTAGGTAGTAAATTGTATCGCGACAACGAACAATTCTGACTACAAGCCACTACCCGGAATAGGAGATGAATTAGGATAATTGTGTAGGAACTAGTACAATGAGAACCTACAGTGAAACCGCAATCCTGAAGATTCCACCTTTAATTGATTAAACCAACCATTTAATCGATTGTTTTGCTTTCTTTTATTTTTCTTTTCTTTTTCAATCAACTCTCAAACCATTTTAATCGATCTAGCTGATTGCGAACAGTTAGTAGTAGTCTACCGAAAATCCATTCCTTGAGTTCGACTCAGGCCTCATAAAATCCTATATTACTTTGGCGCGTGCACTTGCGTTTTACGCACGGTAAATTCGTGTCAAGTTTTTGGCGCCGTTGCCGGGGAATGGAAATTTTCGGCATTACGAGGGCTGCAAGCTACCACTCTAGGCCACATTAAAAAAAAATTTAGAAATTAATCGTCTATCTTTCATAGTCCGTAATCGTCTAGCACTGTGCCTAATTAAATGTATTACTGTGTAGGTACTAGTGCATGGTGAGTACGCGTAGCACAAACTACACACAGTCATCACCGGAGGTCCCATTTTTGGGATCAGACTACAAGGAGAACGACACCCAAAATCAACTCGAGAACGAGAATTCAGATTCTGAATCCGAAGCAATGGCTGAGGAACAAAAAATTTGGGAGAAAATTAAGGCGTCGTCCTCTTCTGCATCTAAGGGGCCAATTAAGAAGCAGGCCATCAACATTCCTAACTACAAAATTGACCTAGGCCTAATCAATTTGGTCAAATCTAATGCATTCCATGGGCTGAAGAATGAAGATCCGGTGACCCACATCAGCACGTTCGTGGAAAACTACGATATGATAAAGATTGATAGGTTCCCGCAAGAGACACTCTACTTGAAAATTTTTCCCAGTTCTTTAGCGGGCAATGCTTGGGAATGGCTGCACAATCTGGATGATGAGTACGTTGAATCTTGGGATCACATGGTTGAGGTGTTCTTTGAGAGGTTCTTTTCACCTGAAAAGACGAACGATCTAGTGAGGAATATACACAACTTCAGCCAGCGAGCCGGTGAAACTTATTCTGAAACTTGGGAGCACTTCCATATAATGCTGAGGAAGTGTCCACATCACGGCTTAGACAAGGAGAAGCAAGCTAAAATTTTATACTTCGCCCTAAATGAACATGATAGGGGCAATTTGGAATCAGCAGGTTCTGGTTTCTTTTTGAACAACAGATGCACAAGGTGTTGGGAGATTCTAAGGAACATGTCCAAAAAACAGTCTTGGGGTGAAAGAGATGCACCCGAGAAGGTCGGCGTGACACATGAAGCAAAGGCCATCAAAGCGCTTAATGACAAGATGGATCTTATAGACAAGAAGCTCCTAGAGAAAGAGGACAATGGGTATAATGATGAAGCACATGCAAAGTATATGCATCAACAGGGATATAGAAATAACAATTACGATTGGAGGAAGGAACAAAATTTTCAGAAGCCACAGCCTACCCTAGAGGAAAAGAACAATGAATTGCTTAGTCAGGTGGTGAAGCAAAATCAGGAATTGATGGGATCACTCGCCAAGACAGTACAGTCCCACGGTGAGTACTTGAACCAGTTTGGGCAGTAGATATAGAGCCATGGTGCACAACTGAGGATGCTAGAGATGTCCATAAACCAAATTGCAACTGAGGTGGCTACCATGATGCAAATCATTCAACAAAAATAGCTGGGAATGCAGAGGCTGCTCAAGTACATCATCAAGTGAAGTATATATCTGTGATTAAGGAGACAGAGCCCCCAGTGGGGGAGGTCCAGGAAAAGGGCAAAATGCATTTTGAAACGGAGGCTAAACCTAGTGTGCCATACCCCCGTAGCTTATATGGACTACCAGGAGGATGTCGCATGTTCAACAAATCCAACCAAGAATCCATCACAGCCGTGCCCACACCTAGGCAAGAGGAGCAGGTGAAGGCCATACTTTGCAGTGGAGCTACTACCACCAAGAAGGATGAGCATCCACGTGCCACACCAACTGTGAATGACGTGCCAAATCCTATTCCAGAGGGTGACATTGAAGCAAGCTTAGGGGAAGAGACCCCGAATAGCCCATATGTGCCACCACACAAGCGCATAAAGGAGCCAAGCATGCCATTCCCGGATAGTCTAAAGCCAAGGAAAGAGCAAATGCACTTTAAGAAATTTCTAGAGATCTTACGGAAGCTCCATATTAACATTCCATTGGTGGAGGCTATATAGAAAATTCCTTCATATTGAAGATTCATGAAAGACATCATCAACAAGAAATGGCGGATCAAAGATACATATGTTGTGTGTGTTGATGAAACAATGAGTTCTATAATCCAAGGAATTCTACCAAAGAATAGGAAAGATCCCAGATGTTTCTACATCCCATGTTCCATAGGTGGCCAAAATTTTCCACAAGCACAGTGTGACTCAGGGGCAAGCATTAATCTTATGCCACTTGCCACTTTTCAAAAGCTGGGACTGAAGAAGCAAATACAAACTTCCATGACAATTGAGTTGGCGGATGGATCCATTATAAAGCCACAAGGTATATGTGAGGATGTGCTAGTCAAGGTCGACAAATTCATCTTCCCTGTTGACCTTGTGGTCATGGACATAGATGAGTTGGAAGGAGGTGAGATGATATTGGGAAGGCCGTTCCAAGCTATGGCTGATGTAATCACTGCCATTGGGTGAGGTTACTTGACACTTGAGATTGGTGATGATAGAGTTGAATTCAAATTGCCAAATGAATCATTAGAGACATCCCTTGACAACCCAGGTTAAATGTATTTTTATGTCAAGCCTAGGACATTAAATAAGGGCACTTGTTGGGAGGCAACCCATCCATTGTTAGATTTCATTTCCATTTACTCTATTATTTTTGGTTAATTTTGTTTTTAGTGTAAAAATGATACCCTAATAAGTTTGCTCAGTGTGCAGTACTGATAGAAAGTCGATACCATCGACCACAATGTCGATGGTAGCGACGTGGGTGCAGGTAAGCGACTATAGAAAATTTTCTGAGTCGATACCATCGACGGTCTCGTCGATGGTATCGACCTACCATCAGTGACATCAGAAAAAAAGAGAGCGATGGGTCGATAGTATCGACCAAGAAGTCGATGCTCGTGAGATCCCTGAAGATTTTTAGAGAAATCCATCTTAGTAAAGTTGATACCATCGACATCCCTGTCGATGGTATCAACACGACAGCAGTGAGGAAGCGACGCTCGGGCCTCGTGAGGGTAATTGGAGCAGAAAGTGTCGATACCATCGATGCCTCGCCAATGGTATCGACAGAGCGACAATGGCGTCGATTTCAGTTATAAAAGGAGGGATAGTTTCTCATTTCTACTCTGACCTTCACCGAGCTCCATTCTTCTATCTCTTTTCTTTCATCATGATGAGGAACATCAGTTCATCCTCTTCGCGGGCTGCTCCCATGGAGATTGACACATTCGAGCCACCACCGATGCCCTCATATGATCCAAACTTTCAGGGACAATATCCATCTTGGGATCCCACTGCCCCACAACACCCACCACTAGAGCACTAAACAGTATCAATGTTCCACGTGCTGAGATTGTTTTTGACTATGAGGCCATAGTCAAATTCAAGCTTGGGGGGGAGATGGAACAATTTCTATCTTTTATTTCATTTTCTTTTATTTTAGCAATTTTCTTAGTTTTTAGGATCCACATGCTATCTAGTGTATCCGTGGATGTCTAATGTTAATGTGTCACCTCAATGTTTTTCGCATGGGAGTTATGGGTGCCATTATCTAAAATCGGAGTATAATTGAAAGTTTTTCAAGAATTTGCAAGTTGAACTTGTTTGAAATTGAGCACTTAACCTATGAAAATAATTGAGTTTGTCAACTTTAAAACATAAGATCATAATTGTACATCCGTATGATTCAAGAAATGTGGATAGACATGGATGTTGAGCCTAAACTGACCAAACGGTAATGGGACTTAAATCGAAAGTGAGAGAGAGAAACCCTTTGATTTATTGTTACACAGGTCAGTAAAGATGAAAATATAATCTAGTCCAATGGTTTTGTACATTAGTCTTGTGATCTATCCATTTCATTTCATTCAATATCCACCATAAGAACTGGAAGCACTTATAGTTTTTCATCTCTTGATTGCATGACATGTAGATAGGATTTCATTGTAGCAAGATTTTGCATCTATGCATTCACACATTCTCAAGTGCATGTCATTATAGTTGCATTTTGCATACTCTAGAGCATATAGGACTTTTTGTGCCTTATTTCTTCTGGAAAATAAGAAAGTAGGAAAATTGTTCTATACCCTATGTAAAGTAATTTGTAAGGCATCAGTGATGTTAGCTAAGTGGAAATAAGCCCCAAAATTTTTTTGTGAATGTTCTTTTAGTCATTTGAAAAATGAGGGCTTGAAAAAAAAGAGAAGAAATGTAAGTGAAAAAAAAGAAAGAAAGGAGAGGGAGAAAGGAACTTGTTTCACCTGCATGTATACATAAAGAAATAAGGAATAAGCACATAATGTAGTTTTAGTAGTCATTCCATCTCATCCTGAGACAGAATGATAGTGCATGCATCATTCTACCTAAAATCTAGGCATTAGGTCATTTTGTTGATTTTGCATGATAAAACTATTTGGTGCTTCTCTTTCTTCCACAGCCGCCCATTTCATCCACCCATTGCTCAAAATGGTAGGCCACCCATGATTATCTCCTCATTATTGTATACTAGGAGATCTGCTTCCATTTAGATGGTAGTTAAGACTTGAGCAACGTACATAGGAGATCACAAGATGCACGAAGTCTGAACCGGAGGAATTCATTATATCAACTACTTTATTTGATAGTGTTTGATGATCTTAGGGTGGACATTTCTTATGGAAGATCATTGTCACCTCTAGGGTACTTATCGTTCTGTGGTCAGTGAGGGCCGACATGTGCATGATAGGTGGGAGTCATATTGAGTTGTCTTTTATGCTAATATGTTCTTTAGTTGACTCTCACAATTCTATTCCATAGTTTTGTGCTCGAGGACGAGCAATGTTTAAGCTTAGGGGAGTTTGATGCAAGGGTGTTGAGTCATTTTTATAGACTGGTTTTGCATACGTTTTATGTGTATTTTGATCATATTTGTGATTAATATTACATGATTAACTACCTTTAGTCTATAATCTCATTGTGCATCAAATTTAACTTGCTTCATCTTATTCTGTATAAAAGATCATATTTGTTGGATTTGATTGGTGTTCTTCTCTTCATTTCAGGCAATTCAGATATCTGAATACGTCGATACCATCGACGGATGGTCGATACCATCGACCTGGTCACAGTGCATTACCGGAGAAGAGCAACTAGAAGTCGATACCATCAATGGGATTATCGATGGTATCGAGAGAGCGTCAGCGAGCCAAATTTCCAGAGGTCGATACTATCAACTTCACCTGAGCAGAGGCAGCTTCAGTGTCGTTTTCTATAGAAAATCGACGCCTAAGGCATCGATACTATCGACACACAGTCGATGATATCGAGGCAAGAATAGAGAGAACCTCAAACAATCATGCAAGCGCCGGTGCCTTATGCAGGTCGATACCATCGACCCGCGTCGATGGTATCGACACCGTCAGTTCAGGTTTTTCTAAAGATCATGTCTAATCGGACGGTGGTGATTTTGGGGCGAACTAAAGTGGTGCGTATACCTAATTACGGCGGCCCTAAGCAATCTATCACGTCATTAGACACCAGACAAGTCTCAAGAAGGAGAGGAGAGAAGAACGGAGCCGAGAGCTATGCCCCGATCGTTCCGAGAGCTGCAGAAGATGTTTTCCACTGCCAGAAGGCTGTAGAACGTTCACCCTGCTCCAAGGAATGCCCGAATCTTCTCCGTTCAGGGGTTACACAACATCTATCCATGTTTTCTCCTTTGCTCATGTTGTTTTTTATTGAGATGAACATGCGGGGCTAATCCCCTTTATCTTTAGGATCGGGAGTAGCCCGGGTAATCGTTGTATGATAGTTTTGACATAGTTATCATAATTTGTCTCTTAAAATCTGTGGTATGATGTCATTTTCTCTATTATATCATTATGATTGATCACCCTAATGATAATTTAATACCTTTAATTACTTTGAAAGAAAAATTAATGGTTGAAAAGAGACGAATATCACATTAACTAATAAATCTTTTGAACAAGGCGATGTACAGTTAATGGTGGAAACCTAGAGTGTGATCTTCATGCACCTAATTTTGGGTATAGGTTACTACTACCGTGGAACCGACCTAGATTTAGGTAGTGAATTGTATCGTGACAACGAACAATTCTGACTACAAGCCACTACCCAGAATATGAGACACATTAAGATAATTGTGTAGGAACTAGTACAACGAGAACCTGCGGTGAAACCACAATCCTAAAGATTCCACCTTTAATTGATTAAACCAACCATTTAATCGATTGTTTTGCTTTCTTTTATTTTTCTTTTCTTTTTCAATCAACTCTCAAACCATTTTAATTGGTCTAGTTGATTGCAAACAGTTAGTAGTAGTCTACCGAAAATCCATTCCCTGAGTTCGACTCAGGCCTCACAAAGGCCGATATTACTTTGGCACGTGCACTTGCATTTTACGCACGGTAATTTCGTGTCAGTGGGGAAGCTCTGGCGATGATGAGGGTAGCACTAGTAGAATCTCCAGAGACCTAGGTGGTAGTGGAAAGATCAGGCCCAAGCTACAATGTCCTCCTAAGATCTGATGTCCTCCCAAGCTCTGACGTCCTCCCAAGCTCCCAAGCTCCTGGCGGCAATCAGCTAATCAGGCAAGCAACGGTGGCGGCAATGACTGGAGGAAGAGCGGCAACCGGCGAGTAATGGAGCGATGACGGTTTGAGGAAGAACTACAATGGTGGTAGATTGAGTGGCTAGGGAAAATTGCCAAAGACCTAGGTGAATCACGATGGAACAAAGAATGGTGAGAAAGTCTATTTCACGCGGATGCTATTAAGTTACCCATAGCATCAGTTATTTTGAAAAACCAACAGATAAATACATCATCGTTGGTTAAGAATACAAAATCGACGTCTAACTCCTAAACTAAACAAAAAATAGACATCGATTTAGGGCCATAGTCATCGCTTATCTATGAACAAACTGACGACTAATTACATATCCAAACAAAAAAATTGCCTCAGGTTAGGGGTATAGTTGTCGGTTTAGTAAGAAAATTCTACGACAAAGAAGTAATTTGGTGGAAAAATATTTTTGCGGGGACATGTCGTGAAAATACCTAGTCGTCAGTTTCTTCTAAAAAATTGACGATATAGACCCATCTCTAAAAAAACTGTGTCTCGCCAAGGGGACTTAGTCGTCGATTATTTGATAGACCCGATGACTAATGAGGGGATACTTCTTTTTTCTATAGGGACATGATGTGAATACTTTGTCTCAGTTACATGCAAAGCCGACGCCGAACTAAAAATTTTGGAGGCAAAATTTGTTCTTTGAAAACTTGTATTTCGTAGGCAATTTAAGACGTCATTTTCAATGAAAAGAAATTGACGTTAAAGTGAAAGCGATACCCTTATATTTTCTAAATCGGAAGGGTTTACATATGGTGAGAATTGGCATGAAGAACTAACGTTGGTGGTAGATTGATGTCGGTTTTTCTAAGGAACTGATGTCAAGAAAAGTGATATTCAACGTCATATTTGTACTAGTGTTTTCTCTATTGCTGATATTATGATTCAAGGTATTATGATGTAAATTCTACAAGATTGGGTTCATCTGGAAGCCATATCACCTTCAATGCCAACCTTAGAACTTAAAGAGACTATAATAAGCCTTCATTCAGTCAGACAAGATGTGCACATTCCAAAAGCATGTAGTGTTTCCATGCAGAACCCAACTGAGATCTCCCTACATCAGAAATAGTGTGTCTCACCCAGAGCATGACATGTCTACCTATAGAGACACCATTCCATTTTTATATCAATGAACACAACATGATTTACTCAAGCACACCATGTCTCATCACAGTAGGAATCAACCAAGTCAAATATAACAATGCATGATTTATCCAGCCAATGACACACCAAATCCACCTCATCAGCAACATCAAAACACATATAATTGACATGGCGTGTCGATCCACAACATGCCATGCTTAATAGTTGCCCACCCTTGCTCTTAGTAATTGCTGAGAGACACGAGGTATCTGTACACATGCATCACATATATACTCGATTTTCTACAAAAATACAAATATATATTAGAATAGCGATTTTGAAGAGGTATCTTTTCTTATCTTGTTCCAACTTCGAAAAATGAGCCTAACGTGGATCACGAAGAAGGGAGATAAAGAAGAAGTAGATTTCTTCCTCCCTTGGTGGAAGAAGCTTATTGTGCATCTACATAGCAGAGGATTCATCCTCTACAACTATTATATCTCATTTCCTTTTCTCCTCTAATTCTTCATTCTCATTCTATGAAATTTATAGAAAATCTGATTTACAACTTCGTTTGTGAATCTTCCTATGGATATGGAGTAGTTCCATTTGTAGTTGCTTCCTTTTTGGCACCCATTAGTCATGCAATGAATAATTTTTAGTTTATTTGTAACTTTTTTCTAATATATATCTCTATTTCTTTGAATGCTTATAGGAATCTCGACCAAGGTACCAAAGCTCTCCATATTGGGCATACTTAGATGAGATACGGATTTTGTGGATAGTAGTTAGAGATGTAACAATATATTACGTGAAAATGAATAGGGGTAATGCAATAATATCTTGTTGTGCATGTAACTTAAGTTGGTAGTTGTTTTCTTGAAATGAATTTAGGAAATCTCTTATCATAGGCGTGATTATTAGTTGGAAGACATCAATCACACTACCTAGTTTGTTAATATACAAGAGGAAAAATAACATTGTTCAATATGTTTTGTTGATATTCGTCATATGGTTGGTGGATGCCATAGCACTAAATAAGCTTCCTTAACAAGTGAAGAGTATTTTATGACTAGTTTAGATAATTTAGAATAAAATCAAATTAATTCTTTTCATCTTGAATGATTAAGTTAATTGAACTGGATTAATCATTTGATAGTTTTGACTCCTTGTGGAGAAGACTTTAAGCTTATAATATTACAGACCCGTCTTATAGGGGCCTTAAGTTTGTGCAATTTATGTTTATAATTGAATACTGATGCTTGAAGTACATAATTGCCCTTTCTTATTTATGTGGGTTTCTCTTTATGGGGATCCCACCACTTCTCTCGCTATTATAAACTCTATATTTTGATGTGGGTTGTCTTTAGGAGCGCCCACCCTCACGATGTACGTTTTATGCCTTACTATCGTTTTATGCCTTATTATATTCCACTCAAATCTCATTTGAGTTCTCTGGTGCTCTAATTGATTTGTGAGGTGAAAATCGTTTTGTGACGGTTTATGCGTTAGCATTCTCTAGTATTTTCATGTTTAATATGTTTTGAAAATGGCTTATAAGAAAAAACTTCTTGTTAGCTGTTGGAGTGTGTTTGATCCTTCTTTCACTAGAGAAATCCGATAATTACCTACAAATCCTACAGTCCCATGCGCTCAACCTAATGCACGGCATTTTACCAGTTTTTTGAAAGACAGCAAAGAATTTACGACGTTCTTTGAATGCACTTACAGCCAATTCTGCAAACCCTGCAACACAGAGAGCCAGAAGGAGAGCGCTAGAAGACACGAGTCCATGAGTACCCTAGAACAGCCCATAACTTCCCTTTAACCTAAGTAGCAAACCTTTTACCGTTACCACGTCTTCTCATGACTAAATGTCTCTCATACAACGACAGACCTGGATAAGAATCAGTGTTCTTGTGAACACTAATGAACGTGCCTGCGATTTTGTCAGGGAAGGAAAAAAACAACACCATCAGGGTCACATCATGGACAACATCACCATTGTACAAACACATCTTGGTATTGCTAAAAGTTTTGGCTAGCTCTCGCCCACGACAATGTTTCCTCTTGAATTGTTCAAACAAGGGATGACAGAGACAAAGTGGATGGAATAAATGAGGAGAGAACAGATTTAATTTTTTTTCTTATTTTTCTTTTTTGACTGACCTACCAAAATTTTGGGAGAGGAACCAAAGATGCATGCCCCCACCACAGCGGGTGGACATGAAGAACATGAACAGTTTGCTGAACAGGGAGTCACCTATGACAGACACATCGGTAGTGATAAGCGCTGTTGATGGGGTCGTTGGCGTCAACAGGTATCTGCTCCGCTCTGCACGTGAACCTGCAGCCTCTGCATTCGTTGTAAGTGCAAGTCGGCGCCGTCGAGCCTATCATCAACCTCCTCGCAAAACCCCTGGTCTTCTTTCTGCGTTGGTGCTGCTTACAGGGAAGGGAAGCGTCTTGCCTCCCAAAATTCTGTATGAAAGATGATGATTGACATGCCCAGGTTAGTAAAAGAGTGACGCAGCAAGCTTTTTGTTTGATTTGGACAGGATAAGAGTATCCTGACGAGGGTGTATTATCACCTCAGCTGGCTGTTCGGTTCTGGGCTTCTGTAGCTGCATGTCCGAGCCCCAGTGCTGATGTACTTTGGCGTCTGGCTTTACTCCCTGACCTGCATCAGTGAAAGCCATGGAGGGATTAAAAACCAAGTGGAAGAATGAGCACTTCTCTCAGAAGATATATGCAGCTTCAGGACTAGTCATCCGTATAAAATTAGACTAGTTGGCAGCTGCTGTCGCGGCGCAATATGGTACGATACCAAGTTGCTGAAGGAAAACTTTTTCATGAAGAGAGACATTATAATGGCCTGGGATGTCAGCAGCCGTACCAGTACCAGTAGACGGAGAAGTAAGAGGTGGTTCAGAGAACTGACCTTGGCTGGAGAGGAGCCCCGTCAGAAAGATGAGGAAGAGGAGCAACTTCCGGAGGATGGTGCTGCTGATGGGCCTTGTAGTATCCATAGGTTTTGGTGCTGGTGGACTAACTCTGAGGAGAAAGGGACAAGAAGAGGCACTGAAAAGGAGAGGATGGAAGATGCTTCATAGAGTGAGTGAGAGATAGAGATAGACGGAGAGAGAGAGGGAGAGTTCTGGTGGTGGTATATGGGTGGCGCTACCAAGGGTCGGGGATGACGAGTCTTGACTCGTCCATTTGATACTTCGAGGAGGCGGGAGTGCATAATGGCGGAGGGTAAAAAACACGAATTATTTGGAAAGGCGGGTTCTCTTGGACGGAGGTTGTGGTCCATTTGAAACCTTGGGAGGTTGTGGTCCATTATGACCGGATCATGGAGGCCCATCGGAATCTGGTCCGAGAAAGGGCTGATAGCGGTAGACGCCACGCTCCATCTCATCGGCCTAGATCGTGTCGGGTAAGATCACCCATATCAACGTACTCTTCTGGGGTGTGGGCCGGTTGGGTCATGATGTTGGTTAGCCCCTATCGCAATTGGGTACAGGCGATGTACTGTTTGGATTCCCTTAATTTGAGAGCACGTAGGACGAGGAGGCCTTTCGCACATTTTGGAAAACTAGGTGTTACTCCGTGCATTATACGAAATGAGAATATTGGATTACTTTATATGTTACAATATTGATCTAGATCTGTCAAACTGGGTCAAAATTTACGAGCACCTACAAGACGACCTGTTTAAATCGAATTTAGGAGATGAAATTTGCCACTGATTTAAAATTACTCAAATTCATACACACATGTTTATTTAGTAGGTTTTGCGGGTGGCCTGTGAGCACCCACAGATGACCCACTTAACTAAATTAATTATATATAAAAAACATGATGATCTACTATTACTTCAAATAAACATGATGATCTACCACTACACATTATTGTCTAAAGAGTTCCAGTCCAAACCCAAACGTACCCAACATGATTGATATCAGAGAGAACTATTGTGAGAAAGTAAATTTACGTCTAGTACATTATCTAATTGCTCTAATAAACTTAATTTGGAGTTGTAATACAAGTTACTAACTCAAGTTTGTCGATCAAAATTATACATTATAGGATTTTAATTATAAATTTAGAAAATTTTATCTAAAAAGGTATGTGGTTGAACGGTGGTAAAAGTTTTAAAAGCATACTTCTTGTTTATAGCGACAATGTAAAAATTAATCTTTTTGTGCTATATACATGTCAAAAAATTACAATCGTCATCTGTAAAATATTTTTATATTGAATAAATGTTGTATGGACACCCACGGGTTACCACCAACCCCCTGAATCGGGTTTAATTTCTCTTTATTCGACCTGTTTAGAATTATATATTTTTACCACGCATCCGCGAGATCCAATCCAAACAACCCACTTACCCGTTTGACAAATATAGGGCCATAAAGACAATTGCACTATGAGTAAGATAGGAAAAAATATATGTTGAAATTTATTTTGAATAATATCATACTAGACATCAATAACCCTATAAATAAAGGACATTGGTGTGTGTTGTTTGAACTGCTTGCTCGACGCACACCACACTAGTTCATTTTATTATATTTTGTTCATGGAGTCTTTCGCTCAATACAAATTATGTATTAATTGTTAGCGTGAGTAGACACGTATATATATATATATATATATATATATATATATATATATATATATATATATACATACAAACATATGATTCATTAAGTACTTGTGTAAGTAGTTTCAATAATTACATGCTAATGAATGGAGTCACCTATTAGTAAATGGTCGACCGACACATACTCAAAAAGGGATGTATATATAATTTTAGTTTATGACACATTACAAGTTAGAAGGTGTATCATGTAAAGTTTTTTTGAGTTATTTTCTTAATAGATTATTTAATTTTGTAGCACTCTTCTACTTTAATTTTTTTTTAAATGTTGACAATTATTATTCGAATAACTCAATTAAGTTAATTATTTTACTAAAATAGTGACAGATGTTGGTGTTGGACGCTATTTAACATGGTTCTGTTGGTAAGTAACTTTTCTTATAAAAGTGAAAAAGTCAGTGAATACTGTATTTTTTTTAGAAACTCCTTCCATGCAATGTCACATTAGACACCCAAGCAAAGTAATCTCAGAAATAGACACATGATGACAAGTCATCACGTGTACAAATATACAACGACTACTCAACCAAGTTTCTTGAATTTTTTCTTCTTCAAAAAAGTAAAAAAAAAGAGTCAATTATAGTCCGAGCAGCTTGCTTCAACTGAATTATTCATTTTTTTCTCTATCTATTCTTTTTACTTGTGTGCCTGCGTGCCTTTTCTACCTATGTGCCATTATGTCCTTTGCACGTGTTTTATGGGTCATTCACTCATCTTTTGTCTGCAGATTAATTGACAACTCCTATTGTTGGTTTTTGTAAGTTGGTATATAACTTTTTTAATCAAAATAGTAATACATTTTCCTACTTAATAATATGAAAATCTATCAGGCATTCCTACGTAGTTACTTTCTCAATTTTTAGACACAATTCTTATAGTGTTTGAGTTTTTTTTCCATCAAATTAAATGTATTTTTTGTGCATATGTCAGAAATTGTGTCTACATAAATATATTTTTATTTAAGTACATCGTGAAGTCGTCTACATTATATTGAAATTCATGAATATGGTCATAAAAATATTTCTGGGCTTCACGTGCTTGGTAAAACAACAACGAAAAGCAGGTCACCTGTGGTTCTTTATATGGTATTGTCTCTCGCTGGCATGCATGTTATTTCCCGAGAGAACCGTTGCCCACTTCGCTGAGCTACTTCTCGCAGTCATACCGCTGCTTCTACCTCACTATCGTAGTGTCTCTTCCTGGAGATAACTACGACCAGTCTTCACTATTGAGTAGTAGGTTGATGACTGGAGGAGATGTAGGTTGAGTTCTGCGAAGCAAACGTAGATAGGTGAGGTATAGTCCTCCTTAACCCTTGAAGAGAGTACTTCACGCCACATCCATCTCTGCAGTGTCTCAAGGGCTGAAGACTTCCATACCGATTAGCCATCAGTTTGTCAGTCTGATCGGATGGACCGACCAGTCCAATTTGGATTTAAAACACTGATTTATACACAATTTTCTAAGTAAAGAAGTTCAATTAGCAACCAGACATGTTGAAATACATACTGTTTGAACTTATAAATTGGATCGATGTATACATGGATTCGAATTTGTAACACATCCATATTCCTTTAGATTGATATTAAAAAAAAATAAAAAATCAAATAAATAAGCAACCAAGTAAGAAGCAACTGATTGGTCCTCGCGATTAAAAAAAAGTTGTAAAGGCAAGCTCTTAGACAAACAACAACGAAGAGCAGGTCACTTGCGATTCTTTGTATGGTTATTAAGATAAGATACACCGCTCTACTTTATTTTAATATATTTTGATCATGTAATCTTTTGGCCATTTCATATGTATATACTACACTACTTTATTGTAATATATTTTGTTCATGTCTGTGTTTCGCCATTCATACGTATAAAATCACATCGAGCAGTCGAATGGTTTTTACTAACATGTAATCATCATTGATGTTTGAAAATAATATTTATAAAGTTATTGTGGATGACAATATAATATTTGATTGTGAATCAAAACTTCACGTGACTAGAAAAAACAATTTTAGTTAATGAGAAATTATTTGTATATTATTATAAAAGTCTACTTATGTATTAGTTGGTTCAGTAAGTCTATGTGATTACATGTTGGAAGGAATCAACTGATTGTTAATTGAGTTGTTCTATCTCTTCATCGATTGTATATGGATTATTATATCGCAATATATTACTAATCATAAATACAATCACAAAAGTATTTTTTGATTTTGGTTTGGTAGTTTTGATTATGACATGTTACAAGTTAGTGTGAATCAGTCGGTGTTACATTCAAACAATTTTTGTGTGTGCTCATGAATCCAATCAGTATGCATGTTTCAACAACATGTCTCAGTGCTAATCAGTCCAGTCTCTTTGTGTACTTATATATTTAAAGGAATTAAATCATTTTTAATTGAGTGTTATCTCTTATAGTGGGTTGTAATAAGTAATTGTGTGGTAATAACAAATAAATTATAAATTTGAAAAAAATTCAACTTTTGCAGAGGTTCAGATGGTCTTCTTTCAGCTACTTATTGGCAATTTTATAGCATGATTTAAGAAACAACATTCTAGTAGTTTTTTTTAATAAGAAATAAGGACAACTACTTTTGTCAAAATAAGCGGTGAACCCGATTGTGCCCGACTCGGAGAAAACGGGTTCGAGTTTCATATTTGATGTTCCGGACTGCTTCCGTTTTTAAGATCACATGTTTGAATCTAAATTAGGTCGGGTTTGGATTTAGAAACCGGACAAAATTGAATTCTATACACTTATATACATATATTTATAGGATGTATGCTATACTTTGAAATGATGTGTTCTTTTGGTATAATATATACTATTACTTGCAATTGTATGGTAATTGTATTAGAGAATTATTTTTTTCTAAAAAAATGATCATCAAATCTGGGTCCAGGTTTGATTTTGAGTTTATAATTTTCAATTTGGGTCAATTCCAGGTTGAGTGATCTGGATAAAATCTGAGTCTGGGCCAGGGTCCGAGTTTGACAACCAAACAAATCAAGTTGGTTTTTTTGAACTAAAATCAACCCAAACCCAATTTTTTTGACACTCCTAACTGCTTTTGAATAGGTTGCTTCTACTGATATGCGACTTTATTATTGTATCATGTGAACAATTAGATCCACCGTAGTAGTTCCATGACGAAACATGCGGTGATAATCTACCACGTCTCAGGGTGTGCAACCATTTGTTTTGATAATTTTTTGTTTATTTTTTTATAAAGTGTTGGCATCATCTATGTGTGTAATTGGTTTTGGGTTCTTTTTTCAATTTTTCATTTGAGTATTTTGCTTCTTATATTTTTAAGCATGTGTTTTATAATACGTAAAAGTTATTTATAACCTCATATTTATCCTATTATTAATAGATTTATAATTAAATGTGAAGAAAAAACATTTGAATTGTTGACATTCATCATGTTCTTTTTTCTGAAGACTCTCTACCAAATAATATCACATTTGACTCAATGCAACATAGTAATTCAGGGACAAACCACATACTGACAAATCATGACTCAATGCAACAAATCACCAGATATCAGAGAATGCAATTACTTGCAATCTTTTCTACAAAAGACGCCAATTGTTTTGAGCACCTAACTTTGTTTTTCAATCCCCCCCTCAAAAGAGACAACAAAAGTGTTAAACAAAATTTTCTCAATATTAATGACAAGTCAAGTATAATTCATGGGCTTAGCATGTGTTTCTATCTAGTATATAAAAGAAGTAGGGGATAAAAGTAATGATAACTTTTTCAGTGTCGTAATGTCACTAGGCAGATCCTTCATGGTATGACACCAGATCGACCACATCTTTCACATCTTTCAATCTAACACCTTATTGCTATCTATTACAACTGCTAAAGGATGATGTGGGTGCGGTGATTGGTATCAGCCAACTCCAACCATGACACATAACTTTATTAAAATACATAAAACTAATTAATAGTTTAAAAGGACAAAGCATACAATCATTTTTAAAACTTGATATATAATAGGGGACAATTTATAAATAGAAAACTAATGAAATTAACAACATTCAACCCCTTATATGATCTTTCTTATAGTCTTATTAGAATACATGAAGACCAATTTATATTTTAAAAATTAAAAGAAAAAATTCTATAGAAACTCTTCTACACAACTAAATTGTTGTCATATTAGAATAAAAGACTAATTTGTAATTGATATATATATATATATAATATGTATGTGATGTTTATGTTATCCAACTGTGTAATAAAAATTAGTTATCTAGCGGTTCTGGTAAGAAACTAAACGTTCTAATTACAATTTTAGCATTTGGATTACAAATTTTCACTCTTGGTCATAGTTAAGAGTGAAGATTTTTTTTTCAAAAATGTATTTTTATTGTTTTCAGCGACAAAATACAATTTTGATGTCAATTTTACAAAATAAATCTTATTATTACAAATTCAGTCATCTCACTGCAATTTTCTACCTTCTTGCTACAAAACTAGATCCACAAATAACTAATATTAGTTATTCGACTCAGGTAGGGAATATATGATCATATATATGTGTATAAAAGATCTGTAGATTAATTTGTCTCAAAATGGTGGACTGATGTTTCTTGGAGCTAAGGTATCAATTCAGCCAGTCAAACCTTCTCTGCTTAGAAGCTACACTAATTAATCCAGTCAATCCATAGGGTCCAGTCGATCGACTATCACGCTAGAACATGAAATCTCTAGCAGCCACCATGCCCTTCTCTATGGTTTCTAGGGAACTTCATATCCCATAAAAGGAGGGAGGATATAAACAAAGACATCTCATATTCTATCATCTCAGAGACCCCCTCTGGTGTATGGGGAAAGGAAGGGAGAAAATGATCCATCATCATCCTCACAAAGTAGGGTTGTCAATGGGTAAGGGTTAACCCGTTTACCCTTTACCCATACCCTGTAGGGGAAGGGTAAGGGTAAAGGATTTTCTTACCCTTTACCCCCCTACCCACTACCCTCTAACCCGCTACCTTAGTGGGTAAGGGTAAGGGTAAGGCATTACCCATACCCTCTAACCCGCTACCCCGCTAGTATTTATATATAATATATTAAATATATTGTCATATTGTTGTTTAAGTCTACTAAATATTCAATATTATGTGGTCATCATTTAATATAATACATAGTTTTCTTATTTACTTTTTAAGTAGCTAATTTGGTCATGTATGCATCACCATTTTGAAGGTGTAAGACCGACATGTATGAAATATTTTCTAGTTTACGTACCATTTGACATTATGTAGTCATTCTTGAGCATCTTGATATCTCACTTATATATAAATATATTGAGAAGCCTGTTATTTTTAGTATTAGCATATATTTTGGAAAAACATATCAATTCCCTGCCTCACCCTTACTATAACACCCCTCCCTAGGGTTTCATACATAACCAGCAGAAGCACAGCCTAATCCCCAACATTATCCATAATGTGGGGTACTTGGCATATCAGGGAGGGATTTTCACATGCATGATCTCATATCAAAAAATAAACAACACTTGACATTCATAGAAACATAGATTCGTACATAAGTTCTTGGAAAGAAAGCTACATCATGCTTCTAAAGGTATACTAAACATAAACTAGATAATCATGAAAAAGATAGGATCTCCATAGATGGACGTCCCACCAGGCAACAACTTCTAAGGTCTTGGATCCTTGGAATCTTCTCAAGATGTCTCCTTCCCTTTAGCTCCAACTTCTGCGGACATCTCGTCCCCAACCATGCAAAGGAAAACAAACATGGTAAGTAAGCGGCATTGGCATGTTATAAAGCATAAACATAACATATAAATTGATTTGACATAAACATGAACATGCCTTAACATTAATCATTTCTTGGCATATTTTACATAAGGAATTTGACTAGAAGTATATGCTCCTCTCTTAATGCCCCATAAGGAGCCCATAATGCTCGAAAAGCCCATAATTGCTCGGAAAGCCCATAATGCTCGAAAAGCCCATAATTGCTCGGAAAGCCCATAATGCTCGAAAAGCCCATAACAAGGTGCATATAAATCTAAATCAATTTCCATTAACCATGATCTTTCTTAGACTTAATTATCTTCTAAATGACTTAGACTTGATCTTAATGGGATTACTCCCTCTTGAACATAGTTGGGATTTCTCCCCATGAAACATAATGGGATTTCTCCCTCTTAAGCATGGATGGGAATCTCTTCCCTCTTAATCTTGGTTTCATCACTACTACAGAACACACCATTGGCGTCGGTTGTTTAACCCCTTTTAGCGACGGTTCTCAAGCGACGCCTATGTGGGCGCCGCTAAAGGTCTAACTCTTCGGCGTCGATCTTCTAACCGACGCCAAAAGGCTTCGCGCCACCGAAAACGCGCCAGCATGGCACCTATAGGCATCAATTATTTATAGTAAGCCGACGCCAAAAGGGTTCGTGCCACAAAAAGGACACCATCTAGGACACTTTCTGCGTCGGTTTGCAACTAATTAACCGACGCCATATTTCTTATAGGCATCGGTTTTATAGTCATAACCGACGCCATATCCCGCCACGGTCGTGCTTTCCTACACGGTCGGGTTGTTTGTCATATTAGGCGGCGGTTTTTATCCAATAACTGATGTTGTAAGCCTTTGATGATGGTGTTCTATAAATAACTGACGCCTATGTTTTTTTTCTTATTGGTTTATAGGCCTACTATGGCTGGTCAGCAGGATGAGAACCTGCAGTTCAGTTTTCTGAGCTGCAGGTTTATGACATCCATTGATATCAGCCTACAAACAGGCCACAAACCTACAAAATCAACAAATATACTTTTCACACAAGTAGATACATTCAGACATCAATTTAATTCTCACATTCACACATGTAGAAATATTCAAATACATGTATAAACATTCAAACATGTATAAACATTCAAAAATATTCATTTATAAAATATCATTCAACATCGCTATCAGCATTCCAATTATATTTTACAGTCCCCACTGCTTGAAAGTCCTGCTCTGGGTTTGCACTGGGATGGCCCAAAGAATGCTTTGATGCCCACAGGATGAACGTGCCTTGTTTCCTCTATCGTGCCGATACCATACATAAAGTGCAGCACACACAAGTGCTTCAGATTCATATAACAACATGACAGACTAACACATATATAGTGCATAACAACAGCAACGCCGAATTTACATACAACACTAGCTTAGTACATATATAGTGGGACTAAGGTGACGAGTTAATAGGAGGACAAACAGATTTCACCACGAGTTAACATTGAAGAAGGTACTAACCTATACTAAGCTAAACAAGTTTATCAGTACTAGCCTAAGGCACAAGTACCGTTCGTCGGGACAATGACGGTCGTGGAAGCTTAGTGGCCACTGGCCAGTTGAACGTGTAGTGGCCACTAAGATGGTGGCCACTAAGCTTCCACGACCGTCATTGTCTCGAAAAATGGTACTTGTGCCTTAGGCTAGTACTGATAAACTTGTTTAGCTCAGTGTAGGTTAGTAGACCTTCGTCAATGTTAACTCATGGTGAAATATGTTTGTCCTCCTGTTAACTCGTCACCTTAGTCCCACTATATATGTACTAAGCTAGTGTTGTATGTAAATTTGGCGCTGTTGTTGTTATGCACTATATATGTGTTAGTCTGTCATGTTGTTATATGAATCTGAAACACTTGTGTGTGCTGCACTTTATGTATTGTATCTGTATCCTGCTTCTCTTCATTGTGGCTTCTTTTGATGTTTCATGGCTTGCTGCCTATATATCTATATAACCTTAGTGTGGGATGCTTGCTCGTTGAGCATCGCTGATAGCCTAGTTAGTTAGCACATTGATTTGGTTAGTAACACTAAAGGTTAATCTTGAATAGGTGAATACATAAAAACGTATATTAATTAAATTGGGAGTGGCACTTAATACCTTGAATTCATCTATTTTTCTTTGGGTAACAAACTCCTCCCAGTCTTTGGGGTCCAAGTAGTTCCATTACTGTGTGGCTTCCTTCTTCCTATATTTATTTTTCAAAGAGAATACAAACAAAAATTATTAGTGCAGAGTTAGTGAAATACTGATCAATGTCTAGATTGATATTAAAAAAGCAAACATTTAGCTTCAATAAAAAAATATAAACATGCATGCCTCTAAAATTGTGATCTTTTATCAATTAACAATCCTTCATTGTGATCTCTGCGCACATATAAGTCATCATTAGCTTCAATAATTTGTGGAGTTGGCAACCCAACTGAGAATGGACTGGAGTCATCATACTTATCATAGTACTCTTCTTCATCTATAGGATCTTCAATGAACTATCTTTTACCATGAAGAACAACCGACCATTTATCATTTGCAGGATCATCGATATAGAATATTTGTTTCTCCTGTGATGCCAATATGAATGGTTCACCCTTCTCTCCAATCTTTTCAAAGTTCACTAAAGTGAAACCCAATTCATCCACTATAACTCCTTTGGTGTTATCAACCCAATTACATTTAAAGAGCAGAATTCTGAAGTCTATGTAGTCAAACTCCCATATGTCTTCAATGACACCGTAATATGACATTTTAGCTTCATGTGGACTCTTATCCTTTGCACTTGCAAAATACATAGTCGACGCTTGAAGAGTGACCCCACTATTTTGGACGACACTCTTATCATCTTGGCGCATTGTGTAATATGTGAACCCATTAATGTCAAACCCTTCATAAGACATAACATTCAGTTTTGGTTTAAAGGTGAGGTATTTGATAGTTTCTGTAATATCATTTGGTGTTTGAGATAGTTGATGTAAGACTTTATCTTCAAACCACTTAGTAAAAGTCTTGTTATGCTCTCTAACAAGCCACATTGAACTTGCTCGAGGATGTTGGCTCTTGATGAAATTGGTATGTTCCTCGATATAAATACTCACTTCGTCCATGTTGTGTAAAATATACAAGTGACCTTATTCCAACTGCTCATGGCTGATTACTTTCACCCGTGATCCCAAAATTCATTTGCCCTCCTCAATATTCTTGTCATTAACATGAGTGTTATTACCACTCAGAAAGTTATTGCAAAAATCCATATCCTCTCTCGCCACATAACCTTCAATAATACTCCCTTCAGGCCGATAACAGTTTCGAACATCACCTTTAAAAACGCTCATGTATCATTCAAATGGATACATCCAATGAAAGAAAACTGGTCCCAACATTTTCACTTCCCTAGTCAAGTGGACAACAAGATGTACCATGATATCAAAGAACGAAGGAGGGAAATACATCTCAAGCTGACATAGGGTAACAACCACTTCTCTTTGCAAATTATCAAGAGTATCAGGGTCAATAACTTTGCTGCATAGACTGTTGAAAAGGAAACAAAGTCTGGTGATTGCAAACCTTACATGCTTCAACAATATAGATTGAATTGCCACAGGAAATATTTATTGCATTAGAGTGTGACAATCATGAGATTTAAGACCTATCAACTTCAGATCTTTCATTGATACCAATTTACGGATGTTGGATGAGTAACCATGTGGCACCTTAACATTTACCAAGCATTCACAAAAAGCTTTCTTCTCCTTTCTAGACAACGTGTAACAAGCGAGAGGTAAGTATGTTCTTTTATTACCCATTTCACGTAATTCTGTTAATTCTAACCTTATTCCCATTTCATGTAGGTCCAGTCTGGATTTTATCCCATCTTTAGTCTTACCTGGTATATTTAACAGAGTACCAATGACACTGTCACAGACATTTTTCTCAATGTGCATTACATCGATACAATGCCTGACTGTCAAAGAACTCCAATAAGGAAGATCCTAAAATATTGACTTCTTCTTAAATGAAGAATTGTCACTCCGTGTAGCCATACTACATTGTGATTTCTTACCAAATTCATTGATAATGTCTTTTACTCTTTCATAAACAACATCCCCTGTTATAGGTTTAAGTGCACTCCGTTCATCATTCCATCCATTGAATGCTTTGCGCTTCCTACGATACGGATGTAATTTTGAAAGAAACCTTCGATGACCAAGATATACAGTCTTGCCGCTATGTTTTAGTCTTATTGAATCAGTGTTTTCTTTACATATAGGACACACTTTAGCTCCTTTGACACTATATCCAGACAAATTCCCGTATGCTGGAAAGTCATTAATAGTGAAAAACAACATAGCGTGCAAATGAAATGTCTCTCTTCCTGAAGCATCATAGGTCATCACACCTTCAGCCCAAAGTTTCTTTAAGTCATCAATCAGAGGTTCAAGATAAACATCGATATCATTTCCGGGTTGTTTAAGGCCCGATATCAACAACGGCAACATAACATACTTATTTTTCATACACAGCCAGGGAGGAAGATTGTATATAACAAGCATGACTGGCCAAGTGCTATGTTGGCTGCTCAATGTCCCGTACGGATTCATCCCATCTGTACAAAGCCCGTCTTAGATTCCTATCTTCTTCACCAAATTTGGGGTACAATAGATCAATCTTCTTCCACTGTGGGGAATCAGACGCATGTCGTAAGATCCTATCATTATTTTTCTTAACATCTGCATGCCACCTCAAATTCTTCGCATCTTTTGGATTTGCAAACAAGCATTAAAACTGTGATATTATAGGTAGATACCACATCACCTTGGCAGGAGAACCAGTTTTGGACTCCCCCGAAGTCGTCAATTTATACCGTGACGCACCACATTTTGGACAATCTTTCAAATCCACACAGTCCTTTTGAAATAATACACAATCATTCGGGCATGCATGTATCTTCTTGGCCTCCATTCCCATTGGGCACAACAATTTCTTTACCTGGTATGTTGAGATTGGCAAGTCGTTTCCTTCAGGAAGCATTTCTTTCAACAAAGTCAACAATAAAGTGAAGCTTTTGTCGCTCCATCTATTGTTAGCTTTCAACTTATACAATCTCAACACAGCTCTAAGCTTCGTAAACTTAGCACAGTCTGTGTATAACGGTATCTCAACATCATGCACAATGTTTCTAAAGATAGGAGGTGGATCAGTGTGCTCTACCCTACAACTATCCATCATTGCATCAACGATGTCTAATGGAACTGGTTCATTCACATCTACGTCATCAGAGGAAATTTCTTCTTCTACCCAAGCACTGCTATCGACATCTACTGGTTTCAAGTTTGAAATCTCTCCATGCCAGTGCCATTCTATATAGCCTTGTACAATCCCGCTACACATGACATGACTTTTGATTTCATCACCAGTGCTGACTTTCAAGTTGTTACCACAATGCCTACATGAACAGTAGAACCTATCTCCAGGTTCTTTCCTATGTTCCTCGGTAAATCTGATAAACTGATCAAGACCAGATATAAACTCTGGGGTGCAGCGATTGCGAATGGACATCCATGATCTATCCATTATATGATCAAAGAGAAAACAAGTATATATTAGGACAAGATTAGGGTCTACGATTAACAAATACATGTGATGTCATTCTTATATATAATAAATGTGTACCACCTATCCCATCCTTGAACACCTAATCTCACTAGTAAGTATATAATGTGTATTGGGTTTTCGAGAAAATTTCAGCAGCATTTCCCCGCTGTTCTCTAAGTACATATGTACTTAGAGAACAAACATGGAAATGCTACTGAAATTTTCTCAAAAACGTAATACACATTATACACTTACATCCTAAGTGAGATTAGGTGTTCAAGAATAGTCCCAAACCGGGGACTATCAAAGATTTACTCCTAATGAGTAAATCTTGGACGGGTTTCTAGGCCAACAAAATCATATCATTAAGAGCATGGTTTCATGTTAGGTCATCATAGGTCATAATAATCCACTAGAATGAGCAAAAAATGTCTCATGGTGTTAAAATAGCATAAGAGTATTAGATCTTGATTCTAGAGTGTACAAGTCATAATAGTGACTACTGATTTTGTGGGGTGATATCATTTCATAGGATTTATAGATTCAAATTTAACAAGTGTACAAGTTGCATCATTTTAATACTCTAAAGGTGACTAGTGGGTCATTGCACATAAAAAGATGGCATTACAAGGAAAGTAAGCAAGCTAGATCAATTAACACTCATCTCAAGGGAACATTAGTTACTGAGGGGACCAGGAAAGAGTGCTTTTAATCACTAGGATCATACAAGTAGCAATGTTGATTAATTCTATGTGATTAAAGATCAAGTAGTGTAATAAAACAAGGTTTACCTCTATTTGAGCCCAGTCGGGCGTCAGTAGGGAGAGAGGGCGAGACGGAGGGTAGGCGAGTAGGTAGGCAAGCAGGCAGGTGAGAAGGCAATGGGCAGGGAGACGGCGGGCAGCAGTAGATGATCAATTAATTCCTGAAACAATACATAAATAAATAAAAATCAGTACATAAATAAACACAAATCAGTAAATAACTTAATTAAAAAAAATATACCCAACAACATTGTGCCTTGGCACAGCCCAAGCATCCGCCCAGGCATCCCAGAGGCCTAACTAGGTTGGGCGCCTGGGTTTGGGACCCTAGGTGAACGCCTGGGCCGCCTAGGCATGCCTGGGTGCCGCCTGGGTAGGTCGGTAGGTACCTGGGCAAGCGAGCAGATCGAGCAGGTCAAGGCGAGGTGAGGTCGAGCAGGTCGGCGGCGAGGAGAATGGCGGTGGTGGGCGGCGACCATCAAGGAATACCGACGAGCTCCAGAACCACCAGACGCATGGCAGGCAGGCGCAGGGACCGGAGACCGGCGCGGTGACTAGGGATCGGAGACTTCGACGTCGTAGAAGGAGCAGGGGAGCGGCGGTGGCGCGCAAGCAGCAGTAGCGGCGAGTGGGGGTTGAGTCGGGCGACCAGCAGCAGCGGCGGAAAGAACAGGATAATTCTCGCAATGAAATAGAAGAAAGGGGAAGAGTCAGGTGATCGTGGGTCTATTAAGTTTGTAATAGGCGTTGGTTGTCTAAAAAAACTGACACCTAAACATCTTAAGCGTCGGTTGATCATAAAAACCGACGTCCAATTGGACAATATTTTCCCTAAATTATTTAGCGGGAACCATTATCAACGTCAATTATCAAAGGATAACCGACACTGTATGTGACACTTTTCATGCAAATTTTCATCTTATATAGGTGTCGGTTAGTAGTTAAAAAACTGACGCTTTATGTGACACTTTTTTTTCGCTCAAAATTTGGATTTCACGGGCGATTTTAAGCGTTGGTTTGTTTTACCTAGCCGACGCTGAATACAAAGCGGTACCTGTGTCTGGATGGTCTTTGAATATAGACGTCGAACATACTTAATAGCCAACGTGGAATGTTATATGCGTCGGTTTGTTTAAATAACTGACGCGTAGAAAAGCGACATTGAATGTTGTTTCTGTAGTAGTGAGTGAATAGTCGGGTCAAAGAGGGGTCATTGGTATGATTCTCCACATAAGACATCCTACATAAAAATTAATCCAATACTTTGTCCTAGATATCACACCACATGAGTGAACAAGATGAAATTGATATATCAATCAAATGATTCCACAAACACTAAGCGTTCAAAGCTTGCTCAACTCACAATTCAACCAAATCAATCACAATCATAAGATAGGTGGTGCACATGTAAAAAGTCAAACATTGATACCACTTAGCAAAAAACAATGATCATTCACTTGCATTTGTCAATGGTCATCATTTTTACTCAAAACAGTAGAGATTGGGTCAAAACACACTTTTTCAGACGAGAAATCTCAAATTTGGGCAAAATTGTCCAAAATGGTGCCAAGTTGCCTCCAATCACAACTAAGCCTAAATGATTGAACTTAAAATAGAAAACAAGAAAATCCTATAAAACATGCAAAAATTACCAAAAATCTACATGATATGCAATGCATGGTGAAAAGAGCAAAACTTTTGAAAATTACGCAAAAATGACAAGAAAGAAAACTACATGGCACGCAGGTATGCAAAGCAGTAAACTCTAAACTAGATATCAAAACAAAACAAATAGGGGGAAAAAAGTAAACAATAGGTGAGATGCAAAATGAGTGAAAATGGAACAAGGGCATACTGCCCTACCACCCCAATCTTTTGAATCATGTTGTCCTCAGCATGACACTAAAATCTAGGATGATAGGGTAGATGATGACTATGGTGGTGGTATGGGTGCTCCTCCCTGTCTGTAGTAGGCGCCCTAGTAGTTTGAATGTAGAGGTGGATAACTGTCCTGAAAAGTTGCTAAAGAACTCCACCAGTCTTCACCCCACTGTGGGTTCCTCTGGGCTTGGGCATTCTGGAACTGGTAAAGATGGTTGACCTAGTAATGCATATATTGATGGTCCAACCAAATGGCATGCTGTGTCCACTGAAAGCTCTCCTGTACCCGTAGTATCCTGTCCTGCGTTGCCTGAATGCCCTCCAGCTGTGCATGAATGGTGGCCATGTCATTTGCATTCACTGAGGGTTGTTGTGGCTTTGACGCCCCTATCCTCTCCTCTCTATGTCTCATTCATCATGTCACTCTTTCCTCCGCTGCCCGTATCTACTCAAATGCTTGTGAGGGTTCTCCTAGATCATCTACAAAAACCACCTCAAGGATGTCATCTCCTCTAGGGTTCTCCTCCTCATGCTTTCTCAATTTCTCCAGAAAATCCTGCGTTGGTCCATATTGTGCCATGAGGGGTGGAATATGGTAGGGCAGCTCCAAGGGGACTCCTGGGTATGGTGGGTTGACTTGGTAGATGATGTTCTGCTCCACAAATGTGATCATGGAAGAGCGGGCCAAGTAATGCAAGTCAACCAACTTTCCTCCATCTGCCTTTGTGTATCCTATCATGTCATGTCCTAAGGCAGTGGCTATGGACGTCACAATCCCTCCCATTACAAATGGATTTTTACTCTTGGAAGGGATTTTACCTAGATGCTCAATAAGTAAAGCTCCCAGCTTTACATGCTTTTCCTTATTCATCCAACCAAGTACAAAAAGATCCTTCTTTGTGCAGCTGCCTTGGTTCTTGTACCTTCTAAAGATGGAGTTTGCTAACACCTTCTGAACATAGCAGAGGAATGGATTATGGATAGCACTCGTCTTGGATTCCCCCACTATAGAAGTACCCTGGCGGGTGAATTATTTCCACATTGTCATATATGTAGAACTGGAATCATTTTCTATCTTTCCTCTGTCTAGGAGGGCTTCCATCTCTTCACTTGGGGCAAAATGCTGATTTAGGATCTTTGAGGTTATCTTCCACCTCTTGTCCCCAAACATCACTTCAATGGTATTCTCGCCCTCATCAGTCGTTTTCTCTAGTGTAGCAAAGAATTGTCAAGTCAGTTCAATATATGACTCTTCCTACAACGTTAAGATCTCAAAAAATCCCATCTTCTCCATCAGAGCCTGGAAATAGGTGTAGAAGCCCATAGCCTCCGTTGTTGCTTGGCACGCATAGCGAGTTGCTATCACTTTGCGTGTCAAACACTTTGGGTGCTTAGGTTCCTTTTCCCTGTTGGTAGTGACCTCGAGCTATGGATGGGGGTGCTGTTGTGGTATCGCATGTTGCTCAGTATCTGGCATATCCACATCCTCTTCATCATCAAGCAAGAGCCGCTGACGTGGTCATGGCTGCGGCTCTGGCAGCGGTTGCACTTCTGAAGAAACGGACAGTCGTGGTGCTGACTGTCGTGCAACTAAAGTTGAAGGTCTCTCAAATGAGATAGAGGGTCGGGAAGAAGACGACGGTGGATGTGATGTTCTCAATGACGAAAGTGTCCCCCGCTGTGGCTGTGTGGAGGTCTCTTCCGTGATAGGATCCACCAAGGCATCCAATTTGGCCTCCGTCAACCGGGGGTTGCTGTTCCTCAGTTTTATTTGATAGGGGATGTCATCCCTAGTCTTCTCTACTGCTTTCCTTGCGAATTTATTCATCCTTGCTAAAAAATGGAGGTGAAATCAACAAATTTCAAACTTCTCCGAAGAACAGGGCTGTTGGGGCGGAATGGAGAGGAAATGGTGATTTTGTGGATGGAAATTGGTGGAATCTGGAGATTAAGGTAGTGGAAATGGTAGGAGAATGATTCAGAATGATTTGGGGGTGATTTGGTGACAATTCAAGGGTTGGAGAAGGTGGACAGAAGGCTGCACGGGTGCTAGGGAGCGGAGCATGACCGTTCTGTTCTTCTGAGAAATGAGCAAGTGAATTGAAATTTTGTAAAATTTTGACTTAAGTTGCTGGAATCAGGCTGCGACACGGCCGTGGTGTCATCAGGTACCACGACCGTGCTACCTTGCACGGCCGTTCTGCCCTAATTATATAATTAGTTGATTTTCTCAAAATATGATGATTTCTCTATTGAGAGTGAGTGCACCACTACAGCCGTTCCACATCACCACGGTCGTGGTGGGCACTGTGATTGTAGTATGACACTCAAATCTTGTTCAAACATCAAAACATTGATCTCAAGTAGATATTCTATTGATTCTTTATCAAAACTTAGTCCATTCTTCTTCATTTCACTCTATCCTCACCTGAACATCTCAAAACTACACAAAAATTATCAAATACAAGTTTGTGTTTTCTTGGAAAAATGTAAAAACAAAGCAAAAGTATCAAAAATGTAAGGTTGGGTCAAAAATTCCCAAACCTAGGTGGGTTGCCTCCCACAAGCACCGAGTTTCTTGCCTTCAGCTAGGCTTCTTGGTGATTCTTCATTCATTCATCCATTTGGAATTCTCATGTGTCCATTCTTGCAAAACATGCATCCCTCATTTGCTTTTAATATATTTCCCTCATCCCTTTCATCACAATAATCATCTCCAATTTCTTCACCTTGATGTCCTCTCAAATTCCCATTTGGACTTATGAAGTGATCATTTCCAATATCCCTATCTCAGACTCGCCAGGTTGGGGGTCTTGTACATGTTGATGTTGATCTTCATGTCCATGAACGAGACTGTCATAGTACCACTGTGTACATGAATGTCAGCATCAGCTGTAGATAAGAATGGCCTTCCCAAGATAATGGGAATCTTCCTATCCTCCGGCTCCATATCAAGTACAAAAAAATCCGCCGAGAACACTGTGCCTTTCTCTTTGTCTATCATCACCAAGACATCATCCACTCTACCTCTAGGCACTTTTATGGATCTATCTGCCAACTAGAGAGTGCAATGTGCCGGCTTCAACTTGCCTAAGCCTGACTCAACATAGACATTGTATGGCATCAAATTCACACTAGATCCCAAATCAAGTAAGGACATGTCTATGCGACGTCCCCCTATGTAACTAGGTATGAGTGGGGCCCCTGGATCCTTTCTCTTCACGGGAAGTGAGTGTTGTATGACATTGCTCACTTGTTCAGTTAATCTCACCTTCTTTGGAATCCTCCCTGATGACCTTCTTTTCACAGTGCATAGGTTCTTGAGGAACTTGGCATAAGATGGGATTTTTTTAATAGCATCCAAAAGTGGAATGTTCACCTTCACTTGGCGAAACACCTCAAGAATATCAACATTGTGCTTTTACCTCCTTTTCAATTCTGGTGGCTCATCTAGTCCTTCTACGAATGGAGGATCACTAGTTTTTGCCGTACTTGCATGAACATGAGGCAGAGAACTAGGGATGGTATGACCTACAAAAGGGGTATGTGGTGGATCACATGGAATCCCAAACTCAACATGCGGTATCACAACATCATCTTCAGCAATATCAATCACAGTTCACCACTTGGCTGCCTTTACTTTGCTTTATCAACCTTCCTTTGGCTTGTGGGCTGCTCAAGAGTTTTCCCACTCCTTAGAACTGTCACAACACTACCTTGCTCATGGTGGAGAGGGGAAGCATGTTGTGGTTGTGGAGGAGGTGGAGGTGACACTTGGGGTTGAAATTGAGGTGGAGAAGAGAATTGAGGGGGAGGAGAGAATTGGGGTTGGAAAGTAAAGTTTTGGGAAATCTGAGGTGAGGGAGGTGGTGGAGGAGTGTAAGGCTTGGAATAGCCTTGGAAGGAGTGAATGGGATGTACTTTCATGGGGGGTGGACTATAGAAGACGTGGGAAGAAGGCATAGGTCCACTTGCTTCATGGTGGCTCATGATGGGTTTTAAAGACAATTTTTCTTCTTGGAGAGTGATTATGGAAGATAGCTGCTCTATTCTCTCTTCTAACCTTGCAACATCTCTTTGAACATCATCAAATACTTTCAATATAGATAGAACCTCTTCCTCAAACCTTGATCTATATGTGGGACTTTGTGGTTCCTGGTAGCTATAGGAGTGATATGTCTTCTTTTCTTCCCCATAGAACTCAATAGCATTGATAGAATGACCAGGAGGTTTGGTCACTTGGTTTCTCATGAAGCTCACCATTTCACCAAATATTTTCATCAAATGTGGGCTTGAATCATCATGAGTTGGAGATGTCACACCAAAAGATAGGTCACTGCCACTAACCATACTAGAAGCTTTTATCCTTGAACTTTGTGCCAAACTCTCAAACAAGGGACATGTCTCCTCAGGTGGTTTAGCCATAAAAATTCCTCCATAAGAAGAATCTACTGTAGCTTGACTTGCATGAGATAGACCAGAGAAGAAGGATGGAACTAGCTGCCACAAAGAGATCTCATGATGTGGACATTCTCTCAACATCTTTTGAAATCTCTCCCAAGCCTCGTGGAATCACTCATTATCTATTTGACTAAAACTTGCTATGGCACGTCGCATTTGCGTCAAATTTTCTATAGAGTAGAATTTCCTCAAGAAATCATTTTTCATCTCTCCCCAACTCATGATGTCCCTTCTTGAATCATACCACTCTTTGTCTTTGTCTTTGAGGGAAAAGGAGAACAAAGTCAGCCTGATTGTATCATCACTTACGGTCGGCGTCCTGAAGGTGGAGCATACTTCAAGAAAGGAGTCCAGGTGTTTGTAGGGGTTCTCACTCTCCAAGCCATAGAATATGGGTAGGATCCCAAGAAGACCTAGAGGGATGGAGAATTGCTCCCATGGCATCTGATAAACCCTACTAGCGATTGGCGATTTGTAGTTGCTAGGCATAAAGTAGTCTTGAAGTGGCTTGTGAAGTGCATTTTGGCCTTCCATCTTGTTTCTTCCCGAATGGCTTGTCACATGCAAAAAGCACAACCAAACAAAATAAAGCAAGTTAGTAAACCAATATACACAAAGAATGCAAATAATAATGAATAAAGAATAGCAATGATGAGGGCTATAGAAAAAGTCAAAGCAAAACTAACTAGCTACGCCGAGCGCCTTTCTCCCCGACAACGGCACCAGAAAGCTTGGTGTGTTTCTGCCAATGGTGTTACATGCTACTCAATTGGAGTTTGAATAGATGTAACCCTACAGACAGACACACACGGTGGATTCACTTTCGATATTTATAAAACCTAACTTAACACCTACTCACACTAAAACAACTACACCTGCAAGCACACAGGGTCGTGTCATAGTATAGGAAGGTGGCAAGTATAGGGTCGATCCACAGGAAGAAGAGGGGGCACTAGAGCTAGGTTTAGTTTTGCTAGGTTCCTATTTTGGAGACTAGGGTTAAGGGTTTGAAGGTTGTTTTGATTATTAAACTATTATGGACAAACAAGAAATTACAGGAAAGAATGAAATCTAAGTTAACCCTAGGCTAGAGTAAGGCTAAACAGGCAAGAAAGGATTAAGCTAGGTATGAAAAGGAAAATTACACTAAGGCAAGTAAGAGAGAAGCAAAAGAGAAATTAAAGAGCTAATCTAGCATGAACAAGGCAAGAGCAAAGCAAGAAGCTAACTAAGTAAGAAAAGAGCTAACTAAGCTAAGCAAGCACAAAACTAGAGTTTTAAGCAATAAAGAGAGGTATGGGTTGTTTAGGGGTATGAAATTATCACTTAAGTTGGGGGGTGACATATGAACATTATGATTCCATTTAGATTATCCAAACCAAACAACAAGTTAGAGTCTAATGAATTAACCTAAGATACAAACTGGCCATGGATATGCTAGGTTGTGTATAGGGGAACTAGTCCCTAACACCCCTACTACCCTTACAAGGCTCAATTGGGTTCGGGATTAGGTTCAATTCAATTAGAGTCTAATCAAGTCTAGGTTTCTAGATTAGGCATTCCTAGGGGAATTAGGGGCCAAGGGTAGTAATGGGGAGGTAAAATTAGGGCTTTGGACCCCAATTCCCCTACATTCTAGCCTTGAGAAGGCTCCATGCTAATTGCACTAGAATTATCTAATCTAGCTACTTAGATCTCTCACTTAGGTTTAGGGAGATTGATTAGGATATAGGAAGATGGGAGGCAACCTAGCGATCCAAGAATTGGACCTAGGGGCAAATCCTAAAATTCACACACGTAAGAAATTTGCTGAAATTCATACGTGATTCCACACACAAACCAACAAGCAATTCATGGAGAATGAGATAGAAATAGAATATAATCATTAATAAATGGAATTACAATGTTTACATGCCATTTACCCCCAACATGGTATCAAAGTAACATAATTTCCCCCAAACAACCCACCCAAGGGGCCTAGCTACTCATAACAAAGCAAAATACAAAAAGAAAGGAGATTATGAGTAGAGGAGTGAAAAGCCATGATGATCTCGGTGAAGACTACTCCTTCTCCACCTCCTAGCATCTATAGCTCGACCTACCTCCTCCAAGGTAGGTGAATGGCATGGATGTATGGTGGAAATGGGTGAAAATAATGGAAAACTTGGGTTTTGGTGGTGGAAATGGTGAAATGGAGGTGGAATGAGGTGGGAATGGATGTAGGATGAAATGGGGAGGCTAGAGTGGTTTTAGGGTAGCTAACCTCGTGCCCCATATGCCACCTAGGTATATATAAGTGTGGGGGGAAGCACTAGGTTAAGTAGGGGAAAAATGGGTAAAGAAGTGCAACAATAGGTGGGTTTTGTGTGTGGAACGGCCGTGGTGGATCACCACGGACATGTTGGGTAGGGGTGAGCACTGCCGTGGTAGGATACAATGGTCATGAGAATTAAAATGGAAAGAATATAGGGTTTTGATCAGTTTTGGCTTGAAACTAGCACGACTGTGGTGGTTACCACGATCGTGGTGGGTTGAGGGTAGCACGGTCGTGTTGGGTGCCACGACCATGGTGAGCTGGGTGATGGTGGACATGGTGATGTGCCATGTCCGTTCTTCTTCTGTGTAGCATGGTCGTGCTGTGCAGCACGGCCGTGGTGGCTGTCTCTTGTGCGACCGTGGTGACTTCAGCTTGACTTGAGGGCGACTTTGTTGATTTACTAGTGACCTAGCACGACCGTTCTGTGGTACCACAACTATGCTGGGTCCTGGATAAGCATTTTGACTTTGTTCTTTGGATTTTCTTGGGCATCTTTGCTTCAATGGATCTTTGGCCACTAGAGGTAGGTTGAGGGAGCATCATACTTCACTTTGGGTCTCTCTAAGGGTTGAGAAACCCTAGGATCACTCATTCTCTCTCTTTTCCATCAAGTGTGGTCTGAATGCCTGAAAAACATGCAAATAATGTCTATAAGTGCATTTTATACAAATAAGCATATTGGGAGGAATAACATGTAATCTAACAGGTATAGATGTGATTGAAGAGCAAAATGACACAAGATGAAGCCCTAAAATAGGGTTAAATTAAAGAGTTGATTGCAAATGGTATAGAGGAAGCAATGAGAAAGTATTTGTCTTATCAAACAGTACTCATAGAACCCGACTCTTCATATAAGGTGGACCCTCCTATGACATAGGTGGTTGGGAGTAATCCCATTGACCCATCATCTATCATGCTCACTATAAGTGTTTTTATGACATAGTAGTCTTTCTAAATGATTTGTATAATATGTTTGAGTTTAGGGGTATAATAACATTCTATGAAAATTTGTAGGGGTTGAGGCCATGTCGTCTTAAATTACAACAATATGTAGTTGCACTAAGCGAGGCTTACCCACACCATGAAGGTAACTTGATTCATGGTGCACCGTTTCCCGTTGATGCAGTTTGTGTGACGTCAAGGATCGTATATGATGCTTGGAAGCATAATACACTGCCATATGACCACCCCAAGCACAAGACGATAGGGGAAGCAGAAGGTGGTGTGGTCATATGGCCCAAAGTGGGAGTATTCCATACTAACGAATGCTAAATTTACATTATATTTTTATCTATATATGCATTACATCATTGATATGACATTATATATGAAGGACGTGGTGCCTTAGAAACCCCTTACAACTCATTCTCTGCCTCCTCCTTAATTACCTAGTTGCATTACAAAGGACCTGTTTGACATGCTAGACCCTCAGTGTAGGGGTATGGAAGTATGGATAGCCAAACATGAAGAAGGGTCACCTATGATGGTCCATATTAAGAGGACGTTATAGGTCAACATCATAATACTAGTATATTTTTGCAAGATGTTTACTTATGCATGGTTGAATATAGCTGTGATAGAACTTTGAATATGGTGAGATATTATATAGCCAAATACCTCATTATATATGTTATCTGTTTTATTATATATTAATGCATACATTATATATATTTTGTGGCCACTTACATAGGGTATGTACAAAGTTTACACTATGCCATGTGGCATTTCAAGTTCCATCATTTATTATCCGTGTAAATAAAGACCATGCATCTGTCTTCCAATACTGCTCTACCACATATAAATATTTCAGTAAAAAGAAAAAGACATGATGTTAGCTCTGTACAATGTTGCGTAAGTTTAGTTACTCTGCTTATAATTTTGACTTAAGAATTACATTCCATTGTTGATTTTGGGTTTTGTTTTATTTGCCTTCTTGTCACTCAGGAATAACCATTGGGTGTTATTGGTTATTGTCCGTGCAAAGGTAACTGTGTATTATCTTGATCTTAAGGGTGAAAAAGTAGATAATGGCAGACACGAATTGAAAATGGAACTATTCAAGTGACTATATATATATATATATATTTGTTACCATATATTATTACATGACTATTTACTAATGTAATTTAACGTGTTACATTTATGTATAGGCTATAAAAGATTTCAAAAAGGATGGAGGAAAGGTGGACAACAAAAAAAGGATAGTTTGGAATAATGTTCAGGTAGTTTTCTGACACAAATGCATATTTGCAAACTATGCTTACTTTTACTTATTAACAATTTGTATTTTGAAACTCATAGTGTCATGTACAAGAAAATGATTGGGCATGTGGATACTATGTGATGTTGTGTATGGACATGATGGTTAGATATCGGGAACTAGATATCAATTGCATAGAAAATGTAATATATATATATATATATAGTCTTGATAATCATAAGTATATAGTTTCATTAGATAATATGAAAATATCAAATTTTGAATTATATACGCCATTATCTTTGTAGGTGTATAAAAAGAACTTCTATATGATGGAAAAGCTAGATGAGATATAAAATCCCTATACGATAGAATAACTACACAAAATACAAGAACAATGGGAAGAATCCTTCATTAAGGATGTCAACTTTGAATTTGATTGGGATTAAAAAATGATTTTTCTAAACTTCAATGTCATAATTTCTATATACATTTGGTGCTTATAACTTCTTGAAATTTTAAATTTGATACAAGTAATTTTTTGGTGTATATATATGAATATATAATGTGTGTGAATGTGAAAATGAATTAATACAATGAGAATTGTGTTTCTTCATGTCATGAGAATGGAGTTGGTGTATATGTGAATGAAGTATCATGTGTGTGAATGAAGTATCATGTCTGTGAATGGATGTTTAAATGAATGAATAGAATTATATTTGAACATGTGATGAGAATGGAATTGGAAATGGATATTGAATGTGGGTGGATTGTGTTTGTTTTTGTAGGCTTTGTAGGTTGTTTGTTGGCCCATTGTTAAGGATAACTCACAGACATTGTTAACCTATAGTTCAAAATTACAATTTTGAACTTCAGAACTATAGTTCTGAACTGCAGGTTTTGCATCCTACTAACCAGTCGGACAATAGGCATGCATACCTGCTATTTAGACAAACAAAAGTTAGTTACCAGTTGTTCCAAAAAAACCAATAGTTATGGTCTTCGTTTCGGTTTAGGGTGCAAAACTAATATTATAGGACTAGACAAGAATGGTTGTGTCGGACAACACTATTCTGGGTAGCACAATCTTCGTCGTTGGTTTCTATGAAGCAACCATCTCTAAATATCTTGATCGTCAGTTTAAGTGGAGTGACCGACAACTATGACACAGAATAGGTGTTGATTCCCTTTACAACCAGAAGACAAAGAGACATTTTCTATTTATAAATGTGATTGGGTATGGACAAACGACGTCAGTGTCTTGTCCACAACTGACGACTATGAAATTTGATGTGTCAGGTTGTTTAATCACAGAGATCGAGGTTGAATATCTTGGCCGTCGGTTTTTGCATCCCCGTAGAACTGACATTTAGGCCTCTAACTCTGATGCCGCCCACTAAGGTGTCTCTTTTTAACTAACGATGTAGCTATATTTTAATCGACGCTAGAGGGTTTCTATACTGGTGAGTAAAGCAAAGAGAGAAGAAAGAGGATTCTTTATCCATATTCATAAGTTTCCAGATATAAGCACAATGGATTTCGACCATGGTAAAGGATAGAAGAAGAAATTTCAAGAAAAAGAGTTAGGAGAGAATATCTTACATGTAAGTAGTAAGAAACTAGGCTGGATGCTTAGATCCATCCAAGAAGTGCTCAATCTGAGGCCTAAATCAACATGTATACACGATCTTGCAAGTTTCTCACCCTGAGAATTCTTCCCATCATCAACAGATGGTTTACGTCGGTCTTGAGAAGAAGTAATAAGTTGAATAAGAGGTTCACTTGTAGGGAGTAGGGATGGGTTTTTATATTTAGGATGGAACAAAGAGAAAGTCAAAGGACCCTAAGAGGGTTTCCATTAGTTAAAGGTCAAGTTTCCTATCAATTTTTTCAAACAGAACCTCCACTGGTTTAAATTCATCTAGAAAAATCATTAGTTTTTAACCATCTAGAAAAACTATTGGATTATGAATGTGGATAACCTCCTTTGGTTTATGATCATGCAAGATAACCTTTGGATTTTGAGCATGCAAAACAACCTTTAGTTGTTGAACATGCATGATAATCTTTGATTTTAGTATGTAAAACAACTTTTGATTGCTGAACATGAAGAACAACCTTTGATTGTTGACTATAGAACAACATTTGATTTGTGAGAATGCATAACAACCTTTGATTATTGAACAACCTTTGGTTGTTGAACATGCAAAACAACATTCATTTTTTGGCAAAACTTAAAATGTTGACCATTTTGAACAAGGTTTGGTTGTTGACAAGAAAAAAAACCTTTGGTTTTTGAACAACATTCAGTTGTTGAAACCAAGCAAGCAGCAGTAGGTGCTTCTTCCACCACTACCAAAAAAAATTGGTATAAGGGATTGGTACCTTCATGCAACAAGGTTCAAAAGCATTCAGATAATTAAGTTAAAACTATGCCAATTTTCAAGATGACCATGTAAAAGAAGCACATGCATAAAATTGCAATTAGGTCCTTGAAAAAGGGAAATTGTAGATAAACCCACAAGAGTACATAAAATTGTATAACTTGAGCAAATAAAATTTAAATCGGCTCAGATTTTAATTATAACATTTTCAACTGATATTAAATGATAATATAATGTTTTTTAAGTAAAATAAGAACTCAAATATGACAAATAAGTATATATAGGAAATAATCAAGGTTAGGGCCCTTACAACTAGGATATATGATATCCAACATGGTGGACATGAAAAAGAATACTTGTAAAACAATCATAAACAATGATAGAATGTACATGGTGGCCACTCGTGATTGAAGAATCCAAGGATTAGGATTTGTTATGTTTTGTCTATGCATGAGATATAGGGAACCATATATGACCTCAATTTTCCATTAGCTTGGAAATATTATTCTAGGAGGACTTAGTCATTGCGTCATATACTTTAAATCTTGTGGTTCTTGTTTGTATGTATGATATATATTATATACATGTGAATGATTAGATGTGTTTATTTAATATGCCAAATCCCTATATAAATATGAAGCTTAAGATGCTTTCCAACATGGAGTACACATCAATGACTCCATCAATTTATGTGGATCACTAAAGTGAGGTGTATTGTTCATCATGATGACGTGTGAGGTAAACATGTGGGTTCGCCAATGTAAGGTACATAATTTATCAGTAACGGTGGTCAGGTATACTTAACAAGGTAACCTTAATAGGATTAAGCATCTATATACATGTGTATAGATGTCCCATATGATGAAAGTTAAGAATGGTTGTTACCCATCCATCCAAGGGTTGCATATAATACAATTGACAAAAATTTTCTAACAAAATAATTGATTTGTGAGCGATCCAACAATGTTGACTCATGATCTAAATAAATATGAACCGTTTCTCACTACAAATCGTTATGTTGTATCTTTCAGGACTAATTGTGAGGGATAACAATTCAAAAAAACAGTGGGAGTAAACATTTAATTTAAGGTATAATTAAATAACAATGTTTCCAGGACAAAGTCTAAATTCCTATAATATTATTTAAATAAAACATGTACCACTTGTCATTGGGATCAATCATTGATAATACATGCTTGATCAGAAAAATTTTGTGGATAAGTACATGAACCACTTGTCATTGGGATCAGTCATTGAGCGTGAGCTCAATGTGTTGGAACCTATTTCACTCATGAACCCACTCCCATTAGATCCTATATACTCAAACAAGTTGAGAACATGGAGGACCAAGTGTGTATGTGACTTACCTTAGTTAACATTTGAACATGGACTAGAATATGCAAATATTGCAAAAGGCATACAGAAAGTAATTATGAATGATGTGGTTATTAATCCCTGACATGTCTAATGATGTTATGAACAACTAAGACCAACACTTAAAGGTTATTCACATATTCTTTGTTGAAGTTCAAAATGATAAATTGAGATATAACTAGAAAGGATATGACTATGAACAGATCTAAGTCAGTTTAAGTCAAATCATTTTGAAAAAAATGTAAAACTAGTCTATCATGTTGTAAAAAGAATTCTAAAAAGATTATGGATTTTTTTGTGTATCGTATGTTATTGAATCTTTCATACTCCTCAAAGTAGTAGCTAAATCAAATATTTTGTAGAATTCCAGTAATGGTGAAGAGATTTAAATGAGGAGAGGATGAAAGTCAATTAGTTGAGATGTAGACACAAAGGTCAAATTCTTACTTGATTGAGTTTGATTGTGACAAGTTCTTTTGCACTCACATTAATCATAACCCACCACATATGCTAATAGTTTTGTTGTAAATATTACGATTTCACCTTACTATATCTCTTATAATAACTCATGACTCATGCTATTTATCGTGTAAACATTGGAAAAATTGATGAGAAATGTTTATCTATATGTGATAAATTAGTAAATAAGGTAAACATAGATAATATTATAGTTAACATTAAAATTTCTGCAATCAAGGCTTTCTTGTATAAATATTTTGTAATGTATATCTTTTATACATGTATTGTCACTTCCTACTAAAATAAATGGAAACCCAAGATAGACATACTATACTCAAATGAATTGAAAATAACAAAATAGTATTTATGTAACATACTTAATTATAAGCATACAGATTAATCCTCCTCTCCTTTAGGTCCCTATTTTATTGTCTTGGTTATCCAATCTTTCTTTTTTCCTTTTCTTACCCTTCTTCAATTAGATACCTCCTAGTACCATATTTCCCTATTTTAGAATAAGTCAGACCTTACTTTATATCTAAAAAACCTAATTGAGTCACTAATTATCCCATGGACAAGGCATTTTAGAAAGAAAAAACCATAATAATTAGATTAAGGGAACTAGTGAGTAATAATACAAATCTAATGTCTTGATCATAATATATATTCTAGAGTAACCCTAATGTCTTATATTGAGAGAATTAGAGATAATTCATAAGGTTTAACCATGTTTGGCTAATATCTTAGTCTAATTACCTTCTTTAACTGATTAATGTATAACAGAATAAATATAACAAAAATAATCTCAAAATGAAAATCAAAGTCCAAATTTCTTGTTTCTCATACCTAAATTAGGTAACCTACCAATTTTGAAATTAATCAAAGGTCATATACACCTCTAGTGTCAATCTAGAAGATAAAACCCAAGTTAGAAGGAATTATTTTATTTTAATCCTAGCTTTAGTTGCTTTAGGACAAAGTATGGGAATAACCAAAAGTCATGACCCCCAATTATGACTTGTTGGGCCACACAAATAAGACTCAGGTCAGGTAACCAAATGGAAGATGTTTTCTTTCACCTCTGATCTCTCCATGAAAGTGTGGGATGAGTCCAACCTCTCCACAGCTACCGTCCAGCCTTCTCGTGCTATTCTCACCTTTTCTCACAATTTCACCACCAGTGGATCATATTTCTCTCCCATTGTCAGTGAACCTTATTTGGTTCCAAGTAGAGTGCTATGAACAAAATGCCCCTTCTAATCTTAGGGTGTCGCCATTTCCCAGGATTGCAACACTAAAACTTATTGCCACACAAGTACCCATAGATCAGCCCGATCCCTATTTCCCCTTTGATGACCTACGCTAGAGTTTCCTTTACTCAATTCTACATGGATCACAACGGAGCACCATAGTGACATTGTTGTCTTCCTTGATGAAATCTCTAGTTCTCATTGTAGTACATCCTTTTTGGCTGATTCATTGCAAGGTAACTAACCCGAGGATTTTTCCTTCACTTCCATTCAATAGACTTGACTTATATGTGCTTATGTTTCCATAACGACAAGTGTCATTGTTCTATCTGGATGTCATCAACTATGTTCTTATGCAATGATGGATCACACTAGGTGATGGTAACTCAGACTCCCTCCTAGACTCTAGAATGAGCTTCTAGAATGTCCTTGTCTTGCAATCACCCATAACCCTCCTCCTTCTATGTTAAGTTGGTCATCGAGTGAAGTGGCTTCTTGTATCGTAACCTCGTGTTCTCACGATCAACTCTCCTAGTTTGATGCCTCAAGAGGAACATCTAGCATTAGAGGATTGATGACATGGTAGACACAAAGTAGGCATTTGTGTTTTCTGCTCTCTTTGTCTATGTTGTCGCTGACTCATCGAATTGCGATCTTTCTGAATTAGTCAATCCTGACCTTGGCAAGGAGCATTTTGAGTACACCTCAACCTCCCTCAAAGTTTGGCTATGGTTTACGCCTACTATGGAGGTTTGATATGGGGATTTTTGTTGAATCCAAGCATGAATCAAAGCTCATGTGTAATAGTCATGGCACATGATTCAGTCCCTAGGGTAAGGTTACCTGATTACCTGTGGTGTCACAGTCTATAGTAGGATGCCTCAGGGGCATGTTGTACTTTCTCCTATTCTAACCCATGTTTGACCAAAATTTTATTAACAACTCACTAATATAGTCCAATGTCACTCCAAGGTCTTATATTTACAGGCATTCATGGGTATCTTGATCTTTTCACTATTTATTTTCTTTTAATTCAAAAATGAGTTCTATAATTTCATAAGTAATCATTAATTTTGCAAGACATTTTCTTTATACTTGTACTTCTAAAATTTCGTATTCCTCATTCCTATTATACAATTTTTTTGAACTTAACTTATTGTGGTTATCACCCTTTTAGAGGGAACATCTCATTTTGCACCTTTAACCCAATATAGTGCCCAAAAAGAGTTTATTTAATGCACATACTCAGCCTTTGTTGACTATTACCTTGTTTCCTATGTTGTGGGTGACGTTGCTTCCACCCAGGTGTAGGTACATTATAGGACTAGGATGCAAGAAGGCATCTGTAACATAGTAAAATTTTCTGACAAATCTAAGTTTGAGCTACTTTGCACAACACTCTTGATTGGAAAAATCTTTATGTATAAATCTTTTTGCATATGTTGCATCTGATTAAATTTCTCAAAATTGAGCATCCAAAATTCAATTTCCCCTCACTTTGATCAAATCATACCTCTTGGGACCCACAACTAAATAATGGAACCTCAATATGGACTTTTGTCTTTGGAATCACATAAAAGACATTATTGATATTTGGATATTAATAATTGGGTTAAATGTGATAATAAATGTTTTAGACATATTAGACTGATATGTAAGGAGAGTTAATATTTTTATGAATACAAAAATGTAAAATTATCTAATTTTGAAAATTTCATAGAAAATGGAGGTGTGGATTGAGAAAAATAAATTTCAAAAGATTAAAATAATAAATAAATTAAAAGTGTCTTTTTTTCTTGGTCAAACGGGACTTTGACCCATCCTAACCTAGGGTGTGCATGTGTTTACATTCTTTGGGAAACAATGACCCACAACCCTCCCCCATGGCCTCTCAGTCCCTCATTTTGGATCCCTTAGATCTGGTCCTTACTCCAAAAAATCGTCAACCCATCAATCAAATGCGTTAATGTTTGAAATGCATAGAGCCATCGATGGTCAACAATTGTATATGAAATATCCAACAACCCTTGCTAATACATGGAGCCACCTTAGGCTAGAAAGAGAGTACCATGGGCATAACCCCAAACTTGAGATGCAAACCCTAACAATAGAGATCTTATATGTACCTCCCCCGCCCTACAACAGACCTACAACCTCCATAGACGATGAAGGTATCCTCCTTTTTTCTCCTCCTCCTCTAGCACATTGGAATCCCTCCAAACCTCTCCTTTCACTCTATGAAGATCAGTATAACCCTTCCTTGTGCTCTCCAATAGACATCCACCATCATCCCTCCCCTAGTCTCTCTCCCTATGAACTTTTATGTACCGACTTGCGTTGGGATATGTTTGCAGCAGCCGCAAGTACTTGTCTCGCCACCACAGAGAGACCACCACTTCCACCTTTGCATGGCAAGGGCACTCGATGGTCAGAGCAATAGAGATCTCCTTCAAACCAAATACATACCAATAGGTGACTAAACCTTCTGAGCATCAAGGAGGAACCTTTCCCTGACCTATGAAAATCCCTAGGTTGTATGAGACTTTAGTTTCCCAAATGCAAGACTCACTTATTCCTTGAACCTTCCTAGATATTGAAAATAGGCTAGGTAGCTACAGAACAAACCCACCAATCTATAATTCCCAGGATTGAAGATGAAACTCCCTTGCACCTGAGGTGTGTCTACAATGGCCCTCTCCCTATTTCTTCAATTTTTGAATGGTTAAATTGAAATGTAAGAGAATAGTAATGAACAAATATTAATTCTACGGTCCACATCATGAGAATTATACATGATCTTTTGATAAGATTCTAATACTATCATGACTTTACCTTGACAAGAAATGCAAAGTTATTAATAAAGGCCTAACATATGAAAGGGAGACCAAGAGAATTATCCAAGTAATACAAATCATTATCATAGGCTATCAAAAGTTTTACTCATTTGAAACAAATATTAATAGAAACCGCTAATTTTTACAACCCGTAACTTTAGATTATGTAACCTACTAATTTGCCTCAAAATTACTCCAAAAAATATGGAAGTGTAAAACCAATTATGATGCTAGAAGATAAATTGGAGAATCTTAAATTGGTACTTCTAGTTATACTATTGTAATCAATAAATGTACGTAAACTTTTCATACTACGAACATATAAATTACACAGATGTGTGATATATAGTAGTATATCACATAATGTAAATACTAGGGGGTATTATGTAGTGTATGAGTTCATGAATACAAAGCTTGAGATAATGTACTATCACCATAAGGTAGTATTAACCATTAGAATATGTATAAAAGTAACAAGGATGGACTTGCATTGAACAAAACAAAATAAGTTACTTTTGAAGCTAAGGATTGCATTATAACATGGTATATTCCCCTTCTCTAGGTTTTGAAACTTTGGAGGTTATTGAACCATAGTGTGAAAATATTGGAGTTTTCTTGAATTCTAAGGTACTAGATTCACTATTTCCTTATGGAGTTATTTTTTGTCCTTCTTGAGTTCTATACATCTTGTTTGCTGCTGAACTCTAAACTATTTTATAAGCCTTTCCTACCTTTGAAGGTCACCGTCCCTTAAATCATATTTTTTTATTTTATTAAATATTAATAAAGCACTTGATTTGATCTAATGGAGTTTTGACTCCCCTTTGGCTTTGTCCCCTTAGAGATTTTAATTACTTGAGGTAGGGTACGTCCTTCTTCCCTCTACACAGGTTGTAATGGATTAGTTGTCACCCTTTCAACTGGTTAAATCAGCAATTAGGTTTATGTGTTATTCTTTCATATATGACTGACTAGTAGAGAAATGACATATAACGTCACATTTGGTGGCGTCGGTTAAAACTGAAAAAGCGACACCACTATACTACGACGTCAGCTAAAAATGACAACTTTCACCTATATATGAAGGTCAGACGATTTACAAAAGACACAGGTATTGCTTTTTCTTTAATGTAAGTTTGTTGACATAAAAACTGACATCCAATGTCACCCACGAAATACAATTTTCTAGGGAAACAATTTGCCTCCAAAATTTTCAATTTAGTGTCGGTTGTACTAAAACCAACGACATATGTTCTATGCCAAGCCCTCGCAATTTTTTTTATCCCTAAGTAGTTGTCAGATTTTGACAAGGAACCGATGACTAAACATCCTACATGAGGAAAAATCTATCCCCTCATAACTCATCAGTTTTTACCAAAGAACTGACGAGGATGTGTGTTCCCGCGTTGTCCCCGAAAAAATATTTTCACCCCAATTTTCCTATATGGCGTTAGTTTTTGGTTGGCAACCGACAACTATGATTGTAACTCAAGAACAATTTTTTGTCTGGTTATGTGAATAGATGTCAGTTGTTGTATCTCGAAACTGACGACAAATACCCTGACTAGGTGCAAAATTTTGTGTTTATAGTTGTAGATAGGTGTCAGTTTTCGTGTCTGACCGATGTCTATTAGTTATAAGCATTGGATATTTATAATAACTGATGCCTATAGCTAAATTAATAGCATCTGTGTGAACCAGACTCTTCCCCTTCTCTGTTTCATTCCCGATTTCACTAGCTAGATCCGGCGATTCCATTGTCGCTCGCCGTGCCTCCGATCACTGTCTTCCTGTCACCACCTCCGCTACTCCATCCACTCGTCTTCCGCATGCCACCGTTCTATCTCCGCTCGCCTTCCGCCGTGAGGAGCTTGGACTTGAGTACGCCAACGAGCTGTTGTGCTCATTGCCTGAGGATGCCGGCGGAGCGAGCTGCTGTGCTCACAACTTGAGGAGCTGCTATGTGCAACGCCATTGGATCTTTGGAGCTCAACACCGCCGAACTTCCCCTATTTCTATAGGTAAGTTTCATATCCCCCAATCAGCCCTTATATCAATAAAAGAATATGCATGTTTGAGCTAGGAATCAAATAAAACCCTAATGTTAGATCTCTAATTTGGTAGTGAATTATCACCCTAACATTTACATGAATCCATATTGTATGATGCAGATTGATGATGATAATGGATGAGATAATTTGAAATTTTGAAATAAATTATGAATGATAGGATACCTACATTTATGTGTAACGATTATCTTGATGATGCACATGCATGTACATTGGAGATGTTGAAATCAATGTTATAGAATATGGTACCTAGACTAGGGTATGATAAAGACTACAAGATGTTTCTATTATAAGTCAACCTAGGATATGAATGATGAAACTAGGATCGTAGGTATATAAATGACAACATTTTATTATGACCTAGAAACCCGTCTGAGATTTACTCATTAGGAGCAAATCTTGGATAGTCCCCGATTTGGGACTATTCTTGAACACTTAATTTCACTTAGGATGTAAGTGTATAATGTATATTAAGTTTTTATGATGTTTCATTAGCACTTCCCCATTTGTTATCTAAGTACATATGTTGGTGGGCATTTGCCCATGCATATCGATGTACTTAGAGAACAACGGGGAAATGTTGTCGAAATTTTCTTGAAAACCCAATACACATTATACACTTACTAGTAAGATTTGGTGTTTAAGAATTGGATAGGTGGCACACATTTATTATATATATATAAGACCCTAGAATCTAATCTTTTAACCCTAAACCCTAATCTTTTAATGCTAAACCCTAATCTTTAAATATTTTAACCCTAAACCCTAATCTTTTAATGCTAAACTCTAATCTTTAAATCTTTTAACGCTAAACCCTAATCTTTTAACGGTAAACCCTTAACTTAATATGTAATCCCTAAACCATAATATATACTTGTTTTCTCTTTGATCATAGAATGGATAGATCATGGATGTCCATTCCAAATTGCTGCACCCCAGAGTTTATTTCTGGTCTTGATCAATTTATTAGATTTGCGGAGGAACATATGAAACAACCTAGAGATAGGTTCTACTATACATGTTACAGCCCCATTTTTCCTAGCTACGTAATGAAATTGTGTTTCTCCTTTTAATGATAAATGAAATCAATAATTGTTTTATTTGTTTGAATTGAATGGATTTCGTTTGCAATAGCCTTGTTTGGTTGTTAGTGGGCTTTATTGGCTATTGGGCCCAATAACAAGAAAGAGATAAAGGAATTCAAATAATAAATGAATAAGTAAGAAAAGGATAAAGGATAAAGCAAAAGGCAAGGGAATATCCTCCAAGAGGGGATTTTGTGTCTTCAGGATTCCTTGAGGTCCAAGGAGTCCAGGAAACCAAGATGATGGCATAAGAAAAAGAAAATACCAACTAGATTGGTTTTATTAAAGGATAACTTTCTTATGAAGGAAATACCCTTTTCCTTTGGAATTTGGGTTTCAAATTTAATACAGAAATAGATAATGCCAAGATAGAGTTTCCTTTAAAATTTTAATGAAAAAGATGAAACGAGGAGAGAGATATAGATTTTTCAAGTTTCCAATGAATTGAATGATATATTACCTGATTTTAAAAGAAAAAGGGAAACAAGGGGGTGATGATAGCCATCAGATTCCCCATGTGGTCCAGGGGACCACAGATCCAATGATAGTTGTGCATCGTCCACCTCGATTCACAGAAGGAAAGGGAGAGGGGAAATCATGATTTCAAATCCTATTTTCTCACATCACACGACACCAAACTGGAATCCAAGACCACGAGGGTCTTTAGGAGAGGATTTCGTGTGCCTCAAGCCTGAGTTTTGGGTAGTTTCAAAGAATCTAGAGGAAATGCCCAAATCACCCGAAGGTGTGGGCGGTGGCGGGTTTGGGGAAACCCTAGAGGGACCCCCGACCCTATAAATAAGGCCCCGCTCGACTCCTCTCATCTTCACGAACCCAACTAGCTATTTTAAGAACCCTAGTTCCCTGTCCCTCTATCTATTGTTTGCACTCCAGTGAGGGTGCCGCCGCAGGCTGAATTATGAGGAAGAAGAGAGGTGAGCAGTAGTAGCCGTCAGATTAAGGTCCATCGTGGTCTCGTGAGGAGATCCAACGGTCTGGTGATTGGTCAGCAACCGTGACCTTGTTAGTATAGGAGCGTGACGTGGATCGTCTGGTCCCACGTGGTCTAGAGGACCATCGATCGAGCTGCCTAGTTTTTTTGACATTTCTTAATTTCCCGGTAAATGACTCCTCTCTGCCAAAATATTCAAGAAAATGATTTTCTTTGCAAAATTTCAGAAATATCTAGGAAGCTCTGATGGATAAACTTAATATATGAAAATTGATTAGAAAAATATGAGGAACCTAATAAAAATAGTTTTAGAACCTGATTTCATTCCTAATTGCAAAAGTATATTAAGTTGATGAAAATTGCATTAAACTTAGGTTAGAAACCCTAATTGTGATTAAAGATTGAATCTATTATATTTAATTGGTTAATTTGATGTACTGATAACTTGTTGATGATAACGAAAGATTCAAATCTGATCCAGATGAGTAATTTCCTATTTTAGGGTTTCAAACCAAGAATCCATGATAATACATGTAGAAACCCTAATTTCGGGTAAAAGATGAGATTGATATGTTTAATTCAAAATATTTGGAAATATGTTGATAATTGTTTATCCTAAGCCTGTTAGGAGAGATAGGACAAGATAATTAGGGTTTATGAGTAGTTTTACTTATTTATGGTTTTGTAGTGACAAAAGTGATTATGAAGCCCTAATAGTAAGTGAATCCCTAAAAGAAAGTAGAAACCCTAGGAAGCAAGTTGGATTGAATAGGTCTTGATAACATGAGTAGTGAAGGAAATTTTATGGTTATTTCAAAATCCTTTTTGTGTGGATTACTTGCTTGCTTGGATTTCGTACTTGCTTGGAATATTACTATCTTGATTCAGCTGAACATGTATGTGATTATTTATGAATAATCAATCTAGTTTCACGAAGTTTTCTCAAATGTTTGATCGATTGGATGCAACCTAAACTGTTGAGTGTTTTATTTATGCAATACTATAAAGTCACTATGATTATCACAATTAAGTATATATGTGCATTCTCGAACCTACATGCCACCCTGATTTAAGATGCATAACCAAGCCCCAGAGGGAAGGTCTTCTCGGTCAAGCCCCAGAGGGAAGACCATTGGGCACCATGAGAGGTGACCCCAGGAACCCAGCTCAGGATGGAGAAGGTGTCCTTATGTCCCTTGCAAGGACAAAACCCTAAGAGAGGGTAAACTAGGGTTTAGGGCAAAAGAGGTTGAGAATGTCACATTGAAAACATAATTTGGATTGTTAATAACTTATTTGTGATAATTAGGTTGTTAGCAATTATTTGTAAAAATTGTGTTTGTCCCCCACATACCGGTATAGAAATATACTGACCGAAGTTTTGTTTGTCCGCATTTTAGGTACAATCATTGAAAAGGAGAAACAGTAAACTGAAACATTGTGAAGGTATGAATAATCAATTCAAGAAGGATTAGATAGATAGACTCCATCTGTGGATAGAAGTCTAGAAATCTGAAATTTTACAAGGTATCAAGAGATTTATTTTATTCCAACTTTTCAATTTAGTTTTAGTAGAATTTGATAGTTATTATTGATTAAATGTCAAACCATTGATCCAGAAATATTGGGATAACGTCTTTGACCTTCTGGTCTCCCTTAATTGGGGGTTACCGGGAGGCAGAGTCATTACATTTGGTATTAGAGTCGTGGTTCCTCATTTAATCCTTAGTAATTATTAAATTTTACAAACTCTGTAGAACTGAGGGAGTTATTAGAGGATTTTCCAAAATACAGACGTGTCTAGAAAGGATCACGGTCTGGGGGGCTGACAATATTTTCCTCTACCCCGCTAGTCAGTCACGAGGACTCCCGGATGCAGTGTGACTGCCTGGCCAATATCTGAGGTTCTGACTCGAAATAAAATACCTTTAGGACTCGCTCATCTATTTCATTCCTTCTCAACCTTAATTCAAGTAAGGTTCTAAGGTTTATGTTTTTCTCTTTCTTCCCCACCCACTTGAGATCAGGGTAAGTACAATAAGGTTTAAGGAATCCTCAACTAAATCAATGAAAATCATGTAAACAACATGTCATGGACATAAGCTTAATAGTTTAAGCGTAAACTAAAGATTAGTTACATGCGTAGGTTGCATGTCCTGAGTTGTCATACCCTCAGGAGGGCACTAAGGTTAAACCTTCTTGTCAGGAGGATGAGTAGAGCCTTAGAGGCAGACGCCTCCAGGAAGAGGTAGAGACCTAGCGCATCCTCTGAGGATGATGCTAACCCTAACCCTACGTGGAGTATGAGGAAGAGATGACATGATGAGTTAGATAACACAGTTGACCATGGGTTGACATACGTATTGGTTTTTGGTATTCGTGGGAAGCATGAGCTATGTGAGGTTGGTTGACCTAGTGCCTTTTGGTGACCCAACCTTGAAAGGGTCGTGCCTGTTAGGGTGAAGGATAGCCCCTTAATTAAAGAGGATAGTGGTAGCCATATAGAAACCCTTATGGGAATATATGAGCATAAAAGAGCATGCACCTATGTTGGAGAGAATGTCAACAATACTGACAGTAGGTTGAGACTTAGGTTAGAAGGGTTATGCCTGACATGTTAGGAGATGAACATGCACAACTTTGGATAATATTGATCAAATATAGGCTTGAATCATACGTTTCACCCATGTCGGTGTTGTTCACATGGAAGGATAGTAGGAAGTGCATTCTATCCCTTGTGCATGTTTGGTTCATGGTTGGATAGCTGATGCATAAGGAGTGAACCTAGGGTTCCTCGACCTAAGAGGGAAAGTAGTAGTACCTGGTGCACCTGATGCTCACAAAGATGATTGAGTTCCTACGAGTAGGAGCATGGCACCCTTAGGTTTAGAGGAAAAGGAAACACCATGGACTAGGGTATATGTTGGATGAATGCCTCTCTCATAGGTTGGTGACATATGCATGTATGATACGGGTCCAATGTTGAGGAATAGGAACAAGTATGATATAGCAAGGGACCCAAAGTGGCTTAGTGGGTTGTCTTCTTAGTAGCTTCGTGCCTAAGTAGATTGATAAGGCTAAGCATGCACAAGATGGTGTAAACCCTGGACGTAAGGACGTTTGTGACCTTGTTTCTATTAAGAGATAGTTTTCCCCCATCCTGGGGAGGGACCTTTCTGTAGGGTGAATACCAACCTTTTTTTAGGTTTGAGGTAACCTAAAGAGATCTCTCTTATAAAAGTTTGATGAGTTAAGTGGAGAACACATGGTAGGAGGATGAATCCATAGACCCATGTGCGACCATCTCTAAAAGGCATGAGGATATGTTGCCATGGAGGTAAGCTGCATGGGGCCAGACTGAGGAAGGTAGGCCACCATATCCCTATGAAAGGATGTAAGTTTTACCATGAGTGCCTAGAGAGATGATGGAGTTTTGGGTAAGGATTCAAGTTTGACATGTACCATGATAGAATCCTAAGTCAATACTAAGGTGAGGTAGGGATAAGACCGATGGAAGTAGGAGTTGTATGTTCCCTACATGCACAAGACCATAAGGTCGGGAGGTAACAACTACCTTTTCCCGAGGCCCATGGGTTATGAGGTTGGAAACCTTCATGGGTTCATGGGGCCTAAGGGGTAAATGTGATAGGCACTCCCTAGATGCATAAGGGTCAACTCACTCCAAAAGTGCCGACACCCTAGAGACCTTGAGGTAACGACTAAGGATTGTACATAAAGGAGATATGTTAAGATACAGAGGTGAGGGGAAAAGTCTTCCCATGGGTGTAGACCCATAATCGAGATGTTCATGTTGTGGAGACATGTGATGTACATTTCAACTTGGATTGGAAATGTTATGGTGATGTGTGATGCACATCTCTACTCTTGGAATAGGATAAACTCTGTATTTAGACTGCATCCAAATGCTTATTTCCTCTCGATGTGGGTGTGAGAGGTAGGGTAAAACACATGCCATACACTAAGGATAAAGACGACAGGAGTTGAAACATTGCTATGATGTTTGAGGATAGAGTAAGTATCATACCTTTTTGGGAGAGTACATGGAATGGATGGTTTACAAACACAAGAAAAACTAAGATAGTCATCACGAGGACATTCATATCAAGAGCTGTGTGGGATTTATGAGTTATATAATTCTGAGTTGATAACCAAAATGATGAGTTCAGAGTTTTCTTGACTCAGTGGAGTTGCAACAATAAAAATTATATCTGTTGCAAGCCACAAAATGGCTAGTTTTTGTTCTTAAGTGTTCACAAAGTCTAAGAGGCACCTCCATCTATAAATAGGACCTCTTGGGCTTCATTCCAAAGTTGAGAATTCAATGAAAAACTCTATATGAGATTCCTATTCTATAGTTGAGTGTATCCTACAGCCTCCTCTCTCTCTCTCTCTCTAAGCCTAATCACTTGCTACACTCATTAGAGTGAGTGGGAAATATATAACAGATCTAGTCCTACATGTATATCTTGTGAGGCTCTCACTTCCACAACCTCCCATTTTCTCATTTCAACCATGAAGATGAAGGCTCTCTCTCTTGGCTAAGAGAGGTAAAGAAGAACAAGGGAAGGAGTCCCTTGGTGTAGATCAATTCTAAAGACTTGGATCAAGAGTGGATAAACCCTTGGTGAAGGCAGAAGACTCCTTGGTCAAGTGGGTAAGTCCTTCATGGGAGATTCTCCGAGTGAAGGTGAAGTCAAAGGCTGAAGACCCAAGAAGAGTGGGTAATTCCTAGAAGGATGATGACTTGTGTAAGAGTGGGTAACTCCTTGGAGAAGGCTGAAGATTAGTTGTAAAGTGGGTAAGTCCTTGGTAAGGTTGAAGATTCTTTGTATTGAATTGGTAAGTCCTTTGATTGGTCATGTGTTGTAAGTGTTTTGAATGATTATAAGAGTGTAATGGTTAAGAAATACTACAGATTGACCTCTCTATGTAGTGGATTGACTCACTTCTAGTTTAACTTGTGGAACCACTCTACATAGCTTGTCACTTGATGTATGTTATATCTCTCTCCCTTACTATGCATATTTTAGTTGTACTCAAACTTCCTATTTAGCAACCTTATCTTGTGATATAATTTGAAGGTCTAATGAATTTTGTTTAAGTGAATTCAACTATATTTTGCCCCCCCCAGAGCATCTAATCACCCATCTAGGATCCAACAATTGGTATTAGAGCAGGTTTCTCCAAGTGTACTTCAACAAGTAGGAGCAGATGGGTGACTACCAAGGTGGGAGATACTTCATCAATCTTGCAATATTTGATGGGGGTAACTTCCTCTATTGGAAAATAAGGCTACAATTCTACATCCAAGGATCAAGTCTTGAGATATGGAAAATGGTGGACCATCCATATAAGCTACCGGTAAGAAAGATAGAAGAATGGGATGAAGCCACCATGAAGAAAGCCACCTTGAATTCAAGATCAATCAACATGCTCTATGCCACAATGACCTCCACCGAGTTCAACCAGATTTCTTCTTGTGAGACGGCCTATGAGGTATGGAGAAAGCTATGCATCACTTATGAGGGGACAAATCAAGTGAAGGAAAGCAAAGTCTACATGTTCAAAGGGCTACTATAGAACTTCAACATGGGAAACGAGGAGAAGATAGCCAACATGTACTCAAGAGTCAACATAATTGTAAATTGCCTTGTCATCCTAGGTCATCCTATGAGTACAGGGGAGATCAACTATAATATCCTTAGAACTCTCCCCAATAAATGGGAATTGAAGGTGACTTCCATTGAAGAAGTAAGATATCTTGATGATATCCCCATTGAAGAGCTCATTGGAAATCTATAAGCCCATGAAGTCACACTTGACAAGAGAGAAGAATTTGGAAGACAAGAGGACAAAGAGCTAAAGAGAATGAAGAAGGATGTAATCAAGGTTCAAATTGAATCTATTATGGGACAAGCCTATCCATCCTATCATGTTGAAGCAGATACCATGCACTCCAAGGGTAGATTCTACAAAAGCAAGAATTCCTCCTCCATCCAGTGCCTCATGTGTGGAAAGAAGGGTCTCTTCAAGATAGATTGCCCACAAGTCATAAAGACACATCATCACAAGAAAAGAGACGAGAAGTGGCACTCTAGCCCAAGTGACTCCTCCAACTCCAACTCAAGTGACTCCTCCAACTCAAGATCAAGTGAAGATACAAGTAGAGGATCAAGCTCAATCTCTAGTAATGAAGGAAAATGCCATTTTGCTCCTATGGCATCAAAAAGTGAAGACTCAAATGAGGTAGATCTAAACTCTTTAGATAAAGAACCTTGAACTGCTATCATTATTGCTACTTGTGCCTCTCTTAAGTCTTCTAAAAAGAAAAGAAAAAATGCTTAGTAGAATTGTTGATAAAATGCATGTAGAATTAGATGATCTTGAGCATGCTAACACTTGCTTGATTGATGATAAAAATGCTTGTATTAGCCAAGTAGACTCTCTTAAACTTGAAAATGCTAGTTTTCTTGATAAGATTAGGCTTATTGAAGCTCAACCTCTTATGCTTAGTTCTAATGAAGAGCATGCTTTAATTGTTGATTCTCTCAGGCATGATATTTGATGTTCTTCAATCTCAAAACAAGAACAAAGATTCTATTTAGCAACAATTATAATATGAAAATGGGATTTATCTTTCTAAGATTGCTTTGCTTGAAACAGAAAATGCCTCTGTGCTTGCTAAAATCAATGTGTTTGAATCTTGTTTTAGTTCTACTAGTAGAGAGAATAATGTTGCTTCTCTTCATATTTATAGAGATTATTATTTAACTAAAGATCTTTACTTATAAAATAGTGTTTTTCATGCTAGAGATAAAATAAATCATTTATCTTCTACCATTACTTCTCTTATGCATGATAATCATAGTTTGAGATCTTCTTTGCAAGGATTCTGAGTTGGTAAAATGAATCTTAATGATAACCTACACCATAATACTAAACAAATTAGTAGACATGGTTTAGGGTATGATGGTAGTCAAAGGAATAACAAAGGTAAAAGACCTCCAATATTCCTTGGAGAATCATCTAGTTATAAGACTATGGGCACATGCAACTATTGCAATGAAATTGGTCATTATTCTACTTGTTGTCATTTTAGGAAAGCACCCAAGATGAATAGGACTTGGGTTGCTAAGCTAACCCCTCCAGACCCAAACATATGATTGGGGACCATTTCATATTTCTTCTTGCAGGTTACATGCAAATGGGTTGACATGATCTAGTGAATTGCAAATTTACTTCTCAATCCACATGAAAGAAGAAAGGTGAGATGTGTAAAGGGTGACAACAAGTAGAAAAAGGAATGGTAAGAACAAAGCTAAATGTTTTATTTCTTATAACCAATCCTAACTTGTTTTTGTCAAGTTAGTGTGTACTATGCATATGGTTTTTAAATCAAAAGTGGTATTTTGTGATTCTCTTCACACTCTAGCTCAAAAACTATTTATATTTCTTTCATAGTGCATTGCCAAATTTCTCACATATGGTTGGATATGGCTTATATTTTTATCATGCCTCCAGATATAATTTATATATATATGTGCTTCTTGAAAGAAGCCATGTCGATCAAGTTTGTCCTGATAGAAACTTGACCGACCAACACCAATGGGTGTTTCCAATAGCTATCATCGATCGAGTTGTCTATACACCAAACTCAATCAACAACACTGTGTGCAGAATATACATTTGGCTTATTGAATGAGAATTTTACTTTCAACTAGATTTTATCAACTAATAGCCTTATTCTTTTGTACTCCCATTTGTTACCTTTATATATGCATATTGCCATTTTAAATTGCCTATCTTGCTTACAACTCTATCTTTCTAATTGCTCTAAATTGGTATATCTATATCTTGAAATTACTTGCTTTGAGTTTTTTTGCAGGTTTTGATGATGATCTCTTTGGATATCCTAGTTGTGTCTTAAAATGGTTCCATTGTTCTCAAACTTGCTACATCTATAGTTGTATATCCCCTCTCCCTTTCCTTCTATGAATCGAGCTGGACAATGCACACTATCATGGGATCTATGGTCCCCTGGACCACATGGGGAATCTGATGGCTGTCATCGCCCCCTTGTTTCCCTTTTTCTTTTAAAATCAGGTAATATATCATTCAATTCATTAGAAACTTGAAAAATCTATATCTCTCTCCTCGTTTCACCTTTTTCATTCAAATTTTAAAGGAAAACCTGTCTTGGAATTATCTACTTGTGTATTAAATTTGAAATGCAAATTCTAAAGGAAAAGTGTATTTCCTTCATAAGAAAGTTATCCTTTAATAAAACCAATCTAATTGGTATTTTCTCTTTCTTATGCCATTATCTTGGTTTCTTGGACTCCTTGGACCTTAAGGAACCCTAAAGACACGAAATCCCCTCCTGGAGGATACTCCCTTGCCTTTTTCTTTATCCTTTCTCCTTTTCTTACTTATTCATTTATTATTTGAATTCCTTTATCTCTTTCTTGTTACTGGGCCCAATAGCCAATAAAGCCCACTAAGCAACCAAACAAGGCTATTGTAAATGAAATCCATTCAATTCAAACAAATAAAACAATTATTGATTTCATTTATCATTAAAAGGAGAAACACAATTTCATTGCATAGCTAGGAAAAATGGGGTCGTAACATCCTCCCCTCCTTATAGGAATTTTGCCCCCAAAATTCAATAATCAAACAAACAAGTCAGGATATGCTTTTTCCATGTCCATCTTCAGCTCCCATGTAGCCTCATCCTCTCCATGATGCTTACAAAGAACCTTTACCATATCTATATTCTTACATCTGAGTTCTTTCACCTTGGTATCTAGAATCTGCAAAGATGACTCAGGATAGGTCGGCTTCCCTTGAAGCTCAATAGGCTCAATGCTCAGCACATGGCTCAGATCTTGCACACATCGCTTCAAATTGGAAACGTGAAACACATCATGCATCATACTATATAGAGGGGGTAAGGCTAAACATAAGCATCTCCACCAATCCATCTCAAATGGACCCATGTATCGAGGACTCATTTTTCTCATCTATATCTCAGAGGGGTCGGTTTTCATAACACATACTCTCCCACAGTGAACTACATGTCAGTCTGCTTTGCATCAGCTCATGACTCTTGTTGCCCCTAGGCTTTCTCAGCCATCACATGATCAAAGCGACTTCATCTGCACACAGTGTGGTCTCTATGACCTTCACAAGGTCCTTTCACCAACATCATCCTAATGAAGCAGTAATCGACACGGCCTCCCTTACAGAGCTTCTTACATCCCAATACTAGCTATGGTGGCTATCCTCACAAACAAACTCTCATAGGATAGGAACTACCCCCATGTATCACCCGAACGAGCACACACGCTCTCATCAGACCCTCTAGTCTAGATCATACTATCTATCAGTTAGGGGTGATAAGTTGTGCTAAATTCAAAATGGTATCGAGCTCTTCATGTACCCACTCCCACCACATGGAAGTGAACTTGAGGTCATGCTTCAAATATTGAACTGATCGTGGTGTATTTGAACTATCTCTTTCATGCATAGTTCAACCAGCTCTGTCACCCTGATAGAGCTCCCTCTTAGGCTAGGGATTATGTCATCTTAGTAAGGCGATCTACCATAACCCATATTGCATCTTGACCTCTCTTGGTCTGGGGAGACCCACCACGACCTTTATGGTGATCTACTCCCTTCCCCTCTCGGGGACTCCTCATTCTCTATAGAAAATCCATGGGTTACAGGTGTTCATCCTTCACCTCTTGGCATGCATGGCGACCAGCCACATGCACCCGATATACATCTTCATCTTTGGTATGCTAAGTACTATTGCAACCTTTTACTATCTTAGTAGTACCATGGTGTATGGTGAACTTAAAATCATGATCTCCTGCATGTCATGATTCCTCAAGGTTGACTCCTCAGAAACCCTAAAAAACTCTAGTAGCGAGTTTCGCCACCTTCTTTTCTCCAGAGGTGTATCAGAGGTGCTTACAATCATCCCTCTATCTCATCAAGCTCTAGTCTGGCTAACCAAACAACCATTACTCGACCAACGAATTAGGTTGTATCTTGGTGTTAGCCCAACCATGTCTCACAAACTTTGGGTTCACCTAACAACCTCTTCTAGCCTCTCTACTGGCTAACAAGACATCTGCATCTCGACAAAGAGCATCCATTATCACCTTACATCCTTATGTGCTAGGCAACGGTGAAGCCATAAACCTTCATACAACCTTAAGGTTCTTAGTGGTAATCATCTTTTAGTAATGATGCTTTCTTGATAGTGTGTTACATCCTTTCATGCTTCTAAAAATTGAATATTTCTTTGTTTGGATAAATATCTACATTTACGCATAGCTTGCTTTATCATGTGTATCTTTTGGTATCTCTTGCTATGATCTAGATCCTACTAGTACTCATAACCAATGATATCATCTACTAGTAGTTCACATACATGTAGTTCTAGCATTGCTTATCTTTTCATCAAGTGGTATTCTACTATATGCTATGCTTGTATCTTGTTTTAAACTTGCTCAAGATTGATCCTTAACTTGCATGTCTACTATCTTGAGTTTCATGCATAACATGTGATGCAAGATACATAGATCTACATTGTATGTAGAAATTGGAGCATTTTTGGATTTCATGCAGATTTTACTCCAGTTTCAATTTTTGGTGCAAGACTAGTGTGTTATGCAGAAATGGTCTTCTGAGCAAGACTCATCACTTTGCCATGATCTGTGACACTTTTTGGGTGAATTCGGTCATCTTGAGGGTCAAACTTGCAATTTATTATTTTTCTGCAACACTTTATCTTGCATTTTGGGTTGTTCAAGTGCTTCCTTTACCTTGCTTTTATTCTATGATTCGAAAAGCCCCTAGTTGTTCTATTCTACTCTCCTTATATAACTCTTTGTTATCTCCTTTCTTTTAACTAGTGGTGTTTCTTATTTCTTCATACCCCCACTTTTTGAAATGACAAATGGGGAGAAAAGTATGTCTTCTTTTAGCAAAAGAGGGAGAAGGCATGTCTTACATGAAGAGGAGAAGCATGCTCATGTAAAGGGGAGAAGGTAAAGGGGAGTAGACATATATGTGTATAACATATATGAGTAGAAGACATGGTATTCTATAATTGTTATGAAAGCTAACCATACAGGATAAATAGCATCAATTGAGGGGGAGCATGAGAACTCCACTAGCATCAATTGAGGGGGGAGCATATGAACTAAATTCTATTAAAATCCCTACATTTCTCCAAAGGTATGTCATTACTTAAATGCTTTCAATACATTTATGGAATGGTTTGTCATCTTCAAAAAGTGGGAGAATGTTGCCTCAAGGTCTAAATTGACTAAACCCTTGTTTTGATGATGACTAAACCATTCCCCTTATTTGTGTCTAATGCTTCTACTTGAGTGATTTTAGATTAGGTATAGACACACTCCAAATGCCCTAACTTGTGCATCTCAACTTGGAGAAAAGGAAAGTCAAAGTCAATACAAGTGTATGTTTTTGGAATATTATGTAAATCTATTAGAATCATGTTGTAAATCACTTGTATTGATCGTATGACTTGTAATTAAGCTTAGAAAAAATTAGGAGCACTTAGATCGAATATTTAAACACTCAAAATCCATTTTCCAAAATTCACATCAGGTTGTTCATTGGTTGAGTTGCAAACTCGACCGATCCTGATTGGATCTTAAAAATTACTTTTGATTGGTCGAGTTTTCATTTCATAGAATTTGACCAATCTCTCTGTAGTGCAAAAATTATTTAAGTGAATCAGTCGAGTTACCCCAGGACAAAATCGATCGATGCCCTAAATTGGTCTTGTCTCTTAGTGGGATCGATCGAGTTAACTTTATAGAAACTCAACTGATTACACTGCACAGAAAAGTGTATCTAGCCACTATGGAGTTGTGACAGTCAAACATATATTTGTTTCAAGCAACAAAATGGCTAGTTTTTGTTCTTAAGTGTTCCCAAAGGTTAAGAGTCATTCTCAACTATAAATAGAACCCCTTTGGCTTCATTCCAAGGTAGATCATTCAATGCAAAACTCTAAATGAGGTTCCTATTCTATAGTTGAGTGTATCCTACAGCCTCCACTCTCTCTCTAAGCTTAATCACCTGCTACACTCATTAGAGTGAGTAGGAAATTTGTAAGAGAGCTAGTCCTACATGTATATCTTGTGAGGCTCTCATTTCCACCACCTCCCATTCTCTCATTTCAACCATGGAGATGAAGGTTCTCTCTCTTGGCTAAGAGAGGTGAAAAAGACCAAGGGAAGGAGTCCCTTGGTGGAGATCAAGGTTGAAGACTTGGAGCAAGAGTGGGTAAGCCCTTGGTGAAGGAAAAATACTCCTTGCTCAAGTGGGTAATTCCTTGGTGGAAGCTTCTATGAGTGAATGTGAAGTCAAGGACTGAAGATCCAAAAAGAGTGGATAATTCCAAGAAGGCTGAAAACTTGTGCAAGAGTAGGTAAGTCCTTGGAGAAGGCTGAAGACTCATTGCAAAGTGGGTAAGTCATTGGTATGGTTGAAGACTTTTTGTATTGGAGGTAAGTCCTTTGTTTGGTCATGTATTGTAAGTCTTATGAATGAATATAAGAGTGCAATGGTTAAGAAGTCCTGGAGGTTGACCTCTCTAGGTAGTGGACTGACTCACTTCTAATTTGAAGTGTGAAACCACTCTACATAGCTTGTCACTTGGTGTATGTTCAACCGCTCTCTCCCTTTCTATGCATGTTTTAGTTGCACTCAAGCTTCCTATTTAGCAACCTTATCTTGTGATATAATTTAAAGGTCTAACGAATTTTGTTTAACTGCATTCAACTCTTTTCACCCCCCTCTAGAGCATGGAATCACCCATCTAGGATCCAACAATTGGCATCGAAGCAGGTTTCTCCAAGTGTACTTCAACAAGTAGGAGAAGATAGGTGACTACCAAGGTGGAAGATACTTAATCAATCTTCCAATCTTTGATGGGAGTAACTTCCTCTATTGGAAAAGAAGGCTACAATTCTACATCCAAGTATCAAGTCTTGAGCTATGGAAAATGGCTGACCATCCATACAATCTACCAGTGATAAAGATAGAAAATTGGGATGAAGCTACCATTAAGAAATCCACCTTGAATGTAAGAGTAATCAACATGCTCTATGCCACCATGACCTCCATCGAGTTCAACATGATTTCTTCTTGTGAGATGGCCTATGAGGTATGGAAAAAGTTGTGCATCACTTATGAGGGGACAACTCAATTGAAGGAAAGAAAAGTCTACATGCTCAAAGGGTTGCTTGAGAGCTTCAAGATGGGAAAGGAGGAGAAGATAGTCAACATGTACTCAAGAGTCAACATAATTGTAAATGGCCTTTCCGTCTAAGGTCATCCTATGAGTAGAGGAGAGATCAACTCTAAGATCCTTAGAACTCTCCCCAAGAGATGGGAACCCAAGGTGACTTTCATTGAAGAAGTAAGGTCTCTTGATGATATCCCCATTTAAGAGCTCATTGCAAATCTACAAGACCATGAAGTCACACTTGATAAGATAGAAGAAGTTGAAAGACAAGAGGATAAATAGCTAAAGAGAATGAAGAAGGCTATAATCAAGGCTCAAATTGAAGCCATTATGGAACAAGCCTCTCCATCCTCTCATGTTAAAGAAGATATCATGTACTCCAAGGGTAGATTCTATAAAGGCAAGAATTCCTCCTCCATTAAGTGCCTCAAGTGTGGAAAGAAGGGTCACTTCAAGATAGATTGCCCACAAGTCATAAAGACCTATCATCACAAGAAAAGAGAAGTGGCACTCAAGCTCAAGTGACTCCTCCAACTCCAGCTCAAGTAAAGATTCAAGTGAAGGATCAAGATCAAACTCTAGTGATGAAGGAGAATTCCATTTTGCTCTTATGGCATCAAAAAGTGAAGACTCAAATGAGGTAGATATAAACTATTTAGATAAAGAACCTTTAACTACTATCATTATTGCTACTCATGCCTCTCTTAAGTCTTCTAAATAGAAAAGGAAAAAGCTTGCTAGAATTGTTGATAAAATGCATGAAGAATTAGATGATCTTGAACATGATAACACTTGCTTGCTTGATGATAGAAATGCTTGTCTTAGCCAAGTAGAATCTCTTAAACTTGAAAATGCTAGTTTTCTTGATAAGATTAGGCTTCTGGAAGCTCAACCTCTTATGCCTAGTTATAATGAAGAGCATGCTTTAATTTTTTATTCTCTCAAGCATGATATTGATGTTCTTAAATATGAAAATAAGGACAAAGATTCTGTTTTGCAAGGATTAGAATATGAAAATGGGGTTTATCTTTCTAAGATTTCTTTTCTTGAAATAGAAAATGCCTCCATGCTTGCTAAAATCAACGTTCTTGAATCTTGTTCTAGTTCTACTAGTAGAGATAATAATGTTGCTTCTCTTCATATTGATAAACAACAAAGGTAAAGGACCTCCAATATTCCATGGAGAATCCTCAAGTTCCAAGACTATGGACACATGCAACTATTGCAATGAAATTGGTCATTATTCTACTTGTTGTCCTTTTAGGAAAGCACAAAGAGAAATAGGACTTGGGTTGCTAAGCTAACCCCTCCGGACCAAAACACATGATTGGGGACCATTTCATCTTTCTTCTTGCAGGTTACATGCAAATGGATTGGCATGATCTAGTGAATTGCAAATTGACTTCTCAATCCACATGAAAGAAGTAAGGTGAGATGTGTAGAGGGTGACAATAAGTGGAAAAAGGAATGGTAAGAACAAAGGTAAAGTTTTTCTTTCTTATAACAAATCCTAACTTGTTTTTGTCAAGTTAGTGTGCACTATGCATGTGGTTTTTGAGTCAAAAGTGTTATTTTATGATTCTCTTCACACTCTTTCTCAAAAACCATTTCTATTGCTTTCATAGTGCATTACTAACTTGCTTACACATGGTTAGTTATGTCTTATATTTTTATCATGCCTCTAGATATGTTTTTCATATATATGTTATTTTTTTATAGTACCTCTGTCAGTCGAGTTTGTTCTGACAGAAACATGACCGACAAATACCAATGGGTGTTGCTAATAGTTTTCATCGATCGAGTTGTCCATACACAGATTTCATCCGACAACACTGTGTAGAATATACATTTGGTTTATTGAATGGGAGGTTCCCTATCAACTAGATTTTCTCAACCAATAGCCTTATTCTTTGGCACTCCCATTTGGCACCTTTATATATGCATATTTCCATGTTCTAAATTTCCGATCATACTTACAACTCTATCTTTCTAATTGCTCTAAATTGGTATATCTATATCTTTCAATTACTTGCTTTGAGTTGTTCTGTAGGTTTTGATGATGATCTATTTGGATCTCCTAGTTGTCTTAAAATGCTTTCGTTGTCCTCAAACTTGCTACATCTATATAGTTGTATATCTTGTTCGATACAACCTTGAGGTTCTTAGTGGTAATCATTGTTTGGTAATGATGCATGATTGATAGTGTGTTATATCCTTTCATGCTTCTAAAATTGATATCTCTTTGTTTGGATATATATCTACATTTACTCATAGCTTGCTTTATCTTGTGTATCTTTTGGTATCTCTTGCTATGATTGAGATCGTACTAGTAGTCCTAACTAGTGATATCATCTACTAGTAGTTCACATACATGTTGTTCTATCATTGTTTATCTTTTCATCAAGTGGAATTCTACTATATGCTATGCTTGTATCATGTTTTAAACTTACACAAGCTTGTTCCTTAACTTTTATATCTACTATCTTGAGTTGCTTGCATAACATGTGATGCAGGATACATAGATCTACATTGTATGTAGAAAATGGAGCATTTTTGGATGTCATGTAGATTTTTCTCTAGGTTCAGTTTTTGGTGCAAGACTAGTGTTTTTTATGCAGAAACGGTTTTCTAAGAAAGGCTCATTGCTTTGCCGTGATCCCTGACACTTTTTGGGTGAATTCGGTCATGTTAAGGGTCAAAATTATGATTTTTATCTATCAGCACTTTATCTTGCATTTTAAGTTGTTCAATTTCTTGCTTTAACTTGTTTTTATTCTATGCTTGGACAAGCCCGTAGATGTGCTCTTCTACTCTCCTTATATAACTCTTTGTTATCTCCTTTCTTTTAACAAGTGGTGTTTCTTATTTCTTCATACCCCCACTTTTTGAACTGATAAATGGGGAGAAAGGTATGCCTTCTTTTGGCAAAAGAGGGAGAAGACATTTCTTACATGAAGAGGAGAAGCATTATCATGTAAAGGGGAGAAAACATATATGTGTAAAACATATATGAGTAGAAGACATGGTATTCTATAATGTTATGAAAGCTAACCATGCAGGAAAAATAGCACCAATTGAGAGGAAGTCTGAGAACTCCATTAGCATCAATTGAGGGGGAGCATATGAACTAAATTCTATTGAAACACCTAGGTTTCTCCAAAGGTATGACTTTACTTAAATTATTTCAATACATTTATGGAATGGTTTGTCATCTTCAAAAAGGGGGAGAATGTTGACTCAAGGTCTAAATTGACTAAACCCTTGTTTTGACAATGACTAAACCATTCCACTTATTTGTGTCTAATGCTTCTACTTGGGTGATTTTAGATTAGGTATAGAAACACTCCAAATGCCCTAACTTGTGCATGTCAACTTGGAGAAAAGACAAGTCAAAGTCAATACAAGTGCATGTTTTTGGAATATGATATAAATCCATTAGAATCATGTTGTAAATCACTTGTAATGATTGTATGACTTGTAATTGAACTTAGAAAAAATCAGGAGCACTTAGATCAAATATTAAAGCACCCAAAAGACATTTTCCAAAATTCACATTAGGTTGTTCATCGATCGAGTTGCAAGCTCGACTGATCCTGATTGGATCTTGAAAATGACTTTTGATCTATTGAGTTTTCATTTCACATAACTCAATAGATCCCTCTACAGACCAAAACTGATTTAAGATAATTGCTCGAGTTACCCCAGGACAAACTCGACTGGTGCCCTAAATTGGTCTTGTCTCTTAGTGGGATTTCTCGAGTTACCATTATAGAAACTCGACCAATTGCACTATACGAAAAAGTGCAAAAAAGTGTTTCTAGTCATTGTTGAGTTGCAACAATTGAAAATATATCTGTTGCAAGCCACAAAATGGCTAGTTTTCATTTTTAAGTGTTCCTAAAGGCTAGGCGGCATCCCCGGCTATAAATAGGACCCCTTGGGATTCATTCCAAGGTTGAGCAGTCAATGTAAAACTCTATATGAGGTTGCTATTCTATAGTTGAGTGTATCCTACAACCTCCGCTCTCTCTCTAAGCTTAATCACTTGCTACACTTGTTAAAGTGAGTAGGACATCTGTAAGATAGCTAGTCCTACATGTATATCTTGTGAGGCTCTCACTTCCACCACCTCCCATTCTCTCATTTCAACCATGGAGATGACGGTTCTCTCTCTTGGCTAGGAGAGGTGAAAAAGAATAAGGGAAGGAGTCCCTTGGTGGATATCAAGATAGAAGACTTAGAGCATGAGTGGGTATGCCCTTGGTGAAGGCAGAAGAATCCTTGCTCAAGTTGGTAAGTCCTTGGTGGAAGCTTCTCTGAGTGAAGGTCAAGTCAAAGGATGAAGATCCAAGAAGAGTGGGTAATTCCTAGAAGACTGAAGACTTGTTCAAGGGTGGGTAAGTCCTTGGAGAAGGCTGAAGACTCATTGAAAAGTTGGTATGTCCTTGGTAAGGTTGAAGACTTTTTTTATTGGATAGGTAAGACCATTGGTTGGTCTTGTATTTTAAGTCTTATGAATGAATATAAGAGTGCAATGGTTAAGAAATCCTAGAGGTTGACCTCTCTAGGTAGTGTACAGACTCACTTCTAGTTTGAAGTGTGGAACCACTCTATATAGCTTGTCTGTTGGTGTATGTTCAATCTCTCTCTGCCTTTCTATGCATGATTTAGTTGTACTCAAATTTTCTATTTAGCAACCTTATCTTGTGATATAATTTGAAGGTCTAATGAATTTTGTTTAAGTGCATTCAGCTCTATTCACCCCCCTCTAGAGAATCCAATCACCCATCTAGGATCCAACAATTGGTATTAGAGCGGGTTTTTCCAAGCGTACTTCAACAAGTAGGAGAAGATGGGTGACTACCAAGGTTGGAGATACTTCATCAACCATCCAAACTTTGATGGGAGTAACTTCCTCTATTGGAAAAGAAGGCTACAATTCTACATCCAAGGATCAAGTCTTGAGCTATGGCAAATGGTGGACCATCCATACAAGCTATCAGTGAGAAATATAGAAGAATGAGATGAAGCTACCATGAAGAAGGTCACCTTAAATGCAAGATCAATAAACATGCTCTATGCCACCATGACCTCCGTCGAGTTCAACCATATTTCTTATTGTGAGACAGTCTATGAGGTATGGAGAATGATATGCATCACTTATGAGGGGAAAACTCAAGAGAAAGAAAGCAAAGTCTACATGCTCAAAGGGATGCTTGCGAACTTCAACATGGGAAAGTACGAGAAGATAGCCAACATGTACTCATAACTCAACATAATTGTAAATGGCCATGCCGTCCTAGGTCATCCTATGACTAGAGGAGAGATCAATTCTAAGATCCTTAGAACTCTCCCCAAGAGATGGGAACCCAAGGTGACTTCCATTGAAGAAGTAAGGTCTCTTGATGATATTCCCATTGCAGAGCTCATTCGAAATCTACATGCCCATGAATTCACATTTGAAAAGAGAGAAGAAGTTGAAAGACAAGAGGACAAAGAGATAAAGAGAATTAAGAAGGTTGTAGCTAAGGCTCAAATTGAAGCTATTATGGGACAAGCCTCTCCATCCTCTCATGTTGAAGAAGATGCCATGCACTCTAAGGGTAGATTCTACAAAGGCAAGAATTCCTCCTCCATCCAGTGCCTCAAGCGTGGAAAGAAGGTTCACTTCAAGATAAATTTCCCACAAGTCATAAAGACCCATCATCACATAAAAAGAGAAGAGAAGTGGCACTCAACTCAAGTGACTCCTCCAACTCCAACTCAAGTGACTCCTCCAACTCAAGCTCAAGTGAAGATTCAAGTGGAGGATCAAGCTCAAGCTCTAGTGATGAATGCGAATGCCATTTTTCTCTTATGGCATCAAAAAGTGAAGACTCAAATGAGGTATATCTAAACTCTTCAGATAAAGAACCTTTAACTGCTATCATTAATGCTACTTGTGCCTCTCTTAAGTCTTCTAAAAAGAAAAGGAGAAGCTTTCTAGAATTGTTGATAAAATACATGTAGAATTAGATGATCTTGAACATGCTAACACTTGCATGCTTGATGATAAAAATGCTTGTTTTATCCAAGTAAACACTCTTAAATTTGAAAATTCTAGTTTGCTTGATAAGATTAGGCTTCTAGCAGCTCGACCTCTTATTTCTAGTTCTAATGAAGAACATGGTTTAATTGTTGATTCTCTCATGCATGATATTAATGTTCTTAAATCTAAAAACAAAGACAAAGATTTCTATTTTCCAAGGATTAGAATATGAAAATGGGGTTTATCTTTCTAAGATTGCTTTGCTTGAAACAAAAAATGCCTCCCTGCTTGCTAAAATCAATGTGCTTGAATCTTGTTCTAGTTCTACTAGTAGAAAGAATAATGTTGCTTCTCTTCATATTGATAGAGATTCTTATTTAAGTAAAGCTCTTTTCTTAGAAAATGATGTTTTTCATGCTAGAGATAAAATAAATCATTTGTATTCTACCGTTACTTCTCTTATGCATGATAATCATAGTTTGAGATCTTCTTTGGAAAGATTCTTAGTTGGTAAAAAGAATCTTAATCATATCCTACACCATACTACTAAACAAAATGGTATACGTGATTTAGGGTATGATGGTAGTCAAAGGAACAACAAAGGTAAAGGACCTCCAATATTCCATGGTGAATCCTCTAGTTCCAATACTATGGGCACATGCAACTATTGCAATGAAATTGGTCATTATTCTACTTGTTGTCCTTTCAGAAAAGCACCCAAGAGCAATAGGACTTGGGTTTCTAAGCTAACCCCGCTGGACCCAAACACATGATTGGGGACCATTTCGTCTTTCTTCTTGCAGGTTACATGCAAATGGATTGACATGATCTAGTGAATTGTAAATTGACTTCTCAATCCACATGAAAGAAGAAAGGTGAGATGTGTGGAGGGTGACAACAAGTGGAAAAATGAATGGTAAGAACAAAGGTAAAGGTTTTCTGTCTTATAACCAATCCTAACTTGTTTTTGTCAAGTCAGTGTGCAGAATGCATGTGGTTTTTGAGTGAAAAGTGGTATTTTGTGATTCTCTTCACACTCTTGCTCCAAAATTGTTTCTATTGCTTTCATAATGCATTACTAACTTGCTTACACATGGTGGGACATGTCTTATATTTTTATCATGTTTCATATATATGTGCTTTTTGACAGCATCTCTGTCAGTTAATTTTTTCTTGATAGAAACTCAACCGGCCAGAACCAATGGGTGTTTCCAACAACTATCATTGGTCGAGTTGTCCATACACAGAACTCGACCGACAATATTGTGCATAGAATATACATTTGGCTTATTGGATGAGAATTTCCCTTTCAACTAGATTTTCTCAACCAATAGCCTTATTCTTTGGCACATCCATTTGGTACCTTTATATATGCATATTTCCATGCTCTAAATTTCCTGTCTTGCTTACAACTCTGTCTTTCTAATTGTTCTAAATTGGTATATTTATATCTTGCAATTACTTACTTTGAGTTGTTTTGCATGTTTTGATGATGATCTCTTTGGATCTCATATTTGTGTCTTAAAATGCTTCCGTTGTGCTCAAACTTGCTTTATCTATACAGTCATATATCTTGTTTGATAAAACCTTGTGGTTCTTAGTGGTATCATCTTTTGGTAATGATGCATGCTTGATAGTGTGTTATATCATTTCATGCTTCTAAAATTACATCTCTTTATTTGGATATATATCTACATTTACTCATAGCTTGCTTTATCTTGGGTATCTTTTGGTATCCCTTGCTAAGATCGAAATCCTACTAGTAGTCCTAACTAGTGATATCATCTACTAGTAGTTCACATACATGTAGTTCTAGCATTGTTTATCTTTTCATCAAGTGGTATTCTACTATATGCTATGCTTGTATCTTGTTTTAAACTTGCCCAAGATTGTTCCTTAACTTTCATATCTACTCTCTTGAGTTTCTTACATAACATGTGATGCAAGATACATAGATCTACATTGTATGTAGAAATTGGAGCATTTTTGGATTTCATGCAGATTTTGCTCCAGTTTCAGTTTTTGGTGCTAGACTGGTGTTTTTTTATACAGAAACGACCTTCTGAGCAAGTCTCATTGATTCTTTGTGATTCCGAACACTTTTTGGGCGAATTTGGTCATCTTGAGGGTCAAAATTGCAGTTTATTTTTTTTATACAACACTTTATCTTGGATTTTGGATTGTTCAAGTGCTTGCTTTAACTTTCTTGGACAAGCCCCTAGTTGTGATCTTCTACTCTCCTTTTATAACTGTTTATTATCTCCTTTGTTTTAACAAGTGGTGTTTCTTATCTCTTCATACCCCCACTTTTTAAAATGAAAAAGGGGGAGAAAGGTAGGTCTTCTTTTGGAAAAAAGGGAGAAGGCATGTCTTACATGAAGAGTAGAAGCATGTTCATGTAAATGGGAGAAAGGGGAGAAGACATATATGTGTAGAACATATATGAGTAGAAGACATAGTATTCTATAAATGTTATGAAAGCTAACCATGCAAGAGAAGTAGCATCAATGGAGGGGGAGAATGAGAACTCCACTAGCATTAATTGAGGGGGAGCATATGAACTTAATTCTATTAAAACCCCCAGGTTTCTCTAAAGGTATGACTTTACTTAAATGCTTTAAATACATTTACGGAATGGTTTGTCATTTTCAAAAAGGGGGAAAATGTTGAATCAAGGTCTAAATTGACTAAACACTTATTTTGATGATGACTAAACCATTCCACTTATTTGTGTCTAATGCTTCTACATGAGTGATTTCAGATTAGGTATAAACACACTCCAAATGCCCTAACTTGCGCATCTCAACTTGGAGAAAAGACAAGTCAAAATCAATACAAGTTCACATTTTTTGAATATGATGTAAATGCATTAAAATCATGTTGTAAATCACTTGTATTGATTTTATGACTTGTAATTAAGCTTAGAAAAAATTAGAAGGACATACATGGAATATTTAAGCACTCAAAAGCCATTTTCCAAAATTCACATCAGGTTGTTCATCGGTTGAGTTGCAAACTCGACCAATCTTGATTGGATCTTGAAAATTACTTTTGATTGGTTGAGTTTTCATTTCACAAAACTTGACCGATCCCTCTACAGACCAAAATTAATTTAAGTCAATCGATCGAGTTACCCCAGGACAAACTTGACCGATGCCCTAAATTGGTTTTGTCTCTTAGTAGGATCGATCGAGTTACCTTTATAGAATCTCGACTGATTGCACTGTAGGGAAAAGTGCATAAAAGTGTTTCCAGTTATTTTGGAGTTGCAACAATAGAACATATATCCATTGCAAGTCAAAAAATTGCTAGTTTTTGTTCTTAAGTGTTCCCAAAGGCTAAGAGGCATCCCCAACTATAAATAGGACCCCTTGGGCTTCATTCCAAGGTTGAGCATTCAATGCAAAACTCTATATGTGGTTCCTATCCAACAACCTCCTCTCTCTCTCTAATCTTAATCACTTGCTACACTCATTAGAGTGAGTAGGAAATTTATAAGAGAGCTAGTCCTACATGTATATCTTGTGAGGCTCTCACTTCCACCACCTCTGATTCTCTCATTTCAACCATGGAGATGAAGGTTCTCTCTCTTGGCTAAGAGAGGAGAAGAAGAATAAGGGAAGGAGTCCCTTAGTAGAGATTAAGGCTGAAGACTTGGAACAAGAGTGGGTAAGCCTTGGTGAAGGCAGAAGACTCCTTGCTTAAGTGGGTCCTTGTTGGAAGCTTCTCCGAGTGAAGGTGAAGTCAAAGGCTAAAGATCCAAGAAGAGTGGGTAATTCCTAGAAGACTAAAGACTTGTGCAAGAGTGGGTAAGTCCTTGGATAAGGCCAAAAACTCATTGCAAAGTGGGTAAGTCCTTGGTAAGGTTGAAGACTCTTCGTATTAGATAGGTAAGTCCTTTGGTTGGTCATGTATTGTAAGTCTTATGAATGAATATAAGAGTGCAATGGTTAAAAAATCCTAGAGGTTAACCTCTCTAGGTAGTCGACTGTCTCCCTTCTTGTTTTGAAGTGTAGAACCACTCTACATAGCTTGTCACTTGGTGTATGTTCAATCTCTCTCTCCCTTTCTATCCATATTTTAGTTGCACTCAAACTTCCTATTTAGTAACCTTATCTTGTGATATAATTTAAATGTCTAATGAATTTTGTTTAAGTGCATTCAACTCCATTAACCCCCCTCTAGATCATCCAATCACCTATATAGGATCCAACAATTGGTATCAGAGCGGGTTTCTCCAAGCATACTTCAACAAGTAGGAGAAGACGGCTGACTACCAAGGTGGGAGATACTTCATCAACCTTTAGATCTTTGATGGGAGTAACTTCCTCTATTGAAAAAGAAGGCTACAGTTCTACATCCAAGGATCAAGTCTTGAGCTATGGCAAATGGTGGACCATCCATACAAGCTACCAGTGACAAAGATAGAAGAATGGGATGAAGATACCATGTATAAAGCCACTTTGAATGCAAGGCCAATCAAAATGCTCTATGCCACCATAACCTCCATCGAGTTCAACCAGATTTATTCTTGTGAGACGGCCTATGAGGTATGGAGAAAGCTATGCATCACTTATGAGGGGACAACATGAGTGAAGGAAAGTAAAGTATACATGCTCAAAGGGCTTCTTGAGAACTTCAAGATGAAAGGAGGAGAAGATAGCCCACATGTACTCAAGACTCAACATAATTGTAAATGGCCTTGTTTTCCTAGGTCATCCTATGAGTAGAGGAGTGATCAACTCTAACATCCTTAAAACTATCCCAAGAGATGGGATCCTAAGGTGACTTCCATTAAAGAATGAACATATCTTGATGATATCCCCATTGAAGAGCTCAATGGAAATCTACAAACCCATGAAGTCACACCTGGCAAGAGAGAAGAAGTTGAAAGATAAAAGGATAAAGATCTAAAGAGAATGAAGAAGGCTATAATCAAGTCTCAAATTGAAGCTATTATGGGACAAGCCTCTTCGTTCTCTCATGTTGAAGAAGTTTCCATGTACCATGGGTAGATTCTACAAAGGCAAGAATTCAACCTCCATATAGTGCCTCAAGTGTGGAAAGAAGGGTCACTTCAAGATAGATTTCCCACAAGTCATAAAGAACCATCATCATAAGAAAAGAGAAGAGAAGTGGAACTCAAGCTGAAGTGATTCCTCCAACTCAAGCTTAAGTGAAGATTCAAGTGGAGGATCAAGCTCAAGCTCAAGTGATGAAGGAGAATGCAATTTTATTCTTATGGCATCAGCAAGTGAAGACTCAAATGAGGTAGATATAAACTCTTTAGATAAAGAACCTTTAACTATTATAATTAACGCTACTCGTGCCTCTCTTAAGTATTTTGAAAAGAAAAGGAAAAAGCTTGCTATAATTGTTTATAAAATGCATGGAGAATTATATGATATTGAACATGCTAACTCTTGCTTGCTTGATGATAAAAATATGTGCCTTAGCCTAGTAGACTCTCTTAAACTTGAAAATGATAGTTTGCTTGATAAGATTAGGATTCTAGAAGGTCAACCTCTTATTCCTAGTTCTAATGAAGAGCATGCTTTAATTTTTGCTTCTCTCATGCATGATATTGATGTTCTTAAATATGAAAACAAGGACAAAGATTCTATTTTTCATGGATTAGAATATGAAAATGGGGTTTATCTTTCTAAGATTGCTTTACTTGAAACTAGAAAATGCCTTCGTGCTCGCTAAAATCAATTTGCTTGAATCTTGTTCTAGTTCTACTAGTGTAGAGAATAATGGTGATGCTCTTTATATTGATAGAGATTCTTATTTAACTAATCTCTTCACTTTGAAAATGATGTTTTGCATGCTAGAGATAAAATAAATCATTTTTCTTCTACCATTACTTCTCTTATGCATGATCATAATAGTTAGAGATCTTCTTTGCAAAGATTCTTAGTTGGGAAAAAGAATCTTAATGATATCCTACACCATATTACTAAACAAATTGGTAGACATGGTATAGGGTATGATGGTAGTCAAAGGAACAACAAAGGTAAAGGACCTCCAATACTCCATGGAGAATGCTCTAGTTCTAATACTATGGGGACATGCAACTATTGCAATGAAATTTCTCATTATTCGACTTGTTGTCCTTTTAGGAAAGCACCCAAGAGCAATAGGACCGGGGTTGCTAAGCTAACCCTTCCACAGCCAAACACATGATTGAGGACCATTTCATATTTCTTTGTGTAGGTTACATGCAAATGGATTGACATGATCTAGTGAATTGCAAATTGACTTATCAATCCACATGAAAGAAGAAAGGTGATATGTATAGAGGGTGACCACAAGTGGAAAAAGGAATGGTAAGAACAAAGGTAAATGTTTTCTTTCTTATAACCAATCCTAACTTGTTTTTGACAAGTTAGGGTGCACTATGCAGGTGGTTTTTGAGTCAAAAGTAGTATTTTGTGATTCTCTTCACACACTTGCTCAAAAATTGTTTCTATTGCTTTCATAGGGAATTACCAACTTGCTTATACATGGTTGGATATGGCTTATATTTTTATCATGCCTCTAGATATATTTTTCATATATATGTGCTTTTTGACAGCAGCTCTGTCAGTCGAGTTTATCTAGATAGAAACTCGACCGACCAACACCAATGGGTGTTTCCAACAGTTGTCATCGGTTGAATTGTCCATACACAGAACTCGACTGATAACACTATGAACAGAATATACATTGGGATTATTGAATGAGAATTTCCTTTCAACTAGATTTTCTCAACTAATAGCCTTATTCTTTGGCACTCACATTGCTACCTTTATATATACATATTGCCATGTTCTAAATTGCCTATCTTGCTTACAACTCTATATTTCTAATTTCTCTAAATTGGTATATATATATATATATATATCTTGCAATTACTTGCTTTGAGTTGTTTTGCATGTGTTGATGATAATCTCTTTGGGTCTCCTAGTTGTATCTTAAAATGCTTCCGTTGTGTTCAAACTTGCTACAACTATATAGTTGTATATCTTGTTTGCTACAACCTTGAGGTTTTTTGTGGTAATCATCTTTTGGTAATGATGCATGCTTGATAGTGTGTTATGTCCTTTCATTCTTATAAATTTGTATATCTCTTTGTTTGGATATATATCTAGATTTAGTCATTTCTTGATTTATCTTTTGTATATTTTGGTATCTCTTTCTATGATCTAGATCCTACTAGTAGTCTTAACTAGTGATATCATCGACTAGTAGTTCACATACATGTAGTTCTAGCATTGCTTATCTTTTCATCAAGTGGTATACTACTATATGCTATGCTTGTATCTTGTTTTAAACTTGCGCAAGATTGTTCCTTAACTTGCATATCTACTGTGTTGAGTTTCTTGCATAACATGTGATGCAGGATACGTAGATCTACATTGTATGTAGAAATTGGAGTATTTTTTATTTCATGTAGATTTTGCTCCAGTTTTAATTTTTGGTGCAAGACTAGTTTTTTTTATGAAGAAACAACCTTCTGAGCAAGACTCATTGCTTCGTCATGATCCCTGACACTTTTTGGGTGAATTAGGACATCTTGACCCATTGTGATTTATTATTTTTCTGCAACACTTTATCTTGTATTTTGGGTTGTTCAAATGCTTTCTTTAACTTGCTTTTATTCTATGCATGGACACGCCCCTAGTTGTACTCTTCTACTCTCCTTATATAACTCTTTGCTATCTCCTTTCTTTCAACAAGTGGTGTTTCTTATTTCTTCATACCCCCACTTTTTGAAATGACAAATGGGGAGAAAGGTATGTCTTCTTTTGGAAAAAGAGGGAGAACGCATGTCTTACATGAAAAGGAGAAGCATGTTCATGTAAAGGGGAGAAGGTAAAGGGGAGAAGACATATACGTGTAAACCATATATGAGTAGAAGACATGGTATTCTATAAATATTATGAAAGCTAACCATGCAGGAGAAATAGCACCGATTGAGGGGGAGTATGAGAACTCCACTAGCATCAAATGAGGGGGAGCATATGAACTCCTAGGTTTCTCCAAAGGGTATGACTTTACTTAAATGCTTTCAATACATTTATGGAATGGTTTGTCATCTTCAAAAAGGGGAAGAATGTTGACTCAAGGTCTAAATTGACTAAACCCTTATTTTGATGATGACTAGACCATTCCACTTATTTGTGTCTAATGCTTCTACTTGAGTGATTTCAGATTAGGTATAGAAACACTACAAATGCCCTAACTTGCGCATCTCAACTTGGAGAAAAGACAAGTCAAAGTCAATACAAGTGCTCACTTTTGGAATATGATGTAAATTCATTAGAATTGTGTTGTTAATTACTTGTAATGATTTTATGACTTGTAATTAAGCTTAGAAAAATTAGGAGCACTTAGATCGAATATTTAAGCACTCAAAATCCATTTTCCAAAATTCACATCAGGTTGTTCATTCGTCGAGTTGCAAACTCGATCGACCTGATAGGATCTTGAAAATGACTTTTGATCGGTTGAGTTTTTTTTCACAGAACTCGACCGATCCCTCTGCATACCCTGATTTAAGTGAATCGGTTGAGTTACCCCATGACAAACTTGACTGATGACCTAAATTGGTCTTGTCTCTTAGTGGGATCGGTCGAGTTACCTTTATAGAAACTCGACCGATTGCACTGTAAGGAAAAGTGTTTAAAAGTGTTTCTATCCATTGTCGAGTTGTATCAATCAAAAATATATCTGTTGCAATTCACCAAATGGCTAGTTTTTGTTCTTAAGTGATCCCAAAGGCTAAGAGGCATCCACAACTATAAATAGGACCCCTTGGGCTTCATTCCAAGGCTAAGCATTCAATGCAAAACTCTATATGAGGTTCCTATTCTATAGTGGAGTGTATCCTACAACCCCCTCTCTCTAAGCTTAATCACTTTCTTTACTCATTAGAGTAATTAAGAAATATATAAGAGAGCTAGTCTTACATGTATATCTTGTGAGGCTCTCACTTCCACCACCTCCCATTCTCTCATTTTAATCATGGACACAAAGGTTCTCTCTCTTAGCTAAGAGAGATGATGAAGAACAAGGGAAGGAATCCCTTGATGGAGATCAAGGTTGAAGACTTGGAGCAAGAGTTGGTAAGCCCTTGGTGAAGGTATAGGACTCCTAGCTCAAGTGGGTAAGTCCTTGGTGGAAGCTTCTTCGAGTGAAGGTGAAGTCAAAGGATGAAGATCCAAGAAGAGTGGGTAATTCCTAGAAGGATGAAGACTTGTGCAAGAGTGGGTAAGTCCTCGGAGAAGGCCGAAGTAAGTCCTTGGTAAAGTTAAAGGCTCTTTTTATTAGATAGGTAAGTCCTTTGGTTGGTCATGTATTGTAAGTCTTATGAATGAATATAAGAGTGCAATTGTTAAGAAATCCTTGAGGTTGACCTCTCTAGGTAGTGGAACGACTCACTTCTATTTTCAAGTGTGGAACCACTTTACATAGCTTGTCACTTGGTGTATGTTCAATCTCTCTCTCCCTTTCTTATGCATGTTTTAGTTTCACTCAAACTTCCTATTTAGCAAACTTATCTTGCAATATAATTTTAAGGTCTAATGAATTTTGTTTAAGTGCATTCAACTCTATTCACCCCCTCTAGAGCATCCAATCACCCATCTAGGATCCAACAATACATGTGTATGTGTATCATTTATGGTTTCATACCTATGTCATGACCACACACCATCCAAGTGTCGTGAACTCAAGTCATCAAAGGGTCACGACCACCATCCCTTATAGTGTCGCGACTGTGATAGGGTATGGTGTCTCGACCCAAAAAGAGAGCATGTCTCAACCATGCATAAGAAAGCATATCAACCCAGATCAACCATAAGTTGTGACCAAACATAGAACATGTGTTTCAACCATAGACAACAAAACGTCTCTACCATCTACTAATAGGGTGTCTCAACCAACATATTGTCGCAACCACTCCCAAGTTGGGTGTCATGACCAGAAGAAAAACATGGTGTCACAGCCGCGACACCCACTTGTCCTGACCAAAACACACTAGGTCATGACCCAAGAGTACAAGGTGACCTATCGTGAACAAGACAAAGCCAACCATCTCGACCCAACACCCATAGGGGAACCCAATGCTGGCGCAACATCGTGACCATCATCACAACACAACATGTCAACCACAACAAAACAAGGCGTCACAACCCAAGGCCAAAACAAGAGTGTATGTCTCGACTCAACACACCAAAAGAATACATGTATTGACCGAAAACATCAAAGGCAGACGTGTCTAGCAAAGGTCAAATAGAAGGAAACTGAACGTCACTAAGATTAAAGCTCATGGATCCAAGATCATCAAACCCTAGAACAAGCCCTTATTAAGATCATCAAGAAAAACCACTTAGGAGAGAGAAAGCCAAACCCAAAAAAAATGTGTCAAAACACCCAAAGATCTAAGGAAATCTAGATGACCGAACCTAAAACATGGTGACAAAGCCAAACCTCAAGATGCGTGCAAGATCATCTCTCCAAATGACTTAGAAAACATGCACACAAAAATTAGGTTTTAGGATTTTAAATAATCCAAGCATGATAACCACTATCATTCGAGCTCTAAAACCTGATATCATCTATTAGCATATTAAGGGAATGTTTTATAGAGAGAAACAACAACATGCATGTAAAGGATAGTGTAATAATAGAGAGGGTAGAGGTTATATCACCTGCCTTCAGAAAGATAACTCCAAGGATGACAAGATTCAAGCACACACTCACCAAGGAAGGAAAAAGCTCCACTAAAAGCTCCACCTTTGGAAAAAACAACACCTCAAGAAGGAGAATACAACCAGGTCAAAGATTTCTCAAGGAAAGAGACCAAAAAAATCTCTAATCCAAACCAAAGGAAGAAGGTGGGAAAGAGAGAAGAAGCTCCCTCTTACTTGGGTTCTGCCTTGTCAAAACATGGTCTATGACCCTTATGATGAGGAGCTTACAATCAAGAACGACCACCATGGATAGTACATAGTCTAAGGCCAAGAAAAGAGAATAAGAAAGGGTAGAAGATCCAATGAAACAACACAAAAGAAAGGCATACACTTACCAAGGTTGAAGATGAGCAAGAGTCACCACATACAAGGGATCCGATCACTAAAAGCTCCAAGGATCATCTCTCCTTGCTCCACCAAGCTCCAAGGATGAGAAAAAGAGGATAAGGAAAGGAGAGGGCCAAGAGGTTTACTTGCATGAAGAGAATAGGGGCTATATACCAAAGGAGGGAGGTAGGGTGAGGGGTGACCCGTCAACACCTAAAGGTACCAAAGGTACACATGTCCACCCAAGAAAGAAACATGAAACCACTGAAACCTTGCATGCACAGATTGTTATATAACCCATGTTGGGTCTCGAACTCTTGGATCTCCAACACATGGTCTCAGTCAAGACACTCCAAAGGAGGCCGAAACAAGAGCAAAGCATCACCTTGGTCGAGACAAAAGGTCACCAAGAACACTAGGTCAAGACACTCCACAAAAGGGAAAAATTTCTTGACACAAAGTACCATGGTCGAGACAAGACACACCCAAAGCACCCCCCTAGGTTGAGACAAGGGTCGAGACAAACCAACAAAGCACACATGGGTCGAAACTAAGGAAACCCTAGAAACCCTAATCACCTATAGTGATGCCAACAATCATCGAAGGCCCAAAAAAGGTGCCTAAAAGCATCACACTCTCTATCAAGAAGCCAAGAGAGAAGGAAAACTCTAGATGTGATAAATTGCAAGATAACCCTAAAAATGGGTAAATTGTAATTTGTTCCAAAACAAGCACATAAAGCACAAACATCAACCAAACAAGCTCAAACTGGACACTTAAGCTATCCACAAGCTCTAAGATCATCTCAAAGGATTAGAGTAAGGTTCTAAGCACTTAATCAAGCCAAAGCAAATAGGGTTAGCCAAAAACATAGGTTAGGGGTCTTACACTATATGTTCCAATTTACATTGGCAATGAATGTCCATAACCAGTTTATGACATCACAAGCAAAGAGCGGTATCTAGAAACACGTCATTTCTACCCAAGTAAATGGAAAGTTGGAGAAAACCTTCAACCTACCATCTGTATTTGGTGTCACAATGTTTTTATAGTTCCTTTGTCACTGATATCCCAATTGAATTATGAGGCATGGAATCACCATCCTCTTCAACATCCTATCTCTGTTCCTTGAACTTGAGTAGAACTTCTAATATATATGTAAGCTCAATATCACATATTGACTCACATATACATGGTCGTGCATTTCTCAGCCTTTCTTATCAAGTGGCCAAGATATCATACTCCTATAGGAGGGAAAAATCCCATCTATGTCACTCACACTCATCCCTATGTGTCACAATGCATCTGATCGTCACCTTTATGGCAACCCTTATTCAAGGTTACAATGGATGATGTCAAAGTATATTGAATGACATGTGATGAGTGTAGCAAATTTAGGTTTAAGAATCACAAACACCACCAACACTATAAGAGTTGATTCTGACTACTAATTATGGTTTCCATGTAGCACTCTTATGGTGGGTCTATCAGATACATTGTTCTTTAATAAGTATCAATGTGTTTGGTTTGATATCACATATCATGACTGATGAGATTCTGTCATCAACCAATACACACTCTAGTCTTATGTGTCAATTTTGTCTATTAATCTTCCACAATAATGTCCGACTAGGGACATATCGAGAATGCATATACTCTTGGCATCCACATGATCTCATTGCCTAGGTCATCAACATAAAGACATGCATCATTTAGTGTTATTTCATTCTTTAGAGATTTATTAAGTTACATCATTATCTCATAACTAAATAAAATAGAATAAATTAGAATATTTCCTTTATTATTAATCAAATTATTTATAAGTGATGCCATCACAATTGTCATATGATTAGCTCTCTGGGAATACATACCGATAGTTTTCATACTAAAGTTTCTATTTTTATCCCTGGTTTACAACTGTTGGAACTAGAATAGTGTTCATGTCAAGTTTCACTGTTGTTCTCACAAAGTTGATTCTATTTTTATGTAAGAACCCATTACACTAAATGAAATTACTCAAAATATAAAACACAATCAATCACCAATTATCCACATACCTAAAAAATATGGGTAAATTAAAATTGATTTCAACGTCAGCACCTGCTCAGAAATATTTACATAAGAGTCCAACATCTTTCTTATATCCATACTATGCCAAGAATTTTATACAAATTGTTCTATTGCCTTAGCTACAACATATATACACAAGAGAACAATATTTGAATATGCCACACAACAAACATTATCATGCAAACAAAATTCTGATTCGTTTGAAACACCATATACAAACTTTTCCTACCCGAACCTGAGAGTACATGGATGACTCTAAGACACACTAGACATCCAATCAACTTTCTTAAAGATTCATTACTATAGTTCCTCTTTCCTTCCACGATTCTTTTGTTTCCATTGTTGATTACCTAAAAAGATGTGATCCACCAAAAGGGTGAGACCCATGTCCCAGTGAGATATATAACTCTCTCCAACAGATATTGATTACAACATTTTTATGTAATTAAATAGTTTAAGTAGTTTAATCAGATAAAACAAATAAGCTCAACATCACTGATGATTAACAAAATGCATAAAGTAGTAGATAATAACTATCATCATTAACCAAACTATTCTCATATCCATATTAACAGTATAAGGAGTCTAGTAGCATGACAATCTCAAATCATGAATACGTCTGATATCATAAGCATAGCTGACAAAGTCATCATGTCTAACAAGTTGAACATATCAACATCAGAAGTAGAGCTAACAACATAAGCACAACTACCTACATAAGCATAATTTGTAGTATAGGCATCACTAATTTTAGAAGCATAGTTAGCAATATAAGCATAATTAACTGCATGTGATAACTATCATCATCAGCATAGCCAACGGTAGGAGTATATCTATCAACATAGAATGACTATTGTATGTATCCATTTACAATGTGATTATTTCTACAGCATAAGAATATCTACTATCTCTTAATGTACGAAACATCATCTCTATGTAGAGAAAACAAATTGGGGTTATCATCTAATGTGAAGCATCATGTATAATCCTAAACAGATATGCTATATGGCTGTATTACATCTTTTATTATGCCCTGGGGAGTTTGAGTCGTACCATCCAAAGTCCAACTGACCCTTGCGAAGGAATATTCAGTTCTGTATAAGATCTAGTAGTGCTAATATCCTAAGATATCTTCCCCTTAGCCAGTACGAATAAAAAGGCAGTGACATATCAGTCAAAGTTGCCACTACAGTGACATATAGTCATGATGTTAACCACTAGTCCACCCTTGGTATAGGTCACGACACTAGAAACCAGGGTATACAAAACCCTCTAATCTGAGGAACAACCGCAGTTCTCCTCAATAACATCAGATGTATGAGGCATGACCATATCCATCCTCCACAACCTACATTGTGGGTGCCAAGGATATATCCCCAACTTGCCACCCCCACATACTCAATAGTATGCGCTCTGAGTTTCCCTTAGGAATACTTGTTTCACCATCCAACAAGTTCTGACACTGAAGATGGATCTACAACACAAGACACTACATGATTAGAGTTACACTTCATTAGTTATTCCAATTGGATGAATTAAGGTTGCATCAAATAAGTGGACATACAAACCCTAATTCACTTCTAGAAATCATATAAATATCACAACTTTAAAAGATATAAAACGTGTGAAACATAATTTCTCATCTCATCATCACATGATATTATTCACTTGTCATTCACGAGACTACACTAGTCATCATACAATCACAAGATATAAATCCTTTTCACAATATTATAGGGTATCAACCCTTATCAACACAAGAGTATTACACCTCATTCAGGGCTCAACCATGCCCAAAGGTCATTAAGACCATCATACTATTGAAAAACCACTAGAGAGGGGTGAATAGGGTTTTATAGATATTTTATAATAATTTAACTCAAACAACCACAATTGAGATAATAAGAAGGAGACAAGGTGTTTAGAGTGGTTCCAACCTTAGCAAATACTAAGGCAGTCAATCCACTACCCGGTTGCTTACCCAACCGAGATTTTGAAAGTATTAAATTTTATTACCTCTCAAGGATTTTACATAAAATTACAATACTTTCTACACCCTTTGAACAACCTTCACCTTGAAGTAGTTGCACTAACTTTGAAGCAACCTTCTTGAAGTAACTTCACGCTCCCCCTTGAAATAGCCTTCCTCTTAAAGTAGCTTCCCGTTGCAATAGCCTTGTAGAAGTAGTCCAAAGATCTCCTTACTCACCAAGAAGATCAAATCCTCTCCAATCCGCAGCCTCCAACCCTAGGAGTAGCAAGGAGAGTACAAAGAATAAGAAAGAACAAGAAAGGAAATGGAAATTATAATTACCACTTTGAAGCACAAGGCTTGATTTGCCTATATCAAGCGTATTGGTCTCCTAAAAAATGAGTATGTAAGTGTAGGTTTAGTGGATGGGAGATGCTAGCCTATTGGACACGAATTTGGAGCAAGGGAAATGAGTAGGCAATGCTAGTGTTGCTCAATTGCTCAAAAACAGATTGCCAATTGCAAGTATTTAAGCTCAAGTATTGCACAAGTGTACTTTGGGTGTCCTATGGCTTGTCCTATTTATAGGAATGGCCTATGGATGCTTAAGGACGTTCTAGACACTTTCTAGGGGGTTCTTAGTGCTCAACTAGCCGTTAGGTATCCATTAGTTGCTCTAACAATGGCTAGTTAATTAATCCTAAAAATTGCAGACAGAGACAGTCTCGGTCGAAGTTTTATCGATAGAGACCCCAGTCGGTCGAAGTTTTGTCGACCGAGGGACTGTCTGGAGTCAAGTGTATATAACGTTCTGATCCAACTCCCAACTACTTTGTCTGCTGTGTCTAACGGCTACCTGGGTCATTCTCGGTCGAGGAATTTGTCGACCGAGAGTGTCTCGGTCGAGGAGTTTGTCGACCGAGATTGACCATGTTTCAACATTTTAAACTAATTACTAAGTGTGTGTATGAGTGTGCAGATGTGACACCATTTTAGGGGATGGCCTATCTAAGTGTTGTGATTATCTAGGGAAGATCTAACGCTTGATTTACATAATGTCTAAGTACTTGTACATTATATATCTTGTACACATGTTTACATTTGATTACAATTATAAAATAATAATAATTCAAGCATATAGATCTCCCAAATCTTTGTCATCCACCTTGTTCCTGCAACACTCAAGTAGCACGTTAGATCCACAAGAATGAAATGTTTGTCATTATCAAAACAAAGGGATTAAATGATGTCCATTTAGCCAACAATCTCCCCCTTTTTGAAGATGACAAACATTTCCAAAATATAAATCAACTAATCTTGAACATGAGTTGAGTTTCATACCTGAGATTTGCTTTGTGATTTGTTTCTCTTGTTTATAAAATGTGTGCTTATTATTCCCATATAAGTATGGAACATAAGATCCAATTCTTTAGGGAATATTGCAACTTTTAATGTAAAGCCAAGAGATTTATGAAACTCATTGATTGAATTTTTCAATGTTACCATTTTAAGATTTACAAGATTTACATTTATTTCTCCCCCTTTGTCATTTCAAAAAGATATCTGATAAAAATGTTAGAAAAAACTCCCCCTTAATTTGATATCCCCCATAAAAAGATAACCATCAAATCATTCAAAAAAGATGTTTATTTGGAAGCCAATAATAACACAATTAAAACCTTTTTCAAGAAGCACAAATATCAAAGAAAACATCCTCTAAGGGAGTGATGAGTAGTTGCTTCCTTATTTTGTTAAATTGGTCTAGTGGAAGTGGTTTTGTGAAAATATCAGCCAATTGATCTTCCGTATCAACATGATGAAGGGATACATGATTTTTAGAGATATGATCCCTTAAAAAGTGATGACGGATTTCAATATGTTTGGCTCTGCTGTGTAAAATAGGATTATATTCTAAGTTTATAGCGCTTGTGTTATCACAAAAAATATGCGTGGATGAAAAAGTAAAACCATAATCATTTAACACTTGTTGCATATAGAGCACTTGAGCACAACAAGATCCGGCTGCCATATATTCAGCTTCAGTTGTAGAGAGGGCAACTGTATTTTGTTTCTTGCTAAACCAAGATACTAAGGCTCTTCCTAACAAGAAAAAACTACCACTTGTGCTCTTGCGATCAATTCGACATCCAGTGTAGTCGACATCAGTATAAGCTTTAAAATCCAATGATTGTCCTTTAGGATACCATAAACCATAACAAGTGCTGCCGGCTAGATATCGAAAAATTCGTTTGACGGCTTGAAAATGAGTTTGCATAGGTTGGGATTGAAATCGAGCACAAAGACCAACTGAAAACATGATGTCCGGTCTAGGAGCGGTTAAGTAAAGCAAACTACCAATCATGGCTCTATATAAAGAATCATCAATAGTTTCCCCATGTTCATCCTTATCAATTTTAGTAGAGATAGCCATTGGAGTGGTAGCATGTTTACATTGATCCATCCCAAAGCGTTTTAAAAGTTCATTAGTATACTTTTCTTGGCTTATAAAAATCCCAGCGGGCATTTTTTTGATTTGAAAACCAAGAAAGAAAGTCAGTTCACCCATGAGGCTCATTTCAAATTCTTGTTGCATAATATCACTAAATTGCTTGCACAATGATTCATTTGAGGTACCAAAGATAATATCATCAACATATATTTGAACAACTAGAAAATCAGATGCATATGTTTTGAAAAATAAAGTAGAATCTGAATTTCCAATAAGAAAATCGTTATCAAAGAGATAGTTCTTGAGCCTTTCATACCAATTCCTAGGTGCTTGTTTTAACCGTAAAGTGCCTTTTTAAGTTTGTATACATAGTCACCTTTTTCCGGTATTTCAAAACCAGGTGGTTGGGCAACATATACTTCTTCTTGGATAATCCCATTGAGAAATGCACTTTTTACATCCATTTGAAAAAGTTTGATGTTTTTGTGTGCAGCTATAGCTAGTAGCAATATAAATTGCTTCAAGTCTTGCTACTGGTGCATAGGTTTCATCAAAGTCTATCCCTTCTTGTTGATTATATCCTTGTGCTACTAGTCTAGCTTTATTTCTTACTACTTCCCCTGCTTCATTTAACTTATTTCTAAAAACCCATTTAGTTCCAATAATGGTTTTATCTTGTGGTTTAGGAACTAAGTCCCATACGTAATTTTTAGTGAATTGGTTTAATTCTTCTTGCATTGCCATTATCCAATAGTCATCCTTTAGAACTTCAGTCACTTTCTTAGGTTCAATTATAGAAACAAAAGCCATATTTGCAATATCTCTAAAAGATGAACGGGTTTTGACTTTATCATTAGGATTTCCAATAATCAGTTCTTGAGGATGATCCTTAATGAGTCTAGGAATAGACTGTGGTGTCTCAACTTGGTGATCATTAGTAGTATTTTTGTCACCATCATTAGGTATGGATAAATTTTCTATTTTATGAGTAAGATCAACTATTTCAGGATTTTCAGATTGTAGCTCTTCATGAAAGGTAATGTGAATAGATTCTTCAACTTTTCTAGAGATAGTGTTGTAAACTCTAAATGCTTTGCTAGAGGTGGAATATCCCAAGAGAAAAGCTTTGTGTGATTTAGATTCAATCTTGTCTCTATCATCTTTTGTGTTCAAGATATAACATGTTGATCCAAAAGTATGAAAATAGTCAACTCTAGGTTTCTTAGTATATATGATTTCATATGGTGTTTTCTTCAAATAAGAGTGAACAGTTACTCTATTTAGCACATAGCAAGTTGTGTTTACCACTTCAGCCCAAAACATTTTAGGTGTACTATGTCCGAGCATCATAGTCCTAGCCATTTCTTATAGTGGTCGATTTTTCCTTTCAACTATGCCATTTTGTTGTGGGGTGCGTAGAGTAGAAAAATTGTGAGTGTAGCCTAGAGATGTGCAAAAATATTCAAATAAATAGTTCTCAAATTCTCCACCATGGTCATTCCTAATGGTACATATCTTGTTTTGTAGTAGATTTTCAATCTTGGAACAAAATTGTATAAAAATGTGAATAGTATCATCTTTGTTTGCAAGAAAGTGTACCCATGTATATCTACTATAATCCTCAACAATAACAAAACAATACCTTTTCCTGCCAATAGATTGTGTCCTCATAGGTCCGAATAGATCCATATGAATGAGTTCTAGTGATCTACAGGTGCTAAGTTCATTTTTGGGTTTAAAGGAGGCTTTATCTTGTTTACCCAAAGTACATGGCTCACAATTTTCAATTTGATCAAAAGATAATTTAGGCAGACCACGAACAAGATCATATTTAACTAGCTTTTGAATAACATGTGAACTAGCATGACCTAATTTTCTATACCATAGTTGTAAGGAATTTTCTTTTGCAAGTAAGCATTTTCCAACTAAAGATTGCATAGAGTTAGGTCTAAGAATATAAAGATTTCCAACTCTTTTTCCTTCATAAACAACATTTGTAGTATTTTCTATTAGTAACTTGCAGCAATTTTTGTTGAATAAAACATCATATCTACTATCACATAATTCACTAACACTTATTAAGTTATGGTGCAAACCATCAACAAGTAAAACATTCTTTATTTCAAGGTTTGTACCAATATTACCTATTCCAACAATTTTACCTTTACCATTGTCTCCAAAGGTGATTGTTCCACTTTTCTTTTCCTCAAAAGTTTGAAATGCCTCCTTGTTTCCAGTCATGTGTTTGGAACATCCACTATCAACCACCCAATCCTGCATTTTGATAAAGGTTTTGGTACCCATGTGATGGTCCATAATTGTTAGGAACATTTAATAATAAACTGACCATGTTTTAACAAAGAAAACTAAATAGAACTGTATTCGGTCGACAAAAGTTTGACCGACAGGTGTCTCGGTCGACCAATTTGTCGATCGAGAAAGTTGATGTTTTGCAGATTAAAAACTGAATAGAAGCAGAAGCCCGTTCGGTCGACCATTTTTCGACCGATTTTTACTTCGATCGATCATTTCTCGACCAGAATAGTTACTGTTTCAATAATAATTCTACTGTAGATTTTGGTTTGTTGTAGGCACTCACTTGGTCGAAGATGTTCTCGACTGAGAATGTCTCGGTCGAACTCTTTGTCGACCGAAAATGTTTATGTTTATTTCAATAATCTATTTATATTGATTCTGAATTGAAAATGATACATGAAGCTATTTTCTTAGTTGAGATAAGATATTTTGATTTTCAAAGATAAGCATTAGATCATCTCTCAACTAAATTACATTCAAGTCTTATAAGTTTGAGGTTTGGGGACCCAAACTAATTCAGGATCCTTCTTCTTATAAGGGCATGAAAAAGAATAATGACTAAGACGTAGACAAAAATGACAAGTAATTGAGTCAATTTCATTTCACTTTCCAGGATTTGGAATGGTGTTCTTAGGTACAAACATAATCTTAGTCTTGGATGCTTGGGTCCTTTTAGAATGATAGAATTTTCCTTTTGGAACATATCCCAAGCCTCTTCTTCTATTGTAGCTAGAGGAATTTTTCAGAATATTATCAAGAATGTCATTTCCCTTTAAGCCATTTATTTCTCTTTGTAGCTTAGAAATCTCATCTATCTTCTTATTGATATCTATTCTTGCTTGATCTAAATCAGATATTAAAGAGTTTCTTTCCTTAACAACATTATCATAATCTAGATGATTGCATAGAATAGGTTGAGTCTGAAAATTGTTTAGTCTAGCAAGCAAATCAACTTTTTCTTGAGAAAGAAGATCATGATTCATTTCTAAAGTAAGTAACTTCATATTGCAATCATTTAATGATGTTTTCAAAGACAAATTTTCAAGAGCAATATTGTTCTTTTCTGAAGAAAAATCATTCAATTTAGCATATAGATCCTCATTAGTTTTAGTGACTTTCTTTAGTTTCTTTTTGCAGTCAACATACTTATCATGAGTTTCTTGTAGACTAATAATTAGATCTTCTTTTGGCAAATCAAGAAGGCTTACCTCTTGGGAATCGTCATTATCATCTTCTTTTGCCATGAGACACTCCACATCTTCTTCTCCACTTTCACTATCACTTGATTCATCCCATGAAGCTTTATAAGCTTTTTCTCCTTTCTTCTTGAATGAGCTTTTCTTTCCATTTCGTTTCTTTGCTTTAGGACATTCATTTCTAAGATGTCCTTTCTTTCCACATTCAAAACACCTAGGAGGGGAAGAAGAAGAACTACAAATTTTGTTTGATCTAAATCTTCTATATTTCTTACCATTAACAATTAGGGCTTCTTCTCCTTCTCCTTCACTTGTCTCATCACTTTCTTGCGTGATGATCTTTGAAGCTTTTAGAGCAACATCTTTCTTTCTTCCTTGTTGCAATTCACGCTCTCGTCGTTCCTCTTCCTCCAAGGTTGCCTCATGTGCTTCTAGGTTGCCAATAAGTTGTTCCATCCTTAGCCGGGTGAGATCATTTACTTCTTCAATAGCAGCCATCTTGGGCTTGTATTTGGGAGGATGAGACCTAAGGATTTTTGATACTTGATATTCTTCAGCGATTACTTTGCCTAAAGCATTCAAACCATTTACAATAGAAGAAAATTTTGCATACATTTCACTAATAGATTCATTTTGATCCATACGAAACCGTTCAAACTTTTGCTTAAGCATTCCAATTTTAAAATTCTTAACTTGAACAGTTCTTTCATATGTTATAGAGAGTCTATGCCATATCTCATATTCCATTTCACAATTTGATATTCTATTGAATTCACCAATAGAAATTGAACAATAAAGTATACTTACAACTTTTGCATTCATTTGGGCTGATCTTACCGTATTGACATCCTAATTTGCATACTCCGTTTGAGGAAATTCATATGGAGTCGATACCATTCTCCATAAGTCCCAACTGATTCCTTGGAAGAAAAACTGCATCCTCGTCTTCCAGTAAGTGTAGTTTGTGCCATCAAAGGATGGAGGTCTAGCAATGATTGTTCCTTCCAAGTTGAGGTTGTTGAGTACCCTGTCACCCATTCTTCAAGACTTTGTTAGAGTTCCTTGAAGCCCTGCTCTGATACCAATTGAAAAACCACTAGAGGGGGGGTGAATAGGGTTTTATAGATATTTTATAATAATTTAACTCAAATAACCACAATTGAGATAATAAGAAGGAGACAAGGTGTTTAGAGTGGTTCCAACCTTAGCAAATACTAAGGCAGTCAATCCACTACCCGGTTGCTTACCCAACTGGGATTTTGAAAGTATTAAATTTTATTACCTCTCAAGGATTTTACATAAAATTACAATACTTTCTACACCCTTTGAACATCCTTCACCTTGAAGTAGTTGCACCAACTTTGAAGCAGCCTTCTTGAAGTAACTTCAAGCTCCCCATTGAAGTAGCCTTCCTCTTGAAGTAGCTTCCCATTGCAACAACCTTCTAGAAGTAGTCCAAAGATCTCCTTCTTCACCAAGAAGATCAAACCTTCTCCAATCCGCAGCCTCCAACCCTAGGAGTAGCAAGGAGAGTACAAAGAATAAGAAAGAACAAGAAAGGAAATGGAAATTACAATTACCACTTTGAAGCACAAGGCTTGATTTGCCTATATCAAGCGTATTGATCTCCTAACCAATGAGTATGTAAGTGTAGGTTTAGTGGATAGGAGATGCTAGCCTATAGGACACAAATTTGGAGTAAGGGAAATGAGTAGCCAATGCTAGTGTTGCTCAATTGCTCAGAAATAGATTGCCAATTGCAAGTATGTAAGCTCAAGTATTGCACAAGTGTACTTTGGGTGTCCTATGGCTTGTCCTATATATAGGAATGGCCTATGGATGCTTAAGGACGTTCGATACACTTTCTAGGGGGTTCTTAGTGCTCAACTAGCTGTTAGGTATCCATTAGTTTCTCTAACAACGGCTAGTTAATTAATCCTAAAAATTGCAGACAGAGACAGTCTCGGTCGAAGTTTTGTCGACCGAGATCCCAGTCGTTCGAAGTTTTGTCGACTGAGGGACTGTCTGGAGTCAAGTGTATATAACGTTCTGATCCAACTCCCAACTACTTTGTCTGCTGTGTCTAATGGCTACCTGTGGATGGAAACTACTCATACCATTATATAACACTAAACATGACGACCGCTGCGAGTAGCTCTGGCGATCCGGGTGGCGATCGGGGGGGGGGGCGACAAGGGTGACACCGGTTAACCACCGACACCTGCTGCGGCAAAGAGCACCGTCGTGAGTCCTCTTGCAGTGCCTCTAAATCCTCAGACGCTTCACCAACCACAGAAGAACCAGATCTGGAGGAATCCGCAGGTTCCAGTAGCTGCAGGAACGAAGTCGTGGAAGGATATGTTCGAAACCAAGCAGGACAATGATTCTATTCTCAAACCCTGTCAACTGGAGTTAGTGGACGGAGCTGTTCAATATTCCAAATCCATTGCAGAACGGAATGCATCTAAGTGGTCGAACACAGTGGCTGGCTATGTTGTTGGTTTGAAGCCGCACTGGCCCACTCTGCATCGACACCTATCCATGATCTGGAAAGTCAAGGGGGAGATCAAGATTCTATCAAGAGGAAACGATTACTTTGTCATCAGATTCTCAGATCCGGAAGATATGAGGACAGCTATTGAACGGGGCCCTTGGTATGTTGCGGGTAAGCCACTTATCCTGAACAAATGGCAAAGGGGGGAGCCCTTGGAGAAACTGAAATTAACTGAGGTCCCGGTGTGGATTCGTGTCTATGACTTGCCTTTGGAGCTTTGGGATGAAGAGGTCTTTGGTATGATTGGAAGCTTTGTAGGAACTCCTCTCCGACCAGACTTCTATACTAGGAAACTCAAGAGGTTGGACTTTTCCCGGATTCAAGTTCTAATTCCTGCTATGTCGACTTTTCCTTCAGAGATGACACTCATTAGTGATGATGGTGTCAAGGATGTGGTGCAGATTGAGTATGAATGGATCCCAGCGTTGTGCAAGTGTTGTGGCACTTTTGGACATGGCGAAGGGGACTGTGTTAAAGCTACTCAGGTTCCAAAGCGGAAGCAGGTTTGGGTTGAGAAGGCGAAAGCTGATAGCCAAAGCTCTGCGGAAACGTTCTATGATATGGGCGACCAGGCTGTGAATGAGGCATCAGTGATTTCTCCTGTGCAGGTAGCGGAAGTGCTTGATGGAATTCCGGTGACACAGTCGCCGGTGTCATCCTCTGTTCAACTGGAAGGAACTTCTAATTCACTGGTTAATCCGGCTACGCCTCTTTTTCAAGGACAACCTGTTCCTGTTACTCCTGTGAGCACTTGGTCTCATAAATCTACCAGGAGGGATGGTCATCCCCCAAGGAATGCGGCAAAAATTCCGCAGCAAAAGGCTACTGGAATTCCGGTTTCCCCTAATAGTTTTCATGTTCTTGAGTTCTCTGATGAACCTGAAGGTACCGTAGCTGGTGGGATTCCAGCTGCGATCTCAAATGGTTGATAGCCTTTTGATTATGGCCTGGAACGTCCGCGGGCTCAACAAAAGTGGGTGCCGGGATGCTGTGAAGGAAGCTATTTGTAAGCTTGATTCTTCTATTGTCTGTTTGCTTGAAACAAAAGTTAGAAGAAGGAAAATCGTTAAGGCTATCAATAGGGCGTGGCCTCATGCGAAGTGGATTTCTAATCATGACGCTCATCCGTTGGGGAGAGTTGTTATTATGTGGAATCGAGATGATATCGGTATTGATCCAGTGATAATTGATGATCAGTTTTTGCACTGTCACATTTCCTATGACGGGCTTTCTTTCTTTCTAACGGCGATCTATGCGCATAATCCAGAAGCTAAAAGGAATGCTATCTGGGCAAAGTTTGTGAGTATTCATAGCTCTATTGGTGAAGCTCCTTGGTTCATTACTGGAGATGTCAACTGTGTTAGGTTTTCTGCTGATAGATATGGTCATGCTGAGCCGTCTTATAGCTCCATGGCTTTCTTCAATGATTTCGTTAATGCTGCTAGTCTTACTGAAGCTACTCTCTCTGGCTCTCTCTATACTTGGGATAATAGGCAGGAAGGCACGAAGCTTGTTATGTCTAGAATAGATAGAGTGTTCTATAATCAAGGGCTTATTGATGTGTTTCCTCGTCTTTGGGGGATGATTACTGCCTCTATTCATAGTGATCATCGCATCATTTCTGTTCAGCTGGATGGGAATGACTATAAGAAGAAGACGCCTTTTAAGTTTATCAATGCTTGGACGTCTTACCCTGGTTTCTTGGATGTCGTCAAAGACAGTTGGAAGGAGGATATTAGTGGCTGTCCGATGTTCAGAGTTTGTGAAAAACTGAGGAGGCTTAAAAAGGACCTATGTAAGTGGAACAAGAAGGATGTTGGGGATATCTATGAGAATAGGATGATCCTTGAAGCTGAGGCGTGTAGAGCTCAGAACATGGTTGATGCTAATCCTGGTGATGAGGGCCTGTAGCAGATTGCTAAAGAGAAAAGGAAGCTAGCTATTGAAGCCTATGATGCTGAGGAGTCTCTGGTTAGACAAAAGTCCAGAGTTCAATGGTTGAAGCTTGGAGATAGGAATTCCAAGTTCTTTTATTTGTCTCTCAAGAACAGAAGACAGAGAAACAGTGTGAGAAGTATGATGATTGATGGTGTTATGAGTACTGATGAAGATGTTATTAAAGATCATGTTACTAGCTTCTACAAGAACCTCTTCTCGGAATCTTATAAGGATGAGGATGGTTGGAATGATAATTGGGTCTTCCCTAAATTAACCAGAGACCAGTTTGAGTCATTATGTGCTATTGTTACTCAAGAGGAGATTGATTCTGTTATTAAAAATTCTAATGGGGACAAAGCCCCTGGTCCCGATGGTTTCAATTACCATTTCTTCAAAGTGTGTTGGCCTATCATCAAGGAGGATGTTTCTAAGGCTGTGCTCAATTTCTTTGAAAGTGGGAAGATTCTTGGTGAAATTAGTAGAACTCACATTGCTCTTATTCCAAAAGTGAAGAGTTCTTCTTGTGTTAGGGACTGGAGGCCCATATCTTTATGCAACGTGCTTTACAAGATTATCTCCAAGATTATTACTAATAGACTTCAGCCTATTATGCATAGTCTTATTAGTTCTAGTCAGTCAACCTTCATCAAAGGAAGGTCAATTAGTGATTCTACTCTTCTTGTTAATGAGGTGGTCAATAATATCTTCAAGAGTTCTAAGCCTAAGATGTGTATCAAAGCTGATATCATGAAGGCATATGATACTGTTGATTGGTCGTATTTGAAGAAGATTCTGGCTAGTATGAACTTTCCTTTTTGCTTTATACACTGGATTGATTTATTCTTGAATTCTACTAGCATGCAAGTTCTGATTAATGGATGCCCTGGAGATGTCTTTAAACCAGCTAGAGGCATTAGGAAAGGGGATCCCCTCGCCCCTTACTTATTTGTGTTAGCCATGGAAGGGTTCACTAGCATCATGAATTATAATGTTGAGAAGAGAAATCTTGTGCCTATTAGTGGAGCTCATGATTTTGCTGTTTCACATGCGATCTTTGCTGATGATATGGTGATCTTTTCAGAAGCTGATATTAACTCAATTAAAGGTGTGAGTAAAGTGATTTATGAGCTCAGCCGTGTCTCGGGTTTGAGCATCAGCTTAGATAAAAGCGTTGTTATTTGTAATCCTGCTGCTGAGTTGCAGGTTGAGTCTTCGAACTTGAATATTAAGATTGGCAAGCTTCCTCTTAAATATCTGGGGTTGCCTTTGTTTACAGGGAAGCTGACTAGATCTCTTTGTTCACCCATTATTGACAGGATTAAGCACAGATTAGAAGGCTGGAAAGGTGTTCATCTTTCTTATGCGGGTAGGCTGGAGTTAATTAAGTCTACTCTTGCTTCCTTCCATCTTTATTGGGCTTCTTCCTTTCCTCTTCCTAAAGCTGTCTCTGATGAAATTGATACTCTTTGTCGTAATTTCTTATGGGGAGGAGCTTCTTTTGAAAGTACCACACATACTGTTGCTTGGGATGACATTTGCAGGCCTAAAGAGGAAGGCGGGTTAGGCATTAAACATACAAATGATGTTAGTGTGGCTTGTTCTGTTAAAAATCTCTGGAGTATTGCTCAAAAGAAGGACTCTATGTGGGTGCGATGGATTCATGCTAGATATATTAAGGAGGATTATGTTTGGAGAGTTGGATGCTCATCCAATCCTTCCTGGATGTGGAGACATATTCTTAGAACACGGGATATGATTATAAGAAGAGTCTCTGTTGAAGCAGGGTTATCTACTTTTATTTGGAGAGAACCTTGGGTCTCTGAAGGGATGTTCCTTGATGATATTACTGATAAGAGGGACATTTTGAAGCTGGGGAAAGGGAAGTTTGCTAAGTTTAGCTGCCTTGTTGTTGCAGGGGATTGGAAAGGTAGCAGATCTAGACACTGGAATAGGATTGTTGATTCTATGCGTTCTTATATTCCAGTTGTGAGTAAGATTGAAGGGAAGATGTTGCTTGATAGAGGGACTCCTACAAAAATTAGAGAGTTATGGAATGTTATGCATGAAAAACATGTTTCTGTTAGTTGGTATAAATGGGTTTGGGCGTCTAAAGCTCCAGCTAGATGTCAGTTTCTTGCGTGGAGGATGATGCTTGGGAAGCTGCTTACACATGATCATATGAAGAATCGAGGGTTCAACTTAGCTTCGAGATGTGAGTTATGTAGAGAGTGTACAAAAGATATGGAGCACATTTTTGTCTCTTGTGTTTATGCGGAGAGAGTTTGGAAGGAAGCTGTTTTGGAGAATTTTATTCCTAAGGTGCCGAATTCGATTCAGGAGTTTTCTTCTTTTACTGACAGGAAGAGTAATACTTGCATTCTTCTAACTGTGAATGCGCTCTGGACTGAAAGGAACCTAAGGACTTTCTTAAATCTGGACTGTCCAGGTTCGCAGCTTTGGAGTAAAGTGAAGAAAGATATATATAGCTTTACTTAGTTTGTACAGATAGCTAGCTGTTTGTCTGTTGTTAGCTGTTATAGCTTTTCTTGCTTTGTTTCTTTAAGTAACTTTTCAAAAAATCAAAAAAAGGGAGGCACACGATTTGGGAGACCAAAAAAAAAACGGCTACCTGGGTCATTCTCGGTCGAGGAATTTGTCGACCGAGAGTGTCTCGGTCGAGGAGTTTGTCGACCAAGATTGACCCTGTTTCAACATTTTAAACTAATTACTAAGTTTGTGTATGAGTGTGCAGATGTGACACCATTTTAGGGGATGACCTATCTAAGTGTTGTGATTAGCTAGGGAAGATCTAACGCTTGATTTACATAATGTCTAAGTACTTGCACATTATATATCTTGTACAAGTGTTTATATTTGATTACAATTATAAAATAACAATAATTCAAGCATATAAATCTCCCAAATCTTTGTCATCCACCTTGTTCCTGCAACACTCAAGTAGCACGTTAGATCCACAAGAATGAAATTTTTGTCATTATCAAAACAAAGGGATTAAATGATGTCAATAGCATAAATAGATAGTTATAGTTTTCCTTTCTGTACAGTTGTTAGCTTCTTAGCTTGTAAAGAGTTAAACTCTATTTTGGTGTTGTTTTTAATAAAGGAGGAGGCACACATGGTTCAGCAAAAAAAAGATACATCAAATTATAGAAAATACTAGTTACTTCCTTGAAATTCTCAAAGAAGGATTAGTGAACATTGGACCGATTGCAAAGATATAGGACATGATCTCCTATATTAGACTTCTTTTCAAGCTATCATGTCTACCACAATAAAATTGGTTATGACAAGCAATAAAAGGTTAACTGATGTTATACAAATTTTTCTGAAAATATATAACATCTTTATATGTACTTACACTTTGTTAATACTAATATTATGCAGTCTCTGTCCACCCACAACAGTCACTATGAACTCGGACTCTATGTCAATGTTAACATTCCCTATTGAAGAACAATTGGACATCATCCTAGATGATCGTTCCTTAAACCAATTGGTCATACCCAAACATTGGCGTTTTCTAAAAGGAAGACACTACATGCCTGGTAAAGTGACCCTAACTTTTGGAAATTATTCACATGTTATTGAGGTTGAGTATGATTTGGCGGGAAATTTGGTATCAAAATCCAGTTGGCATGATTGGATTGGAGAGATGCATGTGGTCCGTAGGAACAGGCTTTTTCTCCATCCAGTTGGCCATAATTCCATCAAAGTTTGGATAACCAACATCAACTACGAGACCCCCAATCATATACTGCGGTATGAGCGCACGACGTCAAATATCATCTATGAGGAATCTGAATCTGAGGCCCCTGCCAGTTCAGATTCGTCTAAATATAGTGAGGAGCTTCGTGACACAGCTTCATCATAAAAAAGACCACTGTAAGTCCAATTAACAAATATAATTGTCAAGACAAAAAATTTGTGTTTACACTTTTTGTCTGAAAGCAATCAATACTCATAATTGCTTTCTATTCTGAACTTCAAGAGAAGACCGCCACAATGATAAGTCCTCGAAGTTATTGATGCGGGACCATGTTGGTGTAGTATTTAGTTGTCTATCTATCTAGACTTGTCTGTATTAATATTTTTTTTAATTATGCGCATGTTTAGGGGTACACCAACCCCTTTGTTTAGTTACTATTTAGGGGTACACCCCTGTGTGTGGATGTAAAAAGAGATTAATGAATGGAACTGAAAGTTGCTACAAGAATGCTTATAACTGAAGTGTGTGTTCCCATGAATGTTCCCATTTGCATGATTACACTAGTATTTTCTCATATTGTATAGTCTATTTTAATATGACATACTTACTCATATGGAATATGTTTTACTATTTTTATAGAATGGATAAGTCTTGGATAGCAGAGGATGACCGAACCAGTAGTAAATACTTATGTGGAGTATCTAAATTTTTGGATTTTGCTTTTGAACATTCATCGATTGTAGACAAGATTGTATGCCCATGTAGAAAGTGTGCCAATGTATACCAGGTCACCAGAAAGACTGCATTGAGCCATCTACTATGGCATGGCTTCTTACCAAGCTATATTTCTTGGGCTTTTCATGGTGAAGATGCCAATGTTCAAATGGATGCTCCTACTGATCAGGGAGATTTCCTTAATGCTGAAAATTTACAAGATATGTTGCATGATACTTTTTCGAGTTTCAGTGAAGATGGAAATACAGAAGGAGTGGAGCCATCTAGTGATCAACATTTCAATACTAAAAAAATTTATATCTTTTTAAAGGATTCTGAGACAGAATTATATCCAGGGTGTAAGAAATATAGCAAACTTGCTTGCATCCTAGAATTCTATCACCTGGTTTGTCTTAATGGCTTGAGTAAGAAAGCATCATCTATGTTTCTTACGTTCTTTAAGAAGATGCTACCAGAAGGAGAACAGTTACCTAATTCATTTTATGAGCTAAAAAAAACGATTACGGGGTTGGGCTTAGATTATGTGAAGATTCATGTTTGTCCAAATGGTTGCATGTTGTTTTGGAAGGATTCTGCTGATAAAGACGTCTATGATACATGTGGAGCATCAAGATGGAAACCGATTACAATCCCAGATTATGATGACGAGCTTGCAAAAAAACCCAAGAGAATACCTATCAAAGTGCTCAGACACTTTCCACTTATACCCCGCCTAATGCGGTTATTCATGTCATCAAAAACCTCATCCTTAATGAGGTGGCATGCAGAAGAATATGAAAAAGATGACAAGTTAAGACACCCGGTTGATTCACCTGCATGGAAAACATTTGATGTGAAGCATCCAGAATTTGTTGCAGACGCTAGAAACCTTCGATTAGGACTTGCAACTGATGGATGATGATGATGACTGTTTTGAATGAGAAGATTACAAAATAGCAGCCAGTGTTTCTTTTTGTTTGTCATTAATAATTGACTTAAATAAGCCTTTTTTTGTCTCAATGTATCTCTTTAATTTTCTGTCTCAAATTGTGCTCAAGCTAGGTGTATCAATTTTGCATGTCTGACATTATTCTTATTCATATTTATCCTTGTCTCTACTATTGTTTATAATTATATTTGCTTAAATATCTGAGTTTCATTTTCAAATATTATTAATGAAATTGTTATTATGTTGTTCAATATTTTTTTAAATGTGACCATTTTTATGTGACTTGATATACTCAAGATGAGAGAACAGTACAGTGACAACTGCCATAACATGACATCCGCAAGCAATGATAAGAACAACAACAATGACTTCTGTACAGTGACTCATTTGCCTAGCATTACTCGACATGCTTGTTGGCAATCTTTGAACATGTCAACCTCAAATCGCTCCAAAAAACATTTAGCTTCCATTCCAACTAAAATTCGTAATGATAGAGAAAACAAATTCAATAAAACTGCTGCTAGCTCTGCAAAAAATGCCCAATCAGCCACGTCTCCCCAAGACTCTAATATGGCAAAAAATGCCCAACCTTCTGATGGGCTAGGTAATCATTTCATTCATATCATTGTATTTATAGTGCTGCATTTAATCATATATAATTATGCATATATTTATTTTATCCTTTATGAATGAATGCTTAGGTCAAAAACATCGAGATAAAGTTACAAGATCAAGAATTTCACAGCTACCATGTGTGCCTAATGACAATGCTTCCGTGTCTATTCATTCAAGAATTGTAGAGAATAGAGATGTCAGTAACCAAAATAGCAATGTATTTCCTGATAACATGGACCAAAATAACATCTTTGATCACCATGTTGAGTCATTGAATGTTACAACAACACCTTCTGATGGGCTAGGTAATCATTTCATTCATATCATTGTATTTATAGTACTGCATTTAATCATATATAATTATGCATATATTTATTTTATCTTTTATGAATGAATGCTTAGGTCAAAAAACATCGAGCAAACAAATTCAATAAAACTGCTGCTAGCTCTGCCAAAAATGCCCAATCAGCCACGTCTCCCCAAGACCCTCAAACATGCACAACTGAAAAGGAGATGGGAACAAGGTTCCAAAATCAGCAAAATAAAGAAAGTGGCGATAAAGTTACAAGATCAAGAATTTCACAGCTACCCTATGTGCCTAATGTCAATTCTTTCGTGTCTATTCATTCAAGAATTGTAGAGAATAGAGCTTCCAGTAACCAAAATAACAATGTATTTCCTGATAACATGGACCAAATAACATCTTTGATCACCATGTTGAGTCATTGAATGTTACAACAACACCTTCTGATGGGCTAGGTAATCATTTCATTCATATCATTGTATTTATAGTGCTGCATTTAATCATATATAATTATGCATATATATATATATATTATCCTTTATGAATGAATGTTTAGGTCAAAAACATCGAGCACGTGGCCGAACACAATGTTTGAAAGTTTGGAAAAGAAAGCCCGACGATCCAATTCCCATTGAGAAAAATCAATTTGGACAACCAGTAGGTGAAAACCAAAGTCACTTATCAAGTTTTCTGACAACCATTGCAAGAGATCCCAATCTTTGTCCACTAAACTATGAGGATTGGAGACAATTTCCAGCAAATAAAAAAGATTCTATATGGAATTTTGTGAAGGTATATTATTAAATTTTATTTTTAAATGGTTAAATGAAGCATCTAATTGATATCCTTTATGTCGGTAGAGTAAATTCACAATGGATTCAGATCTGAAGGAGTGGACAATGAAGAGACTAGGAAAGAAATGGAAGGACCACAAGTGCGAGTTAAGGAGACTATACTTCGTAGAAGATAGTCCATACGAACAATAGCTTGAACAAGTTGTTCCCCGCGTGGACAAGTCGCATTGGAAATTTCTTGTCGATTATTGGAGGAGTAATAAAGGAAAGGTAATATTATTTTTTCTATTTGTTGATACTTACAGTACGGCACAAATAATTACTATGCACAATACTGCAATATTTTCCACAGAGGAAGTCTATAACTAACAAGACAAGCAGAAAATTTCAAAAGGTTAACCACACAACAGGAACCAAGTCGTTTACATGTCTGAAATATGATGTAAGTTAGTATTTTTTGTGATCCATTTAGATAATTTGATGGCATCCGTTAATTTGATGTTTACAATAACCTTGTTTGAATGATAAAGATGGAGAAGGAAATAGGCAGAGAAGTGGATCCCATAATCTTTTTTGAGAAAACTCATCGTAAAAAAGATGGGAGCATAGTTGATGTTGAATCCGCCAAAATTTTGGTTCAACACATAATATCCTATAGTATTATGTTACATTTACTAATTTCATAGAGTATATATTTGGTATAAATTGCATCTCGTATGATTTGTTGTATGTAGGAAAAATTTTCTAAGGTAGGAGAAGAGATGCGAAGAAAACAACCTGATGTTACTTCAGATGAAATTTATAGGAATGTTATGGGAGAAGAGAGACCAGGATATGTTCGTGGTTATGGACTTGGACCATCACCTTCTGATATCTGGGGCAAGAACCGTAAATCCCGAGAAGCTGAAGAAGCACAAAGGAAGCATTTCCAGGATAAGCTTGAAGAACAACGATTGGAATTTGATGCAAAACTTCAACAACAAAAGGATGAATTCAACCAAAAATTAGAGGAGTTACTTGCCGTAACTAGAGCAGGAAACAGTCAAGCACAACATGTTGGCACTGGCCAAGTATGAATACTTTTTATACAAGATGTGTGGTATCAATTATTTTCCATGTTGACTTTTATGGACTTATGACAAAAATAAAATAATTGTGCAGACAAACTTATCAATGCAAACTCCACTCCATATAAGACATTCATCATTTCAGAAGGGACAAGTATGTTTGTATTACTGTGAATTGCACTTCATTTTACGTTTATATAAATTTGTTATGTCAACTGTATTTTTTTTGTAGGATGTGTATCTGTTGATTTTTACAGATCCAGATGCTAGAATTGTATTTGGTCGAGTCTCTGAGGTTGACCCCATGAAAAGGATGGGAGGTGCAATTTTAGGCTCATCATTTGTTGCTGTTTATGTAGAGGTTGCTTTGTTGGGAAATGATCCTCTAGTTAGACCTTATGATCAATATCAATATGTTGATGATGTTGTTGGCAACGTCATAGCATGGACAAAAACACATATGTTGCCAAGGTGAGCATAAAGTATTTCTTATATTGTTACATAATTGAAAACAAAAGTAGTATCTAACGTTGTTTCCATTTGTTACATGGCATGAAGTTTAAATTTAATTGCATTCTTGGATACTATCTAAAGAGAGGAGAGCTATAGTTGTTTTTATGTAATCCACTTTGTTATTTGTACATGCCGATCCAAAGTAATGGTGTTTCATGTCCATTATCATAGACAATGTTGCCAAAGAACAATCCTATTTTGTTTTGTCCTACTTTTAATTTTGTTATGGAGAATCTTAGTATTATGGATGATACACACATTATGATTGGTTTGTGGTTTTTATATGTGAGCAGTGTTTTAGATTCTTGTTTGTGGGTACGGATGAGGTGTGTTACTTGTACGAGTGCTGTTCTGTTTTCTCACTACGTTGTTTTTGAATGTTTTGTTTTTGGTACTAAGTATAATATAGCCTGGTGTTTTTGCATTTTGCAGAGGCAAACTAAGTCATTGTCAACATTTCAGAGGTCTGCTCTGGTTGAGAAGTCTAGGCAGAAGCCTCAAGAAAGAATGGGTGTTCTTAGTAATGTGGGTTCCTCCTTGTTCCCTTAATTGTTAAAACAACATTTATATATTTGTCTTTTTTCCTTTACCCCCTCCATCTAAAATAATACCCTTTCTGTAACATGTGGTTGTGATGCAGGCCCTAAAAGCCAATAACTATGGTAATGATTCTCTGCTAACTGCAGCTCTGTACTTGGAGATTAATTAAAGGCCAATCTCAAGAGCTGACAACCTCTGTATTGATGTCTTGTCCTACTGCCCAGGGCTCCCATGGGACACATCCATTCCTAATATAATAGTTGGCACTTTGGCGATCTTTGGCATGGATGGAGGATTCTCAACTGTGGTGAACTTCTCTGCGCAATGTGACACACATAGGCATATTCAGGATCTCATTCGCTGTGGAAACATGAAGGGCGTTGTAAGTAAAATCTTTTAATGTATTTCGTTTAAATTAATTAAACAAATACATAAAAAAAATTTACTGACAACGCACTTAATGTTTCCACAACGAATGAGATCCTGAATAAGCCTGCAGAGAAGTTCACCACAGCTGAGCATCCTCCATCCATGCCAAAGATCTCCTAAGATCCAACTATTATACTAGGAATGGATGTGTCCCATGGGAGCCCTGGGCAGTCGGACAAGCCATCAATAGCTGATGTAAGTTTTGAATTTTGACTACTTAGCATATGTATGGGTTTTTGAATGCTTAATAGATACAAGTTAACTAAAACCTAACCATAATTTAAGAGTTAGGTACATTTTTCACTTTTTCCTTTGTCATCCATGAAGTTATTTTATTTTGGTGTCCTTCAGTGTCATTAAGCTAACAATAAATCATCATGCTATAGTGGAGGCTGATCTTTACCCCTTTGTGTTATAGTTCTATCTTGATGCTGGAAAGGGACATGTATACATGTACATTTTTGTGAAGATCGAGTTGCATTTAATTTCAAAGACTCCTTTTATTGAATTCATGTCTGAAGCTTTCCATGGGCATGACAAACATTCTATTGATGCTAAGTGTGCACAAAGATGGTATGCTGCTAACTTATAATGATACATATCATACAAGTGAACCAGAAGTTACCATCATTATTTATGTCCATGCTTTAGTGCTTCTATGCCCATCATTTGATTTTTAAAGATACCAAACTTATTTACATATCATTTCAGTTTCCATTGGAGAATCTTAGAGTGGAGAAAAATGTGTTGAGTGCTCAATTAGAAGAGAAGGATGAGCTGAAGAGGGAAGGTTATTCAACATGTCACTTTGTAAGTGTAATTGTAATTTTTTATAAATTTCCTTCAAGTGACCACTCCAGCTGTTGTGATAGTTGAACAATCACATGTGTTTTTGCATATGCTAGATATTGTTGGAGGTCCATCTGTCTATGAGGCTTGCACCATTAGGGGTGACAAGGTTTCCTCTGTATATAATATGAATTGTGTATGCTCTGTTTTGCATCTACTTTAAGCCAAATACGGCCAAAAGCCATGCAGTTCTGCATTCCTATCCCTGATCTCTTTCCGATTAACACACATAACTCCAAAGATGCACCCAAAGTGGTGGATTGAGGAAAATTAAAACTTTCCAGGCCTTTTTATGTATAGTTACTTTCATGTTCTTGAACTGGACATGATCAGGTTAGAAGTGGATCCAACCAAGACCAAACTAGTTTTTAGCTATAGGGAGGACTATAGTGGCTGAATACAATCCAAGACAACCCAGTTGCAGCCTTATCAAATATGTGAGATAATGACTGGTTTATAGGTCAGATGGTGGAATTTCCTTCTGCATTGAGGGAAGCATTGCACTTTGTACAATGAGCTGTGGCAGCCACGTCTTTGGCTAATAACTACATGCTTCTGAGGAGTATGCTCGGCTTCCCTGTAGGACAAGCATGTTTGGTGCACATCTTTTCTACATCTCTATTTAATAATTAACTCATGAATTTACCATTGCATATTCCACACATTTTTTGTAGAGCAGGAATCATTATTTACCTTGTTATTATGTCTCATTCTTCACATGCCTTCATACATATTGCCAAGGGAATTTCATCTATTGGGGAGTTTTTATATTGTTCTCTGTTGAATAAGCAAACATCACTCATAATTATTGAAGTTAGTTCTCTTATTGCTTTGATAGAGATGGAATGTAAATTCTTTTTAATTTGATGAATAAGCAAACATGAACATTGCTTTGATAGAGATGGAATGTAAATTTCTTTTTAGTTTGATGAACGAATGTACTGTCAGTTAGTCTGTTGGTGGATTCGACATGGATGTTGCAGTTGCTCTGTATTAGGCCACTTGGTGGATTCAACCTGGATGTTGAGTACTGCTGCATATGTATTGACTATGGATATGTTTGGACCTATTGTTGATAATGCAGGTGGCATTGTTGAGATGAGTCAGTAGGTAAATTATTTGCTTCTACAAGGATCATCACATTTGTTTCTACACATCTATTAATTGAGCATATGTGGTATATTTATATGTTAGTGGTGTGATTATCAACATATTTGTACTGTTCAAGGATGGTTGTAGCGAGTGCAAATACCTTTTGATGATGTGAATGAAGCTCAAGAATGAGAATGGGGGATGGCCGAGCCCAATAGTTTGATCTATACGTATGGATTTTTTTTTGTTTATTTCCTATACATGGTGCTAAATGTGATAATCTTGAAATTGATAGTGGCGGTTTGATGTTGTAGGCTCTAATGGATTTGTAGGATGAAAATGAGCAAGTTCTTGAGAATGGCTGCTTGTTTATCTGTAATCTACCCTTTGCTGCCATGTAAGAATGAAATCTGGTGGGCTAACTACTATTGAGCTCCCTGATAAGCAGAAGTCATTCCAATCAGCAGAGGTATCTTCATGTGCTAGATCCCTTCTTTTTTGCTGCATTTCTAGTTGTTGATTTTCCAGTTTATTTGTTATTCTAGATGTTGGTTTCCAGCTGATTTGTTATTCTAGATGTTGGTTTATAGCTGATTTGTTATTTCTTTTTCTATGGCAAGTGGCTATACATCGATCAATTTGTTATTCAGATTTGAATGTTCCAGCTAATGCTTATAATTTCCACTCTTTAGTGACCTTTAGCCGGATAGATCCTGAAGGAAAGTTGGTCATGGGCTTCAGTGTGCTTATCATAGGCACCATAGCATGTATGGCGTTATTTTGATGGTAAAATGAAGTGGTTGATACTTCTTTTTGTTAATGCTCACTTTGTATTTTGTAGAGGTGCATTATGAAGGGAGGCCATTGAGAAACTTGATTCAGTCCTTTGGTAGGTCTACTTAATCTAGAACGAGAAGGTGCTTGCTGAATGGGCTGCTGAATCAACTGTGCTATACTCAATCCATGTAATTGTTGTTGATTTCCGTTAGCCACTACTCCTTGTACATTTACTGAACTATGCAAAGTAGATGACAACCCTTGAGGCACAATTGGCCGATAAGAAGGTAACATGATGCCCAAAATGACAAGTTGGCTTGCAGGTGGAGGATGGGTGGTTGAGGGGAATCCACTACAAAGATACATTTTAAGATGTGGAAGATGTCATGTAGGCTGCAACTATGGTGGCATATTCTGTTTGTTCTATTGAAGACAAGTTCCTTCAATCAAAAGTTATTGTATTATATAGAAAACTGTTGTATGAAAGTATGTCATTGGTGTTGTATTCAATATAAGGGGCAAGGTAAAATGTCCTCCCCATGTAATTGTCATTTGTTTATAAATAAAAAATATTCATAATTTCAAAAAATTGAGTTTGGTTGCAATTGGCATTCAATTAGAAAACTTGATAATGAGTTGAAAACTGAATGACTAAAAGCCATGAAAATGTAGTAACACAGAACTAGTAGTCATTAGTGACTTTTTTTATACGCCATTAAACTCAATAAGAACATTTTCATACACCAACATAATACAAAATAGTGGCGTTTGTATAAAAGCCAATTGATGAATAGTGGCTTTTTTATAAATGCCAAATGATGGTTTAGTGGCCTTTATGTGGCATTTATTCGAAGCCACTAAAGACAAACCTTTAGTGGCTTTTAAAACTTAAGCCGCTATCTTCCTAGTGGCATTGGCACTAGAGGCATTTTTTTAAATGTCAACAAATGCTGCTAAACCTGTTTACTGGCTTTTATTTTATTTTTAGTGGCTTTTCTGAAAGGCCGCTAATGAGTATGTTTGTTGTAGTGTTGATCATATAAAGGAAACCATAAAAATCACATTATTAGGACCAAAATATTACATTATCCATAATTCCACTTTATTGGAGTAATAAACATTAGATCTTGACCATTGGGTCAACTTCATATGTTAAAACCATCAATTATAGTATAGGTCTGACCATTGCATCAAGTGACCCAACAAACCATTGGTCTAAGGCTTAATTGATGCTACAACTATATGACTAACTCACCATAGGTTGCGTAGACCTTATCCACCATCATTAGTGACCACTAAGTCACCATAGGTTGTTAGATCAACACTATAAACATTAACCATCATTAAATATTAAGCTAATGTCATCATTGATTGATAACATCAGTAGGGTACTTAATCGTTGATCATTAAACTTCTAATTGAGCCAAAACGTGAACTAAGGGGGTGACCATAGGTTTTCACCATCATTTGACACCTTTGATCATGACCATCAGTTGTGAAAATAGCAACATCATTGGTTTTTGCATGGTATCAACATCGGTTATGTAGTAGTGAAGGAAATAGCTTGAAACCCTAATTTGAACCATTGAATGCTTTGTGCTTAGCACCATAGGTTGTTGCTATCAACCTGTCCTAGATCATGTTACACCTTATAAAGGTTGTACAATGTTTACAAGTTCATATAGAACTGGAACAGAGCAAGAAACACCACAAAAATTCGTAATTCTAAACAAGCATGGTTTCTCTATGCTTAGTTCATCACATTAAAGCATAAACATGAACTAACAAGCTTCTAACAAGCAATATAAGTGAAGAATGTTATAAAACTCACTTCTATAGAGTAGTTCATATACCAAACAACAAGAATCTCGAGCAAGGAAGGCAAGAAAGCCCTAGTTTCATATCTGAACTTGGCCAAGTAGGCACTTCTCTCCACAAAGAAGCAAAACCCTAGAAGAAGAAATAAGAAGAATAGATTCTTGAGTTCTAGAGCCACTTACACCATGGAACACCAAGGTTCTGACCTGGCGAAGTATAGGAGGAAGAACAAAAGAGAAATAAATGGAGGAAATAAGGGAATACTTACCCTTTTAGGTCAAGATCGCTAGGAAGGAGATTTAAGAAGCCCTAAAGGAAGTCAATTGCAACCCTAGATTATTTTTCCAAGAAGATCCCCACTTTCTTTTTCCTTGGACAGAAAATTTTCAGAAGCACAGAGGGAGAACGAGGTTCATAGAAGGAGGGAAGTGGTGGAGAGAAAATGGTTTGTTTGGGTGCTTGGGGATAAGTATATAAAACTTTAAGATAAAGAAAAAGAAAAGGTTGAAGTTATAGTATCTTTCCAAGTGTCTATGTCCTTAAACAATTAAGAATATACAAGCACACACACAAGTAGATTCCCCACCATCCACATAGACATGCGTATCTATACTTTGTCGAATTTCCAAGCCAATCAAATAATTCATTAGTTGATAGCTACTAAAGTTAGCTCATCCATGAAGGGGTAAACCCTATTATACCCATGAGGAAAAAACCTTCAAACTAAGGTTCAACTAGGAGCCCCATGGCTCAAAAAGATCAATAATGATGAGAGAACATCTACGGAACATACATCATGTGAAAAATTTCAATAAAAGCCTCCCAATTGGGTAAATTGTAGAAAGGTCTAAAATGTACATAAAATTGCATAACTTGCTCAAACAGTGTCCAAATTGGACCAAATTTGAAACTTTAGTTGGTCACATGACACCTCAGCATATAACAATGTTATGTTAGGTTATAATAACTCAATTCAGGTAATTAATCTTATTCAACTCTTTAAGCAAGTTTAGCGGCCTTACAACTATAAACCCCTAATAAGGATTTTCCCCCGAAATCCAAGGTAAACAAAGACGGGTACTTCCTTTGCACCTCACCCTATTACCTTCACATGTTTACTTGCATATCATGGTGATGTCACATCATTCATACATATATCATCTTGGTTCAGCACAAAAACCACAACCTAAGAAGACAATCTCAATATGGAATGTATAAACTTGTTGTGTCACCTGTACAACTTTAGTAGTAATGTTTAACTTTAAATTCTAGCCATCATCCTAAAATTATATCTATTGTATCAAAACATTACTCAAAAGTCATATTTTCTAGCTTTTTACCAATCATGGCATGTGTCCCATACCATTCCTTTGAGCTTAAAAAAGGTGATGTTACATCTTTTTTTTTCTTCCTAGATACACTGACACTGGAACACTTGGCAGTTCTTCTTCAGCATCAAAAGAAATGTTGACACTAGAACCTATCATTCCATACAAGGAAACATCATTCCTAGTCAACCTTGTTAGGGGAGAAACAACAACACTATCTTCACCTTACTAGGATTTACACAACCTACTTAGAAGAAATATCATGATCCCATAAAGACATTTAATCAACCCCATCTCACTCCTGCTAGACTTGTCACACATAAGTACAGTTGCTTCAACATTCTTAAGGTTTAGCAAACATGTTGACCATGTTACTGACCATCTCTAAAATACCTTGATATGTCATCATTCAAAGATTGATATAATTTGTAAGACATTACTGGAACACTTTGTTCCTCCTATTCATAAATGTTATTTGTACATTAGTTAGTCTAAAGGACATAACCCTAAACTCATCATAGTCATGTAAATTATGTCATCCAATCTAACTCTTATGCATTGATATTTGATCATAGGTTTATCTTAAAGGAACACGCTATCACATGTCTATTGATCAACAAACCATCTATCCTTGATAGTGGTCTTGCCCAGCTATCACAGAACCATACACAACATTATAGAATCACTTTTGGTTTTTCCTTACAAACAACATTTAGAGGGTCATCATCAACTCTCTCTCCCTCTCTTTAAGGGAGAGGAATACTTGATATGTTCATTTAGTAAACATCTCCAACCTTCACATACTTCCCATACTGTTGATACATCTTGGATACTAGGATTCACTACCTTGGTATCCACCTCATGTGCTATAAGAAACTCACATCCTTATCTCATCTACTTTTACCAACATAAAAAATTTCAAGACATATAAGAGGAGTCTTCCTAATTATCAGAAGGCTCAAAAGCAAACTCATCACAAACTTTATGATCTTGGAACCATAGTCCAAGCAATCTTATGCTATAATAAGCTATTCACCCTCATGTTTACATCCAATCCACACATACCAAGTAGCAATGATCCACTTGAAATTTGTGCCCTAAAAAGAAAAGACACAAAGGGAAACACACTTCCCACGTCATCGCAACATAGTCCAAGGGTCACTAGCAAAAAGGTAACCAATTATATTTTCATTATGTAGGTTACAACTTCTTGTGTATCATTTTACCTTTTTCATTTCAGGTTCCTTTCCATTAGCATAGGAATCATCATGATTAACATATCTCATTGCTCCTTCCTTCATGATTATTTATCACATTTGGGTATGTTCTCTTATTTTATTATGTTTTTCGACCACTTATCAATAGGTAAATGATCATATTCCTTATTTTCTTCATTAAATAGGGATCATCACCCTTAATTTCTTTCACATGCCATGTTGATTTTACATTAATACTTTCTTACACACATAGGTTGGTCTGAGATTAACTCAGGTTCCACCTTATTCCTTTGTCATTGTTAAAATTTATCTTCAAATTTTAAACTCATCATTGGAGTTTTCTCCATCTTATGTGGATTTAATACCTTGAATCACTTTATAAGCACATACTTATCTATCTTTTACTTTATTATCTTTTTGAATCACATCTTCAAGAACTCCTCTTTTTCTTATTTGTATACGGATTTAGACTTTATCGTGTTGTATCTTTATCTTATAGTTACCAAACATTCAAATTTTGATAGTTAATGATGTAATTCTCATCTTCTCTTGAGGTAATATTGAGTTATCTGCACCATGATTTCTGATTCATTGTGCTCATTAGATTGTTTTAAAATGACTAATTGATCAGAGTAATCAAAAAGTTAACAATCTAAGAGTTCCATACTTACCATTTCTTCAATAATTGAATATCTGGCCAAGGCACCCAATTATTGAGATTAAGCAGTATGCACCATGCTTTTGTGTCATGTTCCTAACTTTGACATCATCACAGTCCTATGTCCTAGTGTCCCTATAGACTCAGTGAACCTAAAGCTCTGATACCAACTTGTACGAACCCATTACACTAAACAAGATTACTCAAAACATAAAACACAATCAATCACCAATTATCCATATACCCAAAAAATGGGTAAATTAAAACCGATTTCAACGTTAGCACCCACTCAGAATTATTTACATAAGATCCCAACATCATTATTATAGCCATACTATGCCAAGAATTTGATACAAATTGCCTTAGCCACAACATATTTACATAAGAGCCCAACATTTGTTCTATTGCCTTAGCCACAACATATTTACAAAGGAGAACAATATTTGTATATGCCACACAACAAACATTAACCTGCTAAAAAAATTTTGATTCATTTGAAACACCATATACAAACTTTTCCTTCGTAGACATGAGAGTACATGGATGAATCTAAGACACACTAGACATCTAATCAAATTTCTTAAAGATTCATTACTGTAATTCCTCTTTCCTTCCACGATTCTGTTGTTATCATTGTTGATTACCTAAAAAGATGTGGCAAACCACAAGGGTGAGACCCATGTCCCAGCGAGAGATATAACTCTCTCCAACAGATATTGATTACAACATTTTTATGTAATTAAACAGTTTAAGCAGTTTAATCAAATATAACAAATAAGCTCAGTAGCACTGATGATTAAGAAAATACATAAAGTAGTAAATAATAACTATCATCATTAGCCAGACTATTCTTATATCCTTATTAACAATATAACGAGTCTAGTGGCATGAGCATCTCGAACATCATGAATATGTCTAATATCATAAGCATAGCTGACAACCTCATCATGTCTAACAAGTTGAACATATCAACATCATAAGTAGAGCTAACAACATAAGCACAACTACCTACATAAGCATAATTAGAAGTATAGGCATCACTAATTTTAGAACCATAATTAGCAATATAAGCATGAAACACTACATGTGATAACTATCATTATCAACATAGCCAACAGTAGGAGTATATCTATCAACATAGAATGACTATTGTATGTATCCATTTACAACGTGAGTATTTCTAAGGCATATGCATATCTACTATCTCTTAATGTACTAAACATCATCTCTATGTAAAGAGAACAAATAGGGGTCTTCATCCAATGTGAAGCGTCGTGTATAACCCCAAATAGATATGTTATACAACTGTATTACATTTTTTATTATGCCCGAGGGAGTTTGAGTCCTACCACCCAAAGTCAAACTGACCCCTACGAAGGGCTATTCGGTTCTATACAAGATCTAGAAGTGTTGGTATCCTAAGATCTCTTCCCCTCAGTTAGTACGAGTAAAAAGGCAGTGACATATCAGTCAAAGTTGCCACTACAGTGACATATAGTCAAGCTTCTAACCATTAGTCCACCCTTGGTACAGGTCACAGCACTAGAAACCAGGGTATACAAAACCCTCTAATATGAGGTACAACTATAGTAGTCTTCAATCACATCAGATGTATGAGGTATGACCATAGCCATCCTCCACAACCTGTATTGTGGATGCCAAGGACATATACTCAACTTTCCACCCCCACATATTCAACAATATGCGCTTCGAGTTTCCCTTAGGAATACTCTTTTCACCATCCAGCAAGTTCTAACACTGAAGATGGCTCTATGGCACAGGGTACTACGTGATTAGAGTTCCACTTGATTAGTTATGCCAATTGGGTGAATTAAGGTGGAATCAAACAAGTGGACATACAAATCCTAATTCACTTCTAGCAATCATATAAATATCACAACTTCAAAAGATATAAAATGTGTGAAACATAATTTCTCATCTCATCATCACATGATACTATTCACTTGTCATTCATGAGACTACACTAGTCATCATACTATCACAAGATATAAATCATTTTCACAATATCACAGGGTATCAACCCTTATCAACACAAGAGTGGGCTCAACCATGCCCAAAGGTCATTAAGACCATCATACTATTCCCTGCAAGATCATCATTATCTTTGCATGCCTTATAACAAGGCTCAACAACATCACTTACATATAATACACTGGATCAGCACAATATTGCATTAATGAGCTAGGACATATATATAAACCATCATAGCAGGGTTAGATTAACATTAAGAACATTCCTTTATTACATCAACATGCAAGGAATCTAGATATGATTAACCCTCATCATATTCGTAATGCACATGTTTAGCATAAGAAACTATCAACCATGTGGCTATGATAACCACCAATTAACATATTAAGGTTATGATCATATTAAGGAGGTTATTTCACCATCATTCCATCATATGAGAATGTTAAACATGAATACTCATCTTTATCTATTTGCATTAGAGTTAGGTTCAACATGATAAATTATATTAATGTTAGTAATCAACACTTATACCCAAACCCTAACTCGTGACATCCCCATTAGATCATGGATGCATAAGGTGAAGCATCACCATCACATTCCATAGTATTCTCAAGTATGAACCCACACACAAGTCAAGTTGTAACCATCGTATTATAGCATACTAGGGTTTCAACAACAATAAGATAGTACTCCATTACTCTATTAATCATTCAAGGAAGGGTGATTATGATTAATCACCATCACCAAATTCCATTAGGTTTAAGGTGTATAAAGCTATGTCCCATTAGGGTTGAATGTCAACGCAACATGATTATTATCAATTCTATTCATATGAGTGAAAAGGTAAGACTACATAAATAAGGCCAAACCTCTATCGATTTCAACATCACTCAAACCATACCAACATGCCTCAAGCATTAACCCAAAACTGTTGGATGTCGAATAGGTAAAACCATTAATAGTTTAAATAAATAAACACCTTGAATGAATCATATATGATGTTATTAAGTTGTGATATATAAAAGTCACCATTTAACCCTAGACATCCTTTGATTAACAAAAATAAGGGTTCTGTTGAGAGTAGGGTAAAACCCACAATCGACAGTTCATTTAAAACAAGCCATCCATTGTCAACTAGTAAGCTCCTTAAGTTGATCATATAAAGGAAACCATATAAATCGCATTATTAGGACCAACATATTACAGTATCCATCATTCCACTTTATTGGAGTAATAAACATTAGATCTTGACCATTGGGTCAACTTCATATGTTAAAACCATCAATTACAGTATAGGTCCGACCATTGCATCAAGTGACCCAAGAAACCATTGGTCTAAGGCTTAATTGATGCTATAACTATATGATTAACTCACCATAGGTTTTGGATACCTCATCAACCATCATTAGTGACCATTAAGTCACCATTGGTTGTTAGATCAGCACTATATTCATTAATCATCATCAAATATTAAGCTAATGTCATCATTGGTTGATAACATCAGTAGGGTACTTAATGGTTGGTCATTAAACTTCTAATTGAGCCAAAACCTGACCTAAGGGGGTGAACATAGGTTGTCACAGTCATTTGACACCTTTGATCATGACCATCAGTTGCCAAAATAGCAACATCATTGGTTGTTGCATGGTTTCACCATCGGTTATGTAGTAGTGAAGGAAATAGCTTGAAAACCCTAATTTGAACCATCGAATGTTTTGTGCTTAGCTCCATGGGTTGTTGCTATCAACCTGTCCCATATCATGTTACACCTTAGAAAGTTCGTACACATGTTTACAAGTTCATATAGAATTAGAACAGAATAGGAAACACCACAAAAATTCATAATTCTAAACAAGCATGGTTTCTCTATGCTTAGTTCATCACATTAAAGCATAAACATGAACTAACAAGCTTCTAGCAAGAAATATAAGTGAATAATGTTATAAAACTCACCTCTATGAGTAGTTCAGATCCCAAAAAGCAAGAATCTCGAGCAAGGAAGGCTAGAAAACCCTAGTTATAGATCTGAACTTGGCCAAGTATGCACTTCTCTCCATAAAGAAGTAAAACCCTAGAAGAAGAAACAAGAAGAATAGATTTTTGAGTTCTAGAACCACTTCCACCATGGAACAGCAAGGTTCCAACCTGGAGAAGTATAGGAGGAAGAAAAAAAGAAAAATAAATGGAGGAAATAAGGGAATAATTTCCCTTTTAGGTGAAGATCTCTAGGAAGGAGCTTTAGGAACCCCTAAAGGAAGTCAATTGAAACCCTAGATTCTTTTTCCAAGAAGATCCCCATTTTCTTCTTCCTTGGATAGGAAATTCACAGAAGCACAGAGGGAGAATGAGGTTCGTAGAAGGAGGGAAGTGGTGGAGAGAAAATGGTTCATTTGGGTGCTTGGGGATAAGTATATAAAACTTTAAGACAAAGAAAAAGAAAAAGTTGAAGTTCTAGTATCTTTCCAAGTGTCCATGGCCTTAAACAATTAAGAATATACAAGCACACACACAAGCATCTCCCCCACCATCCATATAGACCTTATTATCTATCCTTTATCGAATTTCAAAGCCAATTAAATAATTCATTAGTTGATAGCTACTAAAGGTAGCTCATCCATGAAGGGGTAAACCCTATTATACCCTTGAGGAAAACACCTTCAAACTAAGGTTCAACTAGGAGCCCCATGGCTTAACAACCTCAAGAATGATGAGAGAACATCAAAGGAACATACTTCATGTGACAAATTGCAATAAAAGCCTCCCAATTGGGTAAATTGTAGAAATGTCCAAAATGTACATAAAATTGCATAACTTGCTCAAACAATGTCCAAATTGGACCAACTTTGAAACTTAAGTTTGTCACATGACACCTAAGAATATCACAATGTTAGTTTAGGGTTATAAGAACTCAATTGTAGTAATTAATCTTATTCAACTCTTTAAGAAAGTTCAGGGGCCTTACATTTTATGTCTGTATTAGTATCCACCCCATCTTCATGCCAATGAAATCCTTAACTTTCTTCAAAAATTGAAGTTGATATATGAATATGGGTAGGTTTGAGATACACAAGAATGAAACTATAGTTCTCAAACTTGCATCCAATGGTTAGAATAGAAAATCCCATGGTTATAAAGTAAGACATGACCCCATCATCGACCATGGACCTCTTATGGGTGCCTCCAAGTAATCGTGGTGGGAAATGAATTTCTCTAGATGATAGTTGTTCTCTAAGTCAATCAATGTGAAATTTTTGATTGGTCTCCACATTGATATGATTATTTATTCATATGTCATGAACCCTACTTCATGTTCTAGGACATTCACCACGGTTAAGTAACACCATGATTTTAGCATATCCCCATATGTTTCTTTCACAATTTTCAAAATTGGTGTTTCTCACTCCACCCTAGTTATAATGTCTTTATTTGTCAGATGCAAGTTCAAATCTTTGAACTCTATATAAGAAAATGTAGAGAATCAACTCCCTCTGCTTGTGATGTCTATTTATGAAAATGACCTCCTCAAGCCTTGATTCTATTTGAACACACTTATTGGGATCTCCTCAACTTTCTAGTTAGTAGTCACATAATTATATGCTTCCTCCTATTAAAGGGACCACATTCTCCTCTGTGCTCAAAAAAGGAATGTTGATCCCTAGTACATTTAGAATAACATTCTACCCTTTTTTTCCTCTGGTTGTCCTTTCGTTCCCTCCCATATACATCTTTGTATCTTCATTCCCTCCCTTCTAGATATACCTATAGCTCCTTTATTGTTTCTCTAGTGGATGCAGGCCATGCCCTCCGCCATCACCATTTGACCAACACCTTCGTACCCTTGCACTCACATCACCTTCCCTAGCTTTTATAATCCCCTTTTGCATGCACTTAATTGTTAATATGATTCAATAATATGAGATTTTGGCTTTCATATATTTGTTATAGTTCATGGAGTGATTTCATCTATAATGTAAGATAATAAGAGATGGTTACAATTCAACTTATTACCCTTTCAAAATACCTTATGATTTTCTTACCCATTAGCCGTTGTAATATTCTCCTTCAATTATAATGCTAGAGTTTCGAGTTATCACACATATCGATCGTTGAATTTTATCAAAATGACATGGAAACTTGATCACACAAGAAGGAAATCCTTCAGCTAAGGGATAAAAAGGGACCAACAAATGTAGAAATTAATAAACTTTCAAACTATGATTGTTTCACACTTCCAATGGCTTTTTCATATATTTATGCCATTCATAAAAAAGGGATCCTCAGACAAAGACTAAAGAAGCAAAACACCACCTTTAGAAGACAAAAGTATTTCCATTGCTTAATTTCTCATCTAGGGCCCCTCTATTGCGCGTACGCAAACATGAATATGTTCCATCAACTATACAAGACATTGATGTTGCCTTTATTTTTTTTGCTCGACTTAGAGGAGAATAGTGTTATGGTCATCTCCAGCCGAGGCTCTTGGAAGATTGGGGTTAGGAGGAGACGACATTGATATGAAATTATGACTTATGTAAAAGTTTATAAGCTGGAAAAAAGGAATATATGTTACAAATGGCACTTTGAACCAAAAACACGTTGTGGCAAGGATTATATGGCAACCAATATGCTTCTTGTAGTTTGAAGAAAATACAACCTTATAATTCTTTAAAATCGTAAGTGTTTTCATATGTTTCAGTTATGCTATCTCTAATCATTGTAATCCAATGCCCAAACCATTTTTCCATACTACAAACCACACACAACCTGTGATCCTCATATCCCTTAATGTATGTTTGGCTTCGAGCAAGGTAGTGTGTAGGAGAATCGATATCCACTACTATATCCTCCACTCCATTCATCATGGAACAATTAATTATCCTCCTTTTATATGTGGCATGTAAAATATTTATTGATCCATATTTAACACTCTTCTTCCCATAATGATTGTTTGTTTTACCTACTTCTAATGTAAAGAAGCCAATGAATATTGCCTAACAATATATGCTGAAGAACTACTAACTAAAAGGTAATTTCTTAGTGTGACATTTATTCATAGCATTTAGAATTCAATGAAGGTCATATTGTAAGGGGATTCAATAGTAACTATCAACAAATTTAGGATTTATGGTAATAAACCTAGATGAATTCTAATACAAAGTCAAATTGGACATTCAAGAAGTCTAGAATATCGTGCTATATAAGTTGGTTCAGTTAGGTTAGTAGCTCAAAATGGGAAGTCTAAATGAAATAGAATTTGGATGCAAGGGTCGACATTTGGTTGAAAACTAAGGTTATAGATTTATAATACAAGGAGTGATTAATATTTTACTATCACAAAATTTTAACTACAACATGAAAGAGTTTACATAGAAAATAAACTGTAAAATAAGTGTGCATTCCAATGGTTCTTTGAACAGTTAACATTACAACTAAACTTGAACATAACAAGTCTTAACAAATTTAAAACAAAATCATATTCTGATGTAGTATAAAGTATTCTCAAAACCATGTAAATTATATCCATTAAGGCTAATAAAAAATAGGTGAGTCCAGAATGTCCTCAAATATGTTATTTACGATGTTTATCTTTTATTTTTTAGTTTAAAAGCTCATCCATTCCATCTCTCGCCGAGGATAAGAAAAATGAACTGGTCACTGAAAATTGCAACATTAACCCCTGGGAAGACAAGGTATCCCGCAATCACAAAACAGGTTGCCGAAACCATCGAGGTATTGCACCTCTAATTAGTTTCCACGAAACAAAAACTCTTTTAAGCTTACAAATTTTATGTCGTTAACGTGGTGTTCAGTCATGACCATATAGCTGGCGCAGATTTTGAAAAGGTAACCAGACAAGGTCAAAAGTACATGAGTCAGGGGCATCCAGATGCTAAATTTATAGCGTTTAATTTTGTTACTTGTATGCGTGTTAGTAAAATCCAAAAGAAACTCGAAAACTTGTTTGTTAGCAAGCTCACGAAATAGAATGATATAACTGAATGAACTGTTTGAAGACATATGACTAGCTTACAACGTTCGAGCTTATTATTAAAACATTATTTCCTCAATCTGAATTATACCATTAAGTCATCTCGCACTCGATACATCTTAGGGTAATCTTTTCCTGTAATGGATTTATTACAAGTAAAAAGTAAAGAGATATTCTTTCATGCTTGATTGGAAAAGCTAGCTTTATTCTTGACGGCTATGTGCTAGTAGTAGCTTGATTGGCTATCCGCTCTTGTAATCCAAGAAAAGCCAGCAAGTGCTAAGAAGGATATAGGAACTCAGAGGCTTCTTTAGGCAAGTGAGCACTCCATCTTTCTTCCATCTGTACACGATAAACAAACTTTCAAAAATAGCATTCACGTTTAAATTGTCAGACGTTGGTGTGCAGGAGAAATTAATATTAGTAGATATTTTTTGGTTCCAAGATAGCACCATCGGTTTCAAAGTCGATCGTTTTACAGATCTAGACGTGGTCGTTCCATGTACCATAAAGTAAAACAAATAAGGATGGATTTGCATCTCGAACAGGTACCTGGGTATTTCATTTTCAGTACCTGGGTATTTCATTTTCATGTCTGTCAGCATATACCATAACTACCTTTGTGTGCTTCAAAGTAGATGATTCCTACACACGACAACCAATAGCAAAATATGACTTAACGAGACTAAAGTGACGGAGTGTACAAGAGGCTTAGATGCGTGTCGCATGGAGTTTAGCGTGCACCTTCACTCGTTTGAGTAGATCATAGCCAGTCATCTCAGACATGTCATAATTTGTAATGATCATGTCAACTTCTGGAAGAATCTGAACCAACAATCAAACATTATTAATTAAACAGTTTCTTTCAGTAGTTTCATTTTCAAGTCCATAATTGTGAACACTAGCAATACGCACCTTCTGTAATTCTACTTGATCCAAGACCTCCAATGCTCTTTTTGCACTTGGTACTGCAGTTACTGCAAGCCCAGCTCAACGGATTTCATTATCAGTAAAAGGGAAAAACAATAACAGCATTATACTAATTTGAAACGTATTAAAACAAGAGGAATAGTGGGTACCTTTGTAAGGAGTCTCGGCCTTGAGCAGCAAATCCTCAGTCAACTTTCTTGTGACATTGTCGTCATCAACCAAAAGTATATGAGGTGCTTCCTTGTTGCTTGATGATGCCATTCTGTTCTTGTTCGTGACTCCAATCTGAAGTTAGAGAAAAGTGTAGTTAGTTTACCCTCTATCTGTGTCTTGGTACATCGCATTGGGCCAGCTCTGTACCCTCATATTTATATGACTCACGCCTTCCTTTAATGCACGCTGAATGGACGTCGGCCCCTTTAGCCATTTCTTATTCGGTCTTGGCGGTGTATGAGATACAACGCCACACAGTTGCAAAAATGGACTTTTGTGGAACCGGCTGATATGGTAGTACTAATTCGTAGCAATAGACCTTCTGGTATCTGCGCTTCTACTAGTAGTGTCGATCGTTGTGTCTATACTTCAAGAAAATATTTCTTTTTGCAGAATCCATGCCCTTTAAGCTTGTCTTGTTGAGAATAGACTAGAATATGTGGACCAAGAAAATTGAATACTTGCAACAACCATTTGGTTTGTAAGATCGTATTGGTTAAGGTGTTGCATGCATCAGCTTCCACCCACAGTCCTCTGTAAATTTGGCAGCGGCGTTCAAATCGTAGAAATAATGCATGCATTCTTCTTTGTGAAAGATACTTTAATGAGAAACACAACCGTTCCAAGACTGCTATATGTGAAAAGTATTATTCGATCCTGTGTCTGCATTTTAATTAATGTATCTTCTCTCATGTCATGGTCGAGGTGAGAGTAATACAGGGAGAAAATGACTAGTAGCTTAGAGGATGCCATGGAAAGCGGAATGTACTAGGCAAAATTTTAAGGAAGTCAGGGTACAATCTTGCATATATATGTTAGATATATGACCCCTATAGAATGTGTTAAGCCCAATATAGTGCAACTAGTACACAGAGAAGGAAGAGTTTTATCCCACATTATTCACTCCTATAACTTTTTTGGTCCTTATATGTAGGATCACATATGACACTAGTGTCCAAAAGGGTCCTAGGGGAGAGTATGCTCACCTTCTTGGTGGGTATGGTGACCACAACACGCACACACCTACACGCGCGTGCCACGCCTGTCCAGGTCTGTCCGGGCCGGCTTGGGCTTGTGGGAATTGTCTTTTTTTTTTGTACTAGGATACAACAACTTAATTAACTAATTAATTATAAATATAATTAATTATTTCTTTCCGAAATAGATTTATTAATCCTAACTGAAAAGTATTTTCCTAGTATTTTTTTTCTGCAACATAAACAAGAGCAATCAAGTGACCACGTCATAATGACAATATGATTTCGGTGTGTGTAAGGCTATAAATAAGCATCCGGTCATTAAGATTAAACACATCTCACAAACATCAACCGTCAGCCATTCACATACGTGTTTTGCAAACCCTAAAACAGAGTCTTCAGTAGTCACTCCCAAGTTATTGCATGGTGATCTTCTCTTGTAGGTAGCAAGTTCGTCCATCCTCTCCTCTGAGACGTGATCTGTCAGGTTGTGGCTCCTACGATTGTTGAGCTCCACTAGTAGTGCAACCGATCATCGTCAAGTGCGAGCGAGACAACAACATTCTACAGAAGAACGAAACCTATCTAGAAGGATTGTGTGCTTCTTTCTTTAAGTATCATATTTATTTTTCAACGAATGATCCGATTTGAGTTCCTAACATTTTTTCCTTTTCTTCTACATTGGTTTATTCTACGTTTTTTATCTGGATCCTCCTAAATACGTTAATTTAACTATAACTGCTTACTGCTGCATGTAATGACATAATTAAAATTAACATTAGTCATAAAGAAATCATCATCTATCATTAGTTAACAATGGGTTATAGGGGAGAGTATGCTCACCTCCTTGGTGAGTATGGTGACCACAACAAGCCCGCACACGCGTGCGCCACGCCTGGACGGGTCGGATTGAGCTTGTGCCTTGTGGGAATTATCTTTCGTCTTCTTGTTACACTAGGTACAACTACTTAATTAATTAATTATTAATTTAATTAATTATTTCTTTCTGAAACATATTTAGTATTCCTAATTAGAAAGTATTTTCCTTATGAATTTTTTCCATAACTTATAAAAGATCAATCTAGTGACCACGTCTTAATGGGAATATGATTTCGGTGTGTGTAAGGCTATAAATAAGCCTCCGATCATTAGAGTTAAACACATCTCACGAATATCAACTGTCAGCCGTTCGCATACATGTTTTGTAAACCCTAAAGAGGAATCTTCAGTCGTTGCCTCTGAGTTGTGCATGGAGATCTTCTCTTGTGGGTAGCAAGTTCATCCATCCTCTTCTATGAGACATGATCTGTCAGATGGTGACTCCTACGATCGTTGGGCTGCATTGGTAGTATAATCGATCGTCACCAAGCATGAGCTAGACAACAATGTTCTAGTTTGTGATCAGATCGACTAGAAGAACGACACCTATCTAGAAGGATTGTCTGTCGTTGATTTCTGTAAGTATCACATTTAGTTTTCAGAGAACGTTCTGATTTGAATTTCTAACCACGTTTATGTTCTCCTACATTGGTTTCTTCTACATTTCTTACCTGGATCCACCTAAACACATTGATTTAATTACAGCTGCTTGCTTCTACATGTAACAACATAATGAAAATTAACAATACTCTTAAAGAAATCTTCATTTGTCGTTAGTTAATAATGGTCGGTCATATTGGTTCTACAAATAAATTTGATAGTGCTAATATGCCTAAGAAATTTACTGGTACCAACTTTGCTTGTTGGTAGAGTCAGATGCAATTTTGGCTTAAGATGGTGGGTTACGATCAAAAGTGGAGGAACATAAATCTGATGAGTCTGTCCCTGATAATGCAAATACAATTGCTAATTGGAAGAAGGGTGATAAGACATGCCGAGGTTTATTATGTTTCCTTTAAATAATAAACTGTATGATTAATACTCAAAGCCATCTGTTAATACTTCTAAATTTTTGTGGGAGGCAGTAGTAAAGAATTTTAGTACTAAAAACCAAGGTATTGAAAAGTACCGTGTCTAAATTTCTAAAATTTCAGATGGTTGAAGGTAAGTCTGTTTCTGATCAAAGACATGACTTTCATCTCTTATGTCATGAACTCTTAGATGCAAAGATAGAATTGCCTGAGAAGTTTGTTATTATGTCCATTACACAAAATTTCCCTAAGTCTTGAGAATCATTTGACATGACTCTTGAGCATCATAAAGGAGACTTCTCAATGAATGATCTAATGAGGGATATTAACATACAAGAAGAACACTTGAAAGATAATATTGTCAAGTTACCAACTAATGCAAACCCAAATGTCAATTTTACTACTAAAATCAAAGATAAGAAAACAAAGAAAATGCATAAACCTAAGGCCAAGATCTAGAAGGAACCGAAGAATAAACTTTATTGGACTTGTGGAAAGCTTGGACACTAGAACAAAGATTGTCCTTAAAAAAGGCAAAGAAAGCTACGAATTTGCAATTAAGGAGGTTGTGATCAACATGATGACTACATCCTTGAACCTCAATGATGTGTACGTGTCTTTAAAACCTAAAATTGTTTCTATTTCTGAACCACTATATTGAATAAATGACATTGGGGCTAATGTACATATTTATGTTGATAAGTCCCTGTTTATGTCTTACCAGTCCTCTAGAGGCCAGTTCATGACTTTGGGCGATTCTAGCTTTGTAGAAGTCATTGGTGAAAGATGATTGGACCTGAAGTTCCCTTCTGGGAAGGTTCAGACACTACATAGAGTCAGACATGTTTCAATCATTCGACGCAATATCTTTAGTGGCGTAATTATAGTTAAGGGTGGCTTTAGAGTAGACTTTAAATTTAATAAGGTGATTATTACACGCCTTCAGGATTCTTTTTTTTTTGACAAGGGGTATATATGTGATGTGGATAACTTATTTAAGATTCTTGTTGAACATGTTTCAAATTGGGCTTTAAATTTGAATTATAATAGTTTTGTTTGCATTAATGTTGTATCATCCGATGTTTGGCATACACAATTTTGGGATATGTTAACGTTGGCTCAATGAAATGTATGATAATTCTGAATTTAATCCCTAAATTTGACATTAGCAATAATAAATGGTGAAATTTATGTGCAAGATAAATTGCGTAGGATGCCTTTTCATTCTGTGAATAGAAATTTGGAAATATTGGATTTATGCGTACTGACATATGTGAATTTAATGGATTGCTACTATGGATCGAAATCGTTATTTTATAACGTTTATTCACGATGCGGGTAGATACTGGTATGTCTATTTACTTAAAAGTAAAAACATGGCATTGGATAAAGTAAACATTTATAAGAAAGAAGATAAAACTCAAAATAGTAAAGTATATTAAGTGTTTAAGGTCTAATAGTGGAGGAGAATACACCTCAAACTTGTTCTTGGAATTTTATCAATTCCATGTTATAGTTCATGAGGTTACCACTCCTTATTCACTACAATATAAAAAGATTGTAGAATGAAAAAACCAAACCCTAATAGATATGGTTAATTCTTTACTGCAGACATTATGTCTACCCAACTTCATGTGGGGGGTGATTTGAATACGGCTTGCCATATTATGAATAGAGTTCCCCATAAATATTTAGAAATTAGTCCACTTGAGTTATTGAGAGGAAGAAAACTGATTCTCAAAAATCTTCAAGTGTGGGGGTGACTTGCTAAGGTAATTGTCCCTAAACACAAAAGGAAGAAATTGGGATCGATAACAGTTTATGTCATCTTCTTGGGATATGTAGAGACAAGTTATGCCTATAGATTCTTGATTGTGAAATCTAACATCTCAGGCATTGATGTCAATACGATTGTGGAATTATGTGATGCTACATTCTTCAAGGATGTGTTTCCCAAGAAATCTGGTCTCTGATATACATATGGAACCTAACAATAATCATATCCTACAAATTTTTTGACCATGTCTAAAAAATGTGGCAGATCTCCTTTTTGGGTCATAAAAAGATCCATTTATATCTCTGTATGAATCTATGTAATCAGTTCATGTTGTATCATGACTCGAGTTTTTGGTTACTCCCTCCACATGTTTGCCTACATAGCCCTTGCTTATAGCATTGTTTCTTTACTTTCCTCCCAAACTAGTCTTGACTCTTTTTGTGGTTGGTGTGAAGAGGTAGAGGATGATGAGTAGAGGGAAGAGATGAGAAGGAGGGTAAAGAAAACTTTGTTCTACTTCTCCATGTTACCTATGGATCTTCATGCTAATTTTGTTGCTTCTATGGGGGTGCTATTTTTGCGGCTATATGGATCTATCTACTGCTAATTGATTTTTCTATCTTTTGAAGAACTTGAGAAAACTAATCTTCATCTTCATAGACTGCTTATATGAAGTTATCTACTTCACTTATACTAATTGTTGACTAATTACTATTGTTATCAAGTATCTACTTCACTTGTGTTATCTATTACTATTTTTTTATTTGCTGATGTTATTCTTGCTACTTGTGATATGGAGCATATTTTACTTGCTTCTTTGTGAGTTTGCACTATCTGTTGTCTGTACTCTATTTTCACGTTGACAATTTGTATTTTCTTGCACACCTCTAATGCTACTGTGACCCAATACTTTCTGAATATGATGTCTTCTACTGTGATGGAAACTATATGATGAGAGAAGATGGTGAAGATTTTTATTGGCCAATTTACATATACATGATGGAGTTTCATCTACATTGGATTTCGTATTCCTTTATTGCTTTGTACTTCTGGCACTGGTCTTCCATCTGGTTACATCATGTATTTTCTACTATATATTGTGTTAGCACTCTCTCGCTTGTCTGTGCCTTGTTGATGCTGACTCTTATTTTGTCCATGCTTTGTATGCACGTTGGGTACTATTTCTTGCATTCCTACACTCTCTAGTCTATTTGCTGATGATAGTGATTAAGATGAAAATCATGATGCCTACATGTTGTTGTTTACTTCTATCCAGGTGCAATTTCATAGTGATCAAGAGATCCTTCTACCTATTTGCCTACTATTTTGAGATTATCGACATGAGGGGGAGTATTTGAGTGATTTATTGTAACATTGAGGGGGATTATTTGAGTGATTTATTGTAACATTGAGGGGGGGTACATTCTTGTATGTGATTGGGTTGTTTTTTTTATCTTTCTCTAGTTTGTCAATTAACACGCTGACTCGGGGCTCTCCTAAGCTCCAGCTTGAGGGGGTGTTAGAGAGTCCATTTAGTGAAATTGTTTTAAACTACTTGTAATATGGTCCTAGTTGTGTCTTGGCCCATTAGGGTTTGTCTTGAGTGTGTATGCTTCCCCCTTATCCTATATATAGGAGAGGGCACTCCCCTTCTATTAAATACCCCACCATGTCATTTTTTCACATAGGGTTAGACAAAATCTCATTATTGTGCAAGTGGGTCAACCTACAAAATCCCACTACCTCAGGATCAAGGGATCCACATTAGCCACAAGCTTCAGATGGACCCGAACTACTTTTTTTAGTCTATTTTCAAATTTATCAAAAAAGGTAAGAGATTCAAGGAGGCCCTCCCATGTTATTTATTGTTCCTCTCTTACTACAACCATAAACATAAAGCATCATGGAAAAAACCTACTTGATTTCTCATCTTATTCTTCCCAGTGTTCTCCAAAATAAAAGAAATGGCCTCGCTCATAGAGGTAGGGGGAGTACCAACCCAATCCATCATCAAAATCACTCTGTACCAGGTATAGTAACTGTACCTACATCTGAAGGAAAGTGATCAGGGTTTTCATAATTCTCATGACACAATAGGCAGGAAGGGTTAACAACCAGCCCTCATCTCATGAGTCGATCCATGGTGGGAAGCTTACCCAGTAGGCACCTATAAGAACAAAAGTTCAACTTGGGAATGTGCATATTGTTTCACAAAACTCCATGCCAAGGGACTTCTGGTGAATGGTATGATATCACCCAAGTCCTAGCATTTGTCATTGCATAGGATCCATTCCTCATTAACATGCAAGCACTCACCATGAACATCTGTCCACAGGGTAACCATGCTCATTCATGATCTCAAGAAATCACCTTTCTTCACCCTATACTCCAGCTTGTTGTCGTGTCTAGGAGCTCTAAAGGGACATTTGACATCTTACGAGCGTATCAATCCTCTTCAAAGTAGTTTTTTTTTGCAATGTCCCCATGACTAAGAATGTTGAGACCCTCCTCATGGTAGGCTCTTACCATTGTTCCCCATACAACAAAATGAGATTTTTTTCATTTCTTAATCAACAAAACACAAAGGATCACCTTTATCCATGGTTCATTGAGGACTATGAAACAAAGATACATATGGATCCATCTATCTCACTTTGGGTAGGCTCATCATTTTCATGGCTCAAGCTAGGGGGCTTCAACGTAGTTCTCCATGCATATGAGAAGTCTGGGGGACTCATCATCTACAGAGAATTTGCCAAATGGATAGAATATGTGATATTGGAGGACTTAGGAGCATCGATGTCAAGGATGGCATCCAAATGGGTTTGGTTGTAGGAGTGGTTGGACACGGCTGCATCCAAGCAAGAGTTGGTTGATCTCCATCCTCTTATAATGGCAAAGGTTTTCTGAAGTTAATTCAGATCACTCATCAATAATGATTTGAACTGAAAACATCTACAATCAGTGTAAGTTTCACCTCAAGACAAATGTTACATTGAATAATAGAGCATATTTCCCATATTTCTTTCATGAGGCATGGGACTATAACATTGTATATAACACCAAGTTAATGGTAATGATGCTCAAGATGTAAACTAGGACAAGTTAGAACAAGGCAAACTAATGAAGAAGAAATGAACAATCCATGAATACATTAACACAAGCCAAGAGATGTTAAGCTTACAATACACTAGCAAGCTAGATAATGAGATCTCAAACCTTCAATGTTAGCAAAATGATCTGCTACACCTAGAAGACATTGAATGGAGTCAAAAAGTGAAATGTGCTTAGATGAAGGTTGGGTTCTCTAGCATACTACTTCCATTCTCATCTTAAAGCTAAATGGTAGAGGAACACAAGGACTAAGCTCAAAAAGGAAGATGGGGAAAGGCTAGAGAACAATATAGAGATTAAGAACGTGGTTAGGAATTTAAAATAATTACCAATTATGGTATCCTCCCAATTAAGTTATCAACGATTTTATAATTTAAAATAATTAAATATTATGTGTTATATATTGAATCTGGATCCTAAAAGAGTAGAGTGTAGGCCCTTGACTCGTTTTCCTACCTTCCATGGGGGTAACATGAGGAGGGGGTCATCACAATTTTTTTTCAAGCCTAGACTTAATAAATAACTTTTACTAGTTAGTAGATTCAAATGTTTGATAGAGTCATAGAGTAATTATTTGGGTATTATTTAAAGGAAATGGTTTTTATGAAAATTACAAACCTGGGGTCTAGGAAAATTGTCCTCCATAGAACTACCTGGAATATGTTTCCTCTCCTATGTGCAACTACCAAGATGTCTACTTCTAATATTGTTGTTCCATACCTTCCAGTCCTAAAGGTATATGAGAGGAGAAAGAATAGGTATGTACCAGAACCCCGTCATGCAATCTGATTCTCTTATAGATCTAGCAGCATCCTCTGATATAGACTCGCCTAATTGTTCACAAGTAGCCCTGTACTTGCAGGAAACATTCCATTACACATTTTGTATCTATGGATCATCTTAACTTTACTATGAACCAGTTTGTTTCTACTTTGTGCCTTAGGTTCAACTAGGATATCTATGACAAATGGATTATACAATATGGTAACATTTCTTGTTGATTGTTTAGTCTTCTCCAATGAATCCTACTACTTGGTTGGCAATGATGTACATAAGTCACTCATTTTCTATGGATCATAGTATTGATTAATGGATTTGTTGCCAACATAGTATGGTACCTACAAGACCACACATTAATATAGCTTGAAGAAAGGTTGATTTGGACCCAAAACGTAATTAATTACAAATACAAGGACCTAAAAACCAATTTGAGGACTTGGAATTAATCTATGGATCTAGAATATGGAAATTAGTTTCAGAACGTTAGGGACCCACATCTCAAGGAAATAAGGAAATATATAACACACAAGAACTTTTGAAGTAATGCTTCTCAGGGGTTCCAGTGCACGGAGGAATCCCACCTTCTACGAGGGAGTCCACACGCTTGGTCTTATTAGGGTATGGAAACACTACCCTCTCATGACCTTTATATATATGATATGATATGATTCTCTACAAATAGAACACCCCATGTTTTATTGTTTCCCCCAACATTTGATAAACCCTAAGAGAAACTAAGAGAAAGAGAAAAGAGAGGGAGGAGACTGGGCACTCCACACATTCATCTTTAAGTGCTCATATTGATATTGTGGAGATGAGTTTTTAGATTGAATTTTTTTGGATGAGTAACTTAACTGTCAGCTCATATTTCAAGGAGAATGTCTACACTACATAATGGTGTATTCTACAGACAATGCCATCAACAAAACAACATATTTTATAATAGGCATTTAGCCATGTTAAGGCTCATTCTGCCAGAGGAAACTTCAAGACCAGATCTAGGTTAATAGAGACAACTCTATGACCTTGGGATCTATGCTAACCTCTTGTGTAATCTAATGATCCACCACTGACATTGATCATCAAATTCTTACATTTTTCCACAGTAAAATATATTTTCAGCATAGATGCAGAGGCAACATATAGAGTAATAGAGACACTGGAAAATGAGTTTTGATTTGTGATCTGGCAAAATTTGAAAGTGGTGTAGATTGGAAAGTCCAAATGTGCACTAAGCATCGCATCTTGAATCATTAGAACATATTCCATGATAAGGTATAAACATGTAAATACTAATCTAATTTTGTTGTCTTAGATAGTCTAACTTGTAGGATTCTCAAGAATAAATTTCATTGTGCTGCTTTTTCTGCTCCTGAGAACCCAATAGTGGTATCATATCTATTTCTGGTGCTCTTTTCTAAATTTTTATTTAAGAATTGATGGTTTTTTAATTAGATCATTATAATGGATATTTTGTAAGTTGAAATTGATTGATGTTCAAATCCAGTTAATGGTAATGCCCCAGTTAATATCACCATGATCATATTATGATATGATAATATATATGTATACATGTGCAAATCCAAAGCGGCCTCATAAATGGTTGTGTTTGGTTTGGGAAGCATGATTATTCCAAGCCCTAATTGTGATTGTTTTTCATTACTTGTAGTTGATTGTCTATGATTCGTAATGTGGCTTGCATGTCATTCCTTCTCTATTGACTCTATATGTGATGTCTCTACCTTATTGCTTCGAATTCAAATCGACCTTTCTCTTACATATGATGTAGTGGTTTATAATAGACTAGGAAATAATATATGATATTGAACATGGTCGACATGAAGAAGGATACATGCAAAATCATCATCAGCAACAATGGAGCGTACATGGTAGTCACTCGTGATTGAAGAATCCAAGGATTACGCTTTACACTCACAATCGAGGAAGGAACTACCTGCAGATTCCTAGTCTCCACTCCAACCTACGCGACATACATGTCAGCGTAATCCAAGGAAGAACAAATTTAGGTTGTTTGTTGCACTGGGTGATATGGATAAATGGGGGTCTCCTAGTTTGACTATGATTCCATATTCCATTGAAGAAGGTCTAATATACTGCAAGATTGTACATTGGCTTTCTTAAAATTTTGCATGGTACATTCTGCTTTCCATGACAGCCTCTAAGCTACTAGTCATTTTCTTCCTGTATCGTTACTCTCACCTCGACCATGACAGAAGAGATATTAACTAATATACGGATGGAGGATTTAAACATATTTTTCACATAGAGCATTCTTGAAACGGTTGTAATTCACGTGAAAGCATCTTTCAGAAAAAAAATGTGTGCATTATTTCTACTGAGTGGAACGCCGCTGCTAAATTTACTGTAGGTAACAAATCCCCCCCCAACACGCGCGCGCGCGCACACAGAGAGAGAGAGAGGGAGGGGGGGGGAGAGAGAGAGAGAGAGAGAGGTGCTACAGTTAGCTTCTCTGAGAAAGCTGATGCATGCAGCACCTTAACCAATACGATCTTATAAACCAAATGTTTGTTGCAAGTATTCAATTTTAGATGCATGATCTTTAATTTTTTGGTCCACATATTCCAGTCTATTCTGAACAAGACAAGCTTAAAGGGCATGCATTCTGCAAAAAGAAATTTTTCTCTACGTTTAGACACAACGTTCTGTACTAGCAGAAGCCCAGATACCACAAAGTCTATTGCTACTAATTACTACCATAGGTCCATATCAGCAGGTTCCACAAAAGTCCATTTTTGCAATTTTGTGGGGTTGTATCTCATATACTACCAAGACCGAATAAGAAATGGTTAAAGGGGCCAATCTCCATTCAGCGTGCATCAAAGGAAGGCGTGAGTCATATAAATAAGAGGTAGAGCAGGCCCAATGCGATGTACCAGAACATAGAGGGTAAACTAACTACAATTTTCTCTAACTTCAGATTGGACTCGCGAACAAGAACAGAATGGCATCATCGAGCAACAAGGAAGCACCTCATATACTTTTGGTCGATGACGACAATGTCACCAGAAAGTTGACTGAGGATTTGCTGCTCAAGGCCGAGAATCCCTACAAAGGTAGCCACTATTCCTCTTGTCTTAATCCGTTTCAAGGTAGTCTAATGCTGTTATTGTTTTTCCCCTTTTACTGATAATGAAATCCGTTGAGCTTGGCTTGCAGTAACTGCAGTACCAAGTGCAAAAAGAGCATTGGAGGTCTTGGACCAAGTTGAATTACAGAAGGTACATACTGCTTGTGTTCGCAATAGTGGACTAGAAAATGAAGCTACTGAAAGAAACCGTTTAATAATCTTTTATTGTTGGTTCAGATTCTTCCAGAAGTACTTGACATGATCATTACAAATTATGACATGTCTGAGATGACTGGTTATGATCTACGCAAACGAGTGAAGGTGCACGCTGAACTCCATGCAAAACACATCTTCATATACATTAAGCCTCTTGCACACTTCGTCACTTTAGTCTCGTTAAGTCATATATTGCTATTGGTTGTCGTGTGTAGGAATCATCTACTTTGAAGCACACAAAGGTAGTTCTGGTGTATGCTGACAGACATGAAAATGAAATACCCAGGTACCTGTTTCAGATGCAAATTCATCCTTTTTCTTTTACTTTATGGTACATGGTCTGACCACGTCTAGATCTGTAAAACGACTTTAAAAGCAGTGATGGCTATCTTGGATCAAGAAAATATATACTTATAACACCAATTTCTTCTGCACAGCAACGTCTGACAATTTAAACTTGAATGCGATTTTGAAAGTTTGTTTATCGTGTACAGATGGAAGAAAGACTGAGTGCTCACTTGTTTAAAGAAGCCTCTGAGTTCCTATATCCTTCTTAGCACTTGCTGGCTCTTTTTGGATTACAAGAGCGAATAGCCAATCAAGCTACTAGCACATTGCCATCAAGAATAAAGCTAGCTTTTCCAATCAAGCATGAAAGATCTCTTTCCTTTTTACTTGTAATAAATTCATTACAGGAAAAGGTTATCCTAAGATGTATTGAGTGCGAGATGACTTAATGGTATAACTCAGATTGAGGAAATGATGTTTTAATAATCAGCTTGAACGTTGTAAGCTAGTCATATGTATTCAAACAGTTCATTCAGTTACTTATATCATTCTATTTTGTGAGCTTGCTAACAAACAAGTTTTCGAGTTTCTTTTGGATTTTACTAACGCACATACAGGTAACACAATTAAACGCTATAAATCTAGTATCTGGATGCCACTGCCTCATGTACTTTTGACCATGTCTGGTTACCTTGTAAAAATCTGTGCCAGGTTTATGAACATGACTAAACACCACATTAACGACATAAAATTTGTAAGCTAAAAAGAGTTTTTAGTTCATTGAAACTATTTAGGGGTGCAATAGCTTTTACCAGTTCATCTTTCTTATCCTCAGCGAGGGATGGAATGGATGAGCTTTTAAACCAGAAACAAACAGATAAACATTGTAAATGACATATTTGAGGACATTATGGACTCGCACCTATATTTTATTAACCTTAATGGATATTATTTACATGGATTTGAGAATAATTTATACTAAATCAGAATATGATTTTGTTTTAACCTTGTTAAGATTTGTTATGTTCAAGTTTAGCTGTAATGTTAATTGTTCAAAGGACCATTGGAGTGCACACTTATTTTACATTATTTTCCATGTAAACTCTTTCATGTAATGATTAAAAAATTGTGATTGTAAAATATTAATCACTCCTTGATTATAAATCTATAACTTTAGTCAAAAGTCGACCCTTCTGTCTAAACTCTAATTCATTTAGACTTCCCATTTTGAGCTAGTAACCTAACTAAACCAACTTATATAGCATGACATTCTAGACTTTTTAAATGTTTTATTATACCTTTGTATAAGAATTCATCAAAGTTGATTATCATAAATACTAAATTTCTTGATAGTTAGTATTGAGTCCCCTTACAACATGACCTTCATTGAATTCTAAATGCTATGATTAAATGTCACACTAAGAAGTTACATTTTATTTAGTAGTTCTTCAACATATATTGTTAAGCAATATTCATTGTCTTCTTTTTATTAGAAGTAGGTAAACCAACAATCATTATGGGAAGAAGAATGGTTAATACGAATCAAAAAATATTTTGCATGCCACACGTGAAAGGAGGATAACTTATTGTTCTTCATGGTGAATGGTGTGGATGATATAGTAGAGTAAATAGATCATCCTAAATACTACCTTGCTCGAACCCAAACATAGATTGAAGGATATGACGATCATAGGTTGTGTGTGGTTTGTAATATGGAAAAATGGTTCTACGCAATGGATGACAATGACTAGAGATAGAAAAACTGAAACATATGAGAAAATTGACGTGTTTAAAGAATTATAAGATTGTATTTGCTTTGACCTACAAGAAGCATATTGGTTGTCATATAATCCTTGCCACAATGTGCTATTTGCTCAAAGTACTGTGCATAACAAATATTCATTTTTTCTAGATTATAAAACCTTACATAAAAAGGTCATAATTTCACATCGTTATCGTCTCCTCTTGACCCCAATCTTCCAAGAGACCTAGGTGGAGATGACCATAACACTAATCTTCTTCATGTCCTCCAAGAACCATAGAGGATACATCAACCTCTTGTATTGTCGATGGAATGTGTTCATGAGAACGTACGCCCAATAGAGGGGCCCTAGACAAGAAATTAAGCAATGGCTAATACTTTTGTATTCTAAAGGCGGTGTTTTGTTTCTCTAGTTTCTACATCTGAGGATCCTTTTTTTGTGAATGGTGTAAATATATGAAAAAGTCATTAGAAGTGTAAAACAATCATAGTTTGAAGGTTTATTAATTTCTACATCTAAGGGTCCCTTTTTTGGTCTCTTAGCTAAAGGATTTCCTTCTTGTGTGATCAATTTTCCATGTCATTTTGATAAAATTCAACGATGGATATGTGTTATAACCCCAACTCTAGCATTATTATTGAAGGTGAATTTTACAATGGCTAATGCGTAAGAAAATCAAAAGGTATTTCGAAAGGGTAATAAGTTAAATTGTAATCATTTCTTATTTATCCTACACTATAGACGAAATCACTCCATGAACTATAGCAACTATAGGAAAGTCAAAATATAATATTATTGAACCATACCAACAATTAAGTGCATTCAAAAAGGCAATTATAAAAGCTAGAGAAGGTGATGTGAGAGAAAGGATATGAAGGTGTGGGTCGACCTGGTGATGGTAGTGGGAACGTCCTACGTCCACAAGAGCAAGATAAGAGGAGCTAGAGGTATAACCAGAAGGGAGGGAGTAAAGATACAGAGATGTAGATGTGAGAGATCGGAAGGACAACTAGAGGCAACAAGGGAAGAATGGTATCCTTAACGTACTAGGGACCAACCTTCTCTTTTTTTAGCTCGAAGGAGAATGTGGCCCCAGAATAGGAAGAAGCATATAATGATGCAACTACTACTATAATCTGGTGTACGGACAATTGTCTCAAATCAACATTAACCAAGAAACCTGAGGAGATCCCAACAACTGTATCGCAATAGAATCAAAATTTGAGGAGACCATTTTCATACATAGACATCACAGACTGAGGGATTTTATTCTCTACATTGTCATTTATAGAGTTTAAAGAGTTGAACTTGCATTTGACAAAGAAAGACATTATGACCAGGGTGGTGTGACAAACCCCAATTTTCAAAATTGTGAAAGAACCATATGGAGATATGTTGAAATCATGGTTTACTCAATCATTGTGAAGGTCCTAGAATATGAAGTAGGGTTCATGACATCTAAAGACAAAATCATATCAATGTGGAGACCAATGAGAAATTCCATGCTAATTGACCTAGAGAACAACTATCAGCTAGTGCAACTCATTCACCAATATGATTACTTGGAGGCACCCACACGAGTTCCATGGTCAATGATGGGGTCATGCCTTACTATAAAACCATGGGATTTTCTCTTATGATCATCGGATGAATGTTTGAGAACTATAGTCGCATGCTTGTGTATCCAATACATGTCCATATTTCTATATCAATGTTAGTTTTTTAGGAAGTCAGGGATTTCATCGGCATGACAATTGGGGTGGATACCAATACATGTATATGAATAGAGTTAAGTTTTGTTAACAGTAGTGGACCTCAACATGAACAATCCACTAGTTCCAGGAGTGGAAATACAAAGAGAAATATAGTAACTTTAGTATGAGAACATATTATCAGAAGATAGGGCACATAGAATGGAAGTTTATCCTCTAAAGGAAGAATAGCAGAAGAAGAGTCGTGAGGAGACTATTGACCTACTCTTCATGGTCAGATCTATAGCATGAGCATATGAGGGATTTCCCTAAGTATATGCACATGAAACCCTTCCTAAGAAGGTCTAGTGTGATGACCTCCTGACCCAATTTTCCCTTCTTGAAGATAGAAAATATGAAAAAGGATCATCATATCAATTTTCAAGGATCTAGACTTATGACATAATAAAAAATAACCAATAATTTAATTCATATCTTGTCTGATACAAAAAGATTCTAGATTTCTCCTCAAATGAGTTTGCATAATTTTTCAAGTGAATTGGAACTACATGAAGAGATATACTCCATAGAAATAAATTATTATTTTTCCAATCCTCCTTGTGATATTAACTTTACAATTTTCAATATAGTCATTTGAATCTCTATATCTTCATATACTTATGTAAATAAGCTACCTATAATGTCGACAGACAAAACTGTTGGTATGTATGCCCATAGAGCAAGTCATATGATGATTGTAATGGGATACTATGTAAATGATTTGAATAATAATAAAGGCAATTTCCGATCTATATGTTTAAATTGTTTCTGAGATGATGGTGTAACATGATAGATGTCTAAAGAATGGTTTTACTCAATGACGTATGCTTTTAGGTTCAGGACCTAAATGATGAGATCATACAGATGTTAAGGGTATATATTCTTGTTTAGTCCCTAGTCGGTTGTTATTGTGGAAATAACCATAGACATCAATAACACTAAAGACTAGATTGTGTGTTGGTTGATGACAGAATCTCATTAGTCATGATACAGTGATATCAAACCAAGCACATAGGTACTTGTTAGAGAACAAGGTACCGGACAGACCCACCGTGAGAGTGACACATGGAACCATGACTTGGTAGTCACAGCCAGCTCTCACAGTGATGGTGGTGAGTGTGAATCTTAGACCTGAAATCACTACACTCAACACATGTCGTTGGGTACACTTTGACATCATCAAATGCAGTCCTGAAACATGGGTTGTTATAAAGGTGATGATTGGGTGGCTTTGACACATGGGGCTTTTGAGGGGTGAGTGATAGATATGGGATTTGTCCCTCCTAAGGGAGTTTGATGTCCTTGGCCACTTGATGAGTAGGATTGAGAAAGGCATGTGCATGCATGTGTGAATCAATATGTGATATTGATGTCACACACATCTCACCCAGACTACTCTGAGATCAAGGAAATGAATGAACGTTGACAGGATGACTGTTCCATGCCTCGAGTTCATTCAGGATATCAGTGACAAAGGAATTATACATTCACTGTAACACCATTCACGGATTGTAGGATTGAAAGTTGTTCTTCAACTTTCTATTTCACTTGGGTAGCACTGATGTGTGACTAGGCACCGCTCTTTGCTTGTGAAGTCATAAGTGTTATGGACTTTCACTTCCAACATGAAATGAACATGTAGGGTCACACACATAGGATTTAACCTAGAAGAGGAGTTTGTCCACAAATAATTTTTAGATTGATTGCTAAAGGAGTTTAGTAGTTCAATTAAACACTCAATCAATTGATAGCTCAATATCATATTGTTCAAGGTGTTGGACAGCTTGATTGGAGTATCGGATTGATTGAAACTACAATTGACTAATTCTGCACAATCTGCACTCCCAACCGATCGGCTCATGTGATGAACCGATCGGCTGAGCTTGGTGAACCGATTGGCTCAACTGGTGAGTCGATCGGCTCATGGACAGAGTGAAACAATCGGTTCAAGTGTTGAATCGATTGGCTCAACTGGTCCAACCAAGCAAGTTGGGAAAGTAAGATTGGTGAAAAATTCTTTTTTTTGTTTTACTTGTCCAATACGATTGGAATAAGGATTGATATTTAATATCAATTAGAAACAAAAGAAGAAAAGTCAATCGGGAGCTGATCAGGACCACGAACCGATCGGTTCACATGTGAACCGACCGTTTCATGGGTCCCAACTGATCGGTTGAGGAGTCAACTGACCGGATCAGATCCCCAACCGACCGTTTCAGTTGTGAAACGATCAGTTCAGGTTACGCAGATGATTTTTTTTGTGGAAAATCTCAAACCCTTCTACTCCTGCTTTAGTCCCGCATTGCCCGGGATAGAGAACCCTGTCCCATGACCCTCCTATATCTATAGGGGTATTGGGGGCTTCTCAAAGTACAACTCAGAGCACCAGTTGCTCTGCAAAGTTGTCGTTCTCTATGGTTTTGGTAACTGAGAGAGCCTGAGCAAGTGCTACCCGATAAGGGAGGCACAGCAAGGGAAAGACAACTGCAGAAAGTGACTGGTGGCATGAGAGTGTGTCGGCGACTAGTACGCCGACGGGAGGGTGCGACTCCTTCTGATTCCTTGTGGGACAAGGAGATCAGAGTTCCAGGCAGTCCGTGTGGACGACTACAGAGGCGGGAGACCTCTGTCGCTCGGAGGACAACTGTCAATCCCGACAGTCCCGGTGAGACCAGGAGTATTCAGTCCCGGTGTGACCAGGAGCTGCACAGACACCGTCCAAGACCGGAGGTGAAGACCATGCAAAGCGCGAGCTATTGTCGCCGAGCGAGCCTCGGGACAAGGTATGCATCCCCAAACCATCTTTCCGATTGTATAGACGTTGACACGATTCCTTTTGTTCTGGGTTTTGGGGAGAAAATTTTTGTTTCCGCTGCTTCTCTGCCTCCCTTAAAACCCTACAGTGGTATCAGAGCCACGTCAACTTCTCTATATTTTAGGATTATCGATATGATCGATTTTGGTTTGTCGCCTTTATTTATTACATACGATGCGAATAAAATTAGCTTTATGCATGTCCGATCCACAAATCCCAAATATACATATATGATATGTAATATTAATGCACTCGATACGCGTCGCCCTTAAACGAGTTTTGTGGTGGATGTGTAGCATGGTTATGGCCTATAAACTCTATATCTGTGTGTGGTTGTATGTGGTTGCTTGCATCTCGGTCTGCGCACCGATTCCCTTCTCCTATTCCTGATGTAACTCAAAATAATTCGAGATTTCTTTTCCTACCTTTGCTCCCCCCGAATGTAACTCGGGGTTTCACAATTCAATTGTAAATAGGATAGATTTTATTTCTTGTTATGTCAAAGAAAGGAGGACGACCTGAGACGATCGGTTCAAGGCATGAACCGATCGGTTAGTGTTCCAGATGATCGGTTCGAGGAGCGAGATGAGCGGGTGGCGATCTGAGGAGATGCACGACAACCCGTGAACCGATCGGCTGGAGGCGCTAGTCGATCGGCTGGTGGCACCCGAACGACCAACTTGATGGCGAGCCGATCAGTCATGGAGATGAGCTGATCAAACCCAAAAAGGCAGGCACAGATTTCATCTTGTACAGGTTGCATGTGATGTAGACCTAGATGACCGTGATTCCTCTTGGCTCGAGGAATCACAATTGGATGGCCATAGTCATTGCTTTTATCGTTTTGCATGTTTTCTATGGAATATAGCATGTATATGATACGTACTCTATATTGTGGTGATTGGATATGTATATGTATATAAAACCAAATCCCTCATTAAATATTAAAGTTTTAGATGCCTTCCAAATGCGACACACGTGAAAAGCTTGATCGACCAAGTGTGGGCACGCCCTAGCGTGGTGCACCGTCTATCTCGTGGAAGCGTGAAGGATGAATGTGTGGGTCTGCCCTAGCAGGGTGCATATTCATTGTGTTGGCTTTGGGTCGGACTTAACAAGGTGACCTAGATAGGATCTAGCACCTTGAGGCATGGAGATGATCATGGCAAGGAGTTTCATATGACATCTTTCAAGAGTTGCATATGATGAAATTGGCAAGAGTTGCCTACCTGGGAGATCTGAGTTGTGGGTGACAACCCTAGCTGGTCCATGGCTCAGAGGATTTCAGGATCTTGACCCACTAGAAGATTGTACGCTGCAATCTTCCAAATTGATGGTGAGGGCTGTCAATTTGAGTCAAAGTAGTGGGAGCGGTAATTAATTAAAGGCCTAATTAACTATCGTCAAATTTTATTCAAATCAAATCAAAAGGAGTTTTGACAAATGCAATTTTCTCTTGTAGAATGGCAAAAGAATCATCTTTTAAAATGGGCAAATTAATTGAGAATAAATTCCATAACTGGTTGAGGATTGTGAGAAGTGTTCTGCACAATCCAGATATACCAGGAGCCTTTGAATCCACTCTATGTACGCTTAATGCGTTGGTGAAAAAGAAAGAAAGTTCATTGATAGAGATCAATGGAACGGAAGGTAAGGGAGAGAAGGGTTCTCTCTCCAAACCAATTTCTTCTACATGGAGAGGATGGAAGGAATGATGGAAGAAGAAGTCAGAGATGGAGATCTCTACTTCTGGTGTATACATGATAGAGATTAACTTTACTACTTCTTTGTCATGGGTACTTGATACCGGATGTGGATCTCACATTTGTTCAAATGTGAAGGATCTTAATAGAAGTAGGCCTTTGGGGAAAGGCGAGGTTGAACTACGTGTTGCCAATGGGGCAAGGGTTGCCGCCAGTGCCGTAGGAACCTATGAGTTAACTCTACCAAGTGAGCTAATAATAGAGTTGAAGAACTGCTATTATGTACCTGCCATAAATAGGAATATCATTTCCGTCTCTTGTTTGGACAAGGATGGATTTGAATTTCTTATTAAGAATGGAAATTGTTCCATTTATAAAGATGGGATCTTTTATGGCAGTGCCCCAATGTCTTATGGTCTATAATTGATAGATTTGGAGACAAGTGTATACAACGTAAACACCAAAAAGCAAAAACTCAACGACTCAAACAAAACATATCTTTGGCATTGTCGTCTAGGGCACATAAATGAGAAGCGCATTTATAGACTCCATAAAGATGGTTATCTAGACTCTTTTGATTATGAATCAATAGAGACATGTGAATCTTGTTTATTGGGCAAGATGACCAAGACTCCCTTTTCAGGTAAAGGTGAGAGAGCTAGTGATCTATTAGGACTCATACATACTGATGTATGTGGGCCTTTTAGAACTAATGTCAGAAATGGGTGTCAGTACTTCATTACCTTCACTGATGATTTCAGTAGGTATGGCTATGTGAACCTGATGAAGCAAAAGTCAGAAACCCTTGAAAGGTTTAAGGATTTCATGAATGAAGTACAGAACCAACTTCGTAAAAGTATTAAGGCACTTCGATTCGATCAAGGTGGAGAATACTTAAGCTAGGATTTTGAGGACATTCTGCGAGCCTGTGGTATTGTATCACAATGGACTCTGCCTGGAACACCACATCATAACTGTGTGTCTGAAAGAAGGAATCGCACATTGTTGGATATGGTGCGATCAATGATGAGTTTTGCTGATCTTCCAATTTCCTTCTGGGGTCATGCTCTTGAAAACGCCGCGTTTACACTTAACCGAGTACCATCTAAATCGGTTTAAAAGACACCATATGAGATATGGTATGGGAAGCGTCCCAATTTGTCTTTTCTGAAGATTTGGGGTTGTGAGGCTTACGTTAGGAAAATGTTTCCTGAAAAGCTTGGACCCAAATCTGATAAATGTTATTTTGTTGGATACCCCAAGGAAACGAGGGGATATTATCTATACCACCCTACTGACAACAAAGTGTTTGTTTCCAGGACAGTTGTGTTCCTAGAGAAGGAATTTATTTCCAAAGGGAGCAGTGGGAGGAAAATAGAGCTTGAAGAGGTTCAAGCCCAACAAGAAAACATTGAACCGATAGATGTACAAGAGGAACATGGAGATTCACAAGGTGTTGTGGAATCTCAGTCTCCTCAGGTAACACAAGGACCTTGTAGATCTAGTAGGACCCGCCTTGAACCTGAGAGGTTTGGATACCTTGTAACTCAGGAAGGTGGTGAGTTGATCATAGATAATGATCCAACTACCTACGTAGAGGCTATGGAGGGACCAGATTATGAGAAATGGCTTGAAGCCATGAAATCTGAGATGGAATCCATGTACTCCAACAAAGTATGGACTTTGGTGGAACCACCCGAAGGGGTAAAACCCATAGGTTGCAAGTGGGTCTTTAAGAAGAAGACCGACATGGATGGCAATGTGCAAACTTATAAAGGCAGATTGGTTGCTAAGGGATTTCGACAAGTTCAACGTGTTGACTATGACGAAACCTTTTCTCCAGTTGCCATGATTAAGTCCATCAGGATCATGCTTGCTATTGCAACTTATTATGACTATGAGATTTGGTAGATGAATGTTAAAATTGCATTCCTTAATGAGAATATAAATGAGGATGTGTACATGACACAGCCTGAAGGTTTTGTAGATCCAAATAATGCCAATAAAGTCTTTAAGCTACAAAGGTCAATCTATGGATTGAAGCAAGCATCTCGGAGTTGGAATCTTCGATTTGATGAGGAAGTCAAAGTGTTTGGCTTTATTCAAAATGAAGATGAACCTTGTGTGTACAAGAAGGTTAGTGGGAGCTCGACCACATTCCTCATATTATATGTGGATGACATACTTTTGATGGGGAATGATGTCTTAGCCTTAGAGAAGGTAAAGACTTGGCTTGGGAATACTTTCTCAATGAAGGATTTAGGAGAAGCATCCTACATTCTAGGAATTAAGATCTATAGAGATAGATCTAGAAGGCTTCTCAGACTAAGTCAGAGCACGTACATTGACAAAGTGTTGAAGTCGTTCAGCATGGAGAACTCAAAGAGAGGCAACATCCCCATGCTACATGGAGTCACCGTCTCTAGAGCTCAATGTCCCCAATCTTGTGAAGAGAGGAAGCGTATGAATGGGATCCCATATGCATCAGCCATCGGATCCATCATGTATGCTATGTTCTGCACATGCCCAGATGTCTCGTATGCTCTCAGCATGACGCGCAGGTACCAGTCAGATCCTGGGGATGCTCACTGAACAGCCGTAAAGAACATCCTCAAGTCCTTACGAAGGACTAAGGATCAGTTTCTTGTTTACGGCGGCGAGGAAGAGCTGGTTGTAAAGGGTTACACCGATGCAAGCTTCCAAACCGATAGAGATTATTACAGATCGCAATCAGGATTTGTATTTTGCCTAAATAATGGAGTTGTGAGCTGGAAGAGTTCCAAGCAAGAAACAATTGTTGATTCTACTACAGAGGCTGAGTATATTGCTACTTCACATGCAGTAAAGGAGGTTGTGTGGATCAGGAAGTTCATCTCTGAACTTGGTGTAGTTCCTAGTAGCTGTGATGCAATTGAGCTTTATTGTGACAATAATGGAGCTATTGCTCAGGCTAAGGAACCCAGATCACATCAGCGGTCCAAGCACATACTGTGGCGCTTCCATATCATACGAGAGATCGTACAGTGAGGAGATGTGAAGATTTGCAAAGTACCAACTGAAGACAACATAGATGATCCACTGATGAAGGCCCTTTCTTAGAAGAATCATGATGGTCATGCTAGGTCACAAGGAATGAGATTCCTAGGTGACTGGCTCTAAGTGCAAGTGGGAGTCTGTTGGTATGTATGCCTATAAAGCAAGTCATATGATGATTGTAATGGGATATTATGTAAATGATTTGAATAATAATAAAGGCAATTTCCGATCTATATGTTTAAACTGTTTCTGAGATGATGGTGTAACATGATAGATGTCTAAAGAATGATTTTACTCAATGACGTATGCTTTTAGGTTCAGGACCTAAACGATGAGATCATACGGATGTTTAGGGTATACATTCTTGTTTAGTCCCTAGTCAGTTGTTATTGTGGAAATAACCATAGACATCAATAACACTAAAGACTAGATTGTGTGTTGGTTGATGACAGAATCTCATTAGTCATGATATAGTGATATCAAACCAAGCACATAGGTACTTGTTAGAGAACAAGGTACCGAATAGACCCACCGTGAGAGTGACACATGGAACCATGACTTGGTAGTCACAGTCAGCTCTCACAGTGATGGTGGTGAGTGTGATTCTTATACCTGAAATCACTACACTCAACACATGTCATTGGGTACACTTTGACATCATCAAACGCAGTCCTGAAACATGGGTTGTTATAAAGGTGATGATTGGGTGGCTTTGACACATGGGGCTTTTGAGGGGTGAGTGATAGATATGGGATTTGTCCCTCCTAAGGGAGTTTGATGTCCTTGGCCACTTGATTAGTAGGATTGAGAAAGGCATGCACATGCATGTGTGAATCAATATGTGATATTGATGTCACACACATCTCACCCAGTCTGCTATGAGATCAAGGAAATGAATGAACGTTGACAGGATGACTGTTCCATGCCTCGAGTTCATTCAGGATATCAGTGACAAAGGAATTATACATTCGCTGTAACACCATTCATGGATTGTAGGATTGAAAGTTGTTCTCCAACTTTCTATTTCACTTGGGTAGCACTGATGTGTGACTAGGCACTGCTCTTTGCTTGTGAAGTCATAAGTGTTATGGACTTTCACTGCCAACGTGAAATGGACCTGCAGGGTCACACACATAGGATTTAACCTGGAAGAGGAGTTTGTCCACAAACAATGTTTAGATTGATTGCTAAAGGAGTTTAGTAGTTCAATTAAACACTCAATCAACTGATAGCTCAGTATCATAGTGTTCAAGGTGTTGGATAGCTTGATTGGAGTATCAAATTGATTGAAACTACAATTGACTGATTCTGCACAATCTGCACTCCCAACCGATCGGCACATGTGATGAACCGATCAGCTGAGCTTGGTGAACCGATCGACTCAACTGGTGAGTCGATCGGCTCATGGACATAGTGAAATGACCGGTTCAAGTGTTGAACTGATCGACTCAACTGGTCCAACCGAGCAAGTTGGGAAAGTAAGATTGGTGAGAAATTCTTTTTTTTTGTTTTACTTGTCCAATACGATTGGAATAAGGATTGATATTTGATATCAAGTAGAAACGAAAGAAGAAAAGTCAATCGGGAACTGATCAGGACCACGAACTGATCGGTTCACATGTGAACCGACCATTTCATGGGTCCCAACCGATCGGTTGAGGAGTCAACCGACCGTCTCAGATCCCCAACCGACCATTTCAGTTGTGAAATGATCGGTTCAGGTTACGCAGATGATTGTTTTTTTGTGGAAAATCTCGAACCCTTCTACTCCTGCTTTAGTCCCGCATTGCTCGGGATAGAGAACCCTATCCCATGACCCTCCTATATATAGGGGTATTGGGGGCTTCTCAAAGTACAACTCAGAGCGCCAGTTGCTCTGCAAAGTTTTCGTTCTCTTTGGTGTTGGTAATCGAGAGAGATCGAGCAAGTGCTACCCGATAAGGGAGGCACAGCAAGGGAAAGACAACTGCAGAAAGCGACTGGTGGCAGGAGAGTGTGTCGGAGACTAGTATGCCGACAGGAGGGTGTGACTCCTTCCGATTCCTTGTGGGACAAGGAGATCGGAGTTCCAGGCAGTCTGTGTGGACGACTGCAGAGGCGGGAGACCTCTGTCGCTCGGAGGACAACTGTCAATCCCGACAGTCCCGGTGAGACTAGGAGTCTTTAGTCCCGGTGCAACCAGGAGCTGCACAGACACCGTCTAAGACCGGAGGTGAAGACCGCGCAAAGCGCGAGGTACTGTCGCCGAGTGAGCCTCGGGACAAGGTATGCATCCACAAACCATCTTTCCTATTATATAGATGTTGACGCGATTCCTTTTATTCTGGGTTTTGGGGAGAAAATTTTTGTTTCCGCTGCTTCTCTGCCTCCCATAAAACCCTACAAAAACATGTCATTAGTACATTGCTATATTGTGCATGTGGGTGAATACAACAGTGCATATAAGGTTATTGACATATATTACTTCATAGTCAATAGTTGCATATGAACTTGTATTTTCATTTAAACATTCTAACTTGTGCTTGTCAAACCGTCTTGGATGTAATCATTTCTATTCCATTATTGGATTTCATATCCACACCTTGGTAGGACTATCCCTTGGTTGAAAATATTTTATTCTATCTTTATATTATAGAAATAGGCATTTTTTACTAGAATGATATTAACATCCAATAACATCAACAATAGCATTAATCATCAAGAAACCATCACCACTCCTCAGAATGGATATGTACAAGTACTCATAGGCTAACCACCAAACTCTTTCATGAAGAACACAAGAAGTTATAATTCAAGTATGTGATTCAAATAATAACAATGTATATCCAAGAAGTCAACATGATGAGACGCTAGGTCTCGCTCACTTCCCTAGCTTCTTCCCCGGTGGCGCCGCTGGGTGGAGGGGAGAACCTTCTTGGATCTTCCCTCCCCCTGGCCTCAATGACGGTTAGCAAGGTTGTGCAAGCAGTCTCTAGTGTTCCCTGGTTCGATGCAGATAGGATGTGCCGCGAGGTTCCCAGTCCAGACTGATGAATCGGCATTTCAACTTCGTTGAATCTATTCCATTCAAGAGTGATGGATAGATAGGAGCTGATATAAGTCCAGAATGGCCCTTGTGCTGCTGCTCTGAGCTGGTGATGCCAGATGGTTTCCACGCCATCTCACTCCCCAACATCTACTCATCTAGGGGTCGAGTGTTCCTGTGATCCAGGATATTGGTGCTCTTTGGCTTCGACTGGATGGGATGCATCTGGGCGTTGGGTGGTCTCTCTCACCGAGCGGTCTCGTTTTGGTGTTCCTCGGCAACATTGGGTTCCTGATCCTGGGTGTTCCAGGTCGTTCACGTATCCCCTGGTTGGACTCGGAGGCAAAGGGGGCTCTCTTTAGGCGGCCTGTTAGGCTTCAATTCTTTGACAAAGCCTCTTCTCTGGCTTTGGCCTTTGGTCACCTGAAGATCGTGTTATGTTGTGGGTTTGGAAACCCTTCAGGTGTTCACCGTTTTGCTGCTGTGTAGCAGCCTTGCCATCATTTCTTCTGGTTGCTTGGCGACCTTGTGGATGCATCTGGAAGTCTGGTGGCATCCCGACATCAGTGGACAAGTCTCTGTCTTCCCCGGCGTTGGCTTTTGACCACTTGATGTTTGCAGTTTGCTGTGTGGAAGAACGCCTTCATGGTGTTTGCTGGTTTGCTATTGTACAAACAGCAGCTACCGATGATCAAGAAACGCTTGTTGGTTGTTCCGCTGCTCAATGTGGCTATCAGAATCTAGGTCTGTAGATGTATGCATGTGTTCAGTCGATCATGTCCTCCCTTTGTGGGTGAATTGAATGCTAGAGGCTCCATGTTTGCCTGTTTGCAGCTGTAGAAGTCTTTGGATGTTCATTGATGGTGTCTGTTGTTGAGCTCGAACTACATGCTTGCTTGGTTTCTATGGGTATGCAGGTTTAGGCCTGAATCCTTGCCTAGAGACGGCTTCATCTCAATTAGGAATTGACTGGTTGTGCTCTGTTCACATCCAGCTCAACTCTACTGCTTAGTGAGTTGTTCCTTGTTGCAGATGTGTGATCGGATTACACCTCTTAATCTGCTTGTCTCTTGATTGGTGAAGAGGTTTAGGAAATCTATCTTTCCCGCATACTTTATGAGATGGTCACAACGCCAGTGTTGGGGAAGATGGTCATTTTCTTTTCAAGGACATCAACTGAGGGATAGCTCATGGTGGGGTACCTCCTGCTTTGCCTTCTGTAGCTTGGATGCTTTTATTTGTGAAGGAACCTTTTTTCATCTCGTCTAGTAAATATTGCCATTCCTTTTTTGATGGGTCACTTCTAGTCTTCCAGGATGACACAATTTGAAGGTGGGTTTAATGCCAGTGTTTGTACTGGTTGTTTCTCTGGTTAATGCCTTCATCTATTAGGCAGTGTCTGTATTATCTAGAAGTTTTGGGGTCTGGTTCATGTCTTATGGGGGTCTATAAACCCTTTTGTTATTTCAGATGTTTCATCCCTGGTTGTAATGGGGTGCAGTGCCTGTACCCAAAGTTTTGGAATTATATAGTAACACACTTTTTGACCGACCAAAAAAAAGAAGTCAACATGATTTGAAATTACAGATAGCCCTAAAGTGTCACAATTATATCCATGTGATACTAATCAGGATTGGCTTGGGTGCTAAATCAAGGCTCACAACCAACTTAGGATTGGATTAGGCTAAGATTAACATACCCTAATTCTACAATTTATGAGTCCTTAAGGTCTAGAAACTTAAATATGCATGACGTGTATCCCTAACTCATAGATTAATCATAATATCCACTTATCATAGATTAGACTTTTTGTCAATTGAACCATGTATAAACATTATCAAATCTAGCATTTTCATATAGTTATCACATTGTATTAAAGTGTTAAACATGATTTTCTAATTATTGTCATAATCAAACATTAAAACTATTTTATTTGGAATCAGTGTATATTTTAATCAATTTAATCTATAATTTTGTTATCTTCAACTAACTGTTTATTTCTACATTCAGTGCAAATTAATGATATATTGACTAATGGAATAATGGCAGTTCAGCAAACCCTATTCCGTTTTTAATGAGGTTGGGTCATGCCTGAGTCAATGGGCGAAAGCCACATTGGCACCACAGTCTTGCGTGGGATGATCCTTTTGGGTGGGCTTGAAGACCCTATTACCCACGTGTCATGAAATTAATTATCACACACAATATGGGCGAATAGGTATAACCTACATGGGGATTATTCATCCCTTTGTAGAGAAGATCTTGATGCCATAGAGGGACAACTTAGTAATTGACTTCCTCATCCTGCATATGGGAGAGCCATGCAAAGATTCAATGATCTCTGTAGAGTCTTGTTGGACTTGTGCAACCCCCTGGTGTCACCAAAGATGACTTAGATGGGGAGAATGATAGTCAAAGTCTACCAAGATACTAATAGGGGTAAGAAACCACACAACATTACTAGGGGCCTTACCTAGATGCCTCAGACGACTGTATGAGTATCATTTTTTCTTCTTAAAAGTTTAACCACTTCTCTCCATGACCCAAGGTGTAACAGGGTGTTACTCCTTGCTTTTGACTGCCAGAGAGAACCATGCAGTTTGGGGAATAGGTTACAATACTTCTCAAGTGCATATGGGTTTTGAATTGTGTCACTCTCCATGTAGCAAGTTTTTGGGTATCTTTACAAAGGAATAAGGTGTGAGGAAAGGCAACAACGACCAACACTAGTATTGGGATAATCATTGAGTTTTGGGGATTATCCTATTTTGAGAGAATAATGTTTATGATTAGGTTAGTTAGATTTGTGTCATTTCTCCAAAGTCAATGTCACATTAATTCAATATTGAAGAGGCCTAGAGAGGGAGGAGATCAGGATGGGAATAACATGGACCTCCCTGATCCACACGACACATGATTGTGGGTGAGGGTGGTCGGCTCCCTATCATTGGTTCTTCCAGGGTTCGGGAGTGTGCTACTGGATTGTCCCTACTCTTAAACATTATTTTCTTTTTAAATATAACCCCAAAATCTGTAATCATTTCTATAGGTTACATCATTGATCCAATTGATCACAAATCTTGGGGTAATTCTTAATTATATATTGTTTATAAATGATTAAGATATTAAGTAGTAACTAAAATGTTCATTGGTCAACGGCTTCCAAGAAATAACTGGATTATTCTTTAATTAATTACCTAGGCCACAAGATAATATAGAATATTCTAGATCTTCGTCTATGATCTAATATTTTGATCATCGTTCAACTAAAATTTATTGTTGGTATTTAATATGATCACAAGGTACTAAATTCTCAATTTTGTATCCCAAGGACCCATATCTAAATCAAAAGTAATCCAATTGGGCTTGAATTGAGTACTAGGGACCATGAATCATACCTTGTTTTTTCAAAGGTTCAGCAAGATTTATTATATTTTTAGTTATGAAATTAAGGATTAAATAATTATTGTATCCCAATATAAGCCTCATATTAAAACATTTTCACAAAATTACTTTATGTACTTATCTTGAATACTCAAACTAGGTTTAAAGTTTAACTTCTTCAACTAGTCATATAATGTCATTCATTACTTTATTCTGATGGTCATGTCATAATCTTGAAATACATCTAAAACTTCAGAATTTGAGGATGTTGCATCTAGGAATCCATGCATCCCATCAGCAAGCAATGTAGTTGAAACCCAAAATAGATAACATGAAGTAAAGATATCTCAAGGAACAAAAAAAGGGTAGATCCAATTCAAACTGGCCACTATTTGTTTTTTTGGAAATTTTGGGTAAATATATTCCAAAACCCCTAAATGGGGACAAAGTTACAAATCACATCCATACATGTGATTAAACGAGAACATAAACAAGGAATAAGGATTACATTAGTTCCCAATTCCTAGCTATTACAGATGAAATATTAAGCTTTGTCTTATAGATATGATAATGCTCCTTGATCTCCCTAGCAAGATGTGAGAAGATCTCAGTGAAATCTGAAGAGCCTCCATTTTGGAGCCTTTTGTTCCTTTCAATCCAGATCAAGTGTATAGCTCCAGTGATCAACCAAAGCTCTAAAGTGCAGTTATGCTTGGATCTACTTCTGAGATCAGCAAGGCATGCATGAAGTGAGTACGTAGACCTGATATTGAGCTTTAACAGTATGTGACCCTAAACATAACGCAAGTACTTGCAATTCTCAAATAGGTGGTCTACTGAGTCCATGTCTAGTTGACATAGCAAGACAACATGATGAGTAAACTGGAGACAAGCAATAGAAGGGGCACCATGTCCACACACCAAGTAATCATCAACACTAGAGATGACATTGTCTCAGGGGTTTTTCTACTGATATTCAATGATAACATGATGTCCTGCTTCTTCAAACAATATCTAGGCAATGTTAGAATTCATTCATAACTTTGTTTACAAAATTTTCTCAATGACATGGCATGTCATTTTCTTACATGGCATATTGGTTGCAGTTTGACACGGTGTATAGAAATAATGACATGGTATATCACTTGCGTTCTACACCAATTCTACTTTGAGTTTTGTCAACTGACACGACATGTCACTCCATGATAGTGTGTTATAAGCATCTTATTGGTGATGACTTCTACTGTTGCATCAGTGTGTCATGTTTATTCACCAACATAGCATGTCAACAACTACGAATTCTACATACTGGTATGTTACATTGTCTACAATGATTCTACAACATTGAGGAGGTTTCTCTATATTGTGAGTTCCTTCTTTATCCTTATCAACAACACTTGTCTTCCATTTTCCAATAATTTTATATTTATTTTGTTATTTAAACCCCCATCCTTTCCAGTCCTACATACACATTGTCTACCTCCTCAATACTTGTACTACTCCTCGTACATATTTTACCTAATGATAATCAGATCCTACAAATTTTTTGATCTTATCTAAAAAAATTTTGGGGGATCTCTTTTTGGATCATAAAAAGATCCATTTATTTTTCTTTATGGATCTATGTAATCAAGTCATGTTTCACCATGAATCAATTTTTTGGTTACTCCCTCCACATGCTTGCCTACATAGCCCTTGCTTCTAACATTATTTTGACTTTCCACCCCAACTAATCTTGACTCTCTTTGTGGTTGTTGTGAAGGGGAGAATAGAGGATGTTGAGTAGAGGGAAGAGATAAGAAGGAGGGTAAAGAAAACTTTGTTCTTCTACTCCATGTTACCGATGCCATATTATGCTTTTTTTTTCTTCTATGGGGTGTTATTTTTGTTGCTATATGGATCTGTCTACTACTAATTGATTTATCTATATCTTGAATAACTTGAGAAAATTATTCATCATCTTCATCTACTTCTTATATGAAGTTATATTCTTCACTTATGCTAATTGTTGATTGATTCTTATCACTATCAAGTCATCTACTTCACTTCTACTATCTATTACCATTTCCTATTTGGAGATGTTATTCTTGCTACTTGTGCTATGGAGCACATTTTACTTGATGCTTTGTGAGTTTGCACTGTCTGTTGTACGTGCTTTGTTTGCATGTTGACTATTTGTATTTACTTGCACACCTCTACTGCTATTGTGTCCCAATACCCTTTGGAATGTGATGTATGCTACTGTGACAGAAACTATATGATGAGAGAAGATGATGAAGATGTTTATTGGTGAATTTATATATACATGATGGAGTTTCATCTACATTGATTTCATATTCTTATATTTGCTTTCTACTTCTAGCACTGGTCTTCCATCTGGTTACGTCGTGTATTTTCTACAATTGTGTGTCAGCACTCTGAGACTTGTCTATGCCTTGTGCATGCTGACTCTTTTCTTTTCCATGTTTTGTATGCACGTTGATTACTACTTCTTGTGTTCCAACACCTCTCTAGTCTACCTTTTGATGATTGTGATTGAGATGAAGACCGTGATGCCGACATGTTGTTTTCTACTTCATTCTAGATGCAATTTCATAGTGATCAAAAGATCCTTTTACCTGTCTGCCTACCTACTTTGAGATTATCAGTTTGAGGGGGGTTATTTGAGTGATTTATTGTAACATTGAGGGGGATAAACATTCTTGTGTGGGCTTGGGTTGTTTTTTTTATTTTTATCAGGTTTCTCTATGTATTTACAAGCTAAGTTGGGGCTCTCTAAATCTCCAGCTTGAGGGGGTGTTAGAGAGTCCATTGAATTAAATTGTTTTAGTTTACTTGTAATATGGTCCTAGTTATGTCTTGGCCCATTAGGGTTTGTCTTGAGTTTGTGTGCTTCCCCCTTATCCAATATATAGGAGAGGGTGTTGCCCTTCTATCACATTCCCTACCATTTCATTTTTCCACATAGGGTTAGATAAAATCACATTTATTGTGCTAATGGGTTAACCTACAAAATCATATTTATTGTGCAAATGGCTTAACCTACAAAATCCCACTATCTCAAAATCAAAGGATCCACATTAGCCACAAGCTTGGGATGGACCCAAACTAATTATTTTAGTCTATATACAAATTTGTCAAAAAAATGTAAGAGATTCAAGGGGGGCCTCCCATGTTATTTATTGTTCTCTCTTTCTACAGTCATAAACATAAAGTGGCATGGAATGAACCCACTAGATTCCTCATTTTGTTCTTCCAAATGCTCTCCATAATAAAAGAAATTTCCTCGGTCATAGAGGTAGGGGGATTACTAATCCAATCCATCATCAAGATCACTCTACACCAGGTATAGTAACTATACCTACATCCGAAGAAAAGTGATCATGGCTTTCATATTTCTCATGACATAGTATACACAAAGGGTTAACAACCAGCCCCCATCTCATGAGTTGATCCATGGTGGGAAGCTTACCCAGTAGGCACCTATAAGAATAGAAGCTCAACTTGGGAATGAGCATCTTGTTCCACAAAACTCCATACCAAGGGACTTCTGTGAATGGTATCACCCAAAGCCTAGAATTGTCATTACACAGTATCCATTCCTCATTAACATGCAAGAACTCACCTTGAACATCTTTCCACAAGGTAACCATGCTCCTTCATGGTCTCAAGAAATCACCTTTCTTCACACTGTACCTTAGCTTGTTGGTGCATCCAGGAGATCCATAGGGATGTCTAACATCTTAGGAACGTATCAAGCCTCTTCAAAGTAGTTGTCTTTGCAATGACCCCAGGACAAAGTAATATGGCCTGCTACACCAAGAAGATGTGGTACGGGGTCAAAAAGTGAGATGTTCTTAGATGAAGGTTGGGTTCTCTAATGCACTACTTCCATTCTCATCTTAAAGATAAATGGTATAGGAACATAGGGACTAAGCTCAAAAAGGAAGATGGGAAAAGGGTTGAGTACAAGACAGAGATTAAGAACATGGTTAGGAATTATTTCTTGAAGTTTTTCATGGAGTAGGCTGGAGTGGATATAAGGACACCTGCTATGCCATATGAAGGAAGATCACACAGTCTTATTATCATAGATAAATAACTATGTAGGAAACTTCCTACAGAGGAGTAAGTTTTTGAGGTTCTATAGAAGATGAATGGGGTGAAAGAACCCAAAACCAAATGGTTTAGATGTCGGTTTCCTATAAATGAATCAGAATCAACTCAAAGAAACTCTATTCTCAATGGTTTTGGAAGCATTTTACTTGTATCCATATTGAGGATTCCATGGCAAACTCTGCAATGGTGCTCACTCTAAAATTGGATGCACTAGAGATCAATGGGCAATTCTGACCAATAGGTATCAGCAATGTCAGATTCAAACAAATGTTGAGTGTTGTTGTATAATGCCTAAAACCATGTCTATCAAAATTTTTATCACCTCTATAGAGAAGTTTCATCCCTAGAAGGTGAATAACAAATAATATAATACTCATCTAGGAGATTGTGCACTCTATGGGATCTAAGATGAGTAGGCCATATACCATGGTAGTGGATAGACCAATGCATAGCATATAGTAGAATCAATTGGCCATTCATCAAGGACACTTTCAAAAGATGGGATTATATCCAATATAGTAGAACTGATTATGCATATTGTTACAAAGTGACATATATCTACTGCATGGGATAGTGATTTGTTATAGGATTTCAAGGATCCAAGAGTAGTCAGAAAGGATAATCCCTCTCTCCCTACATCTTCATTCAATGCCTTGATCACCCAAGCCAAGATATTGTGTCAGAGGAATGGTCAGGCAAGTGGACAACATTCCAATATATGAGAATATGCACAAGCATTTTACATCTTTACTTCACAGTTGACCTAATCCTTTTTTAAGAGGACGAAATGAAAAATGTGAAGTACATTGTACAATGTATGAAGAAGTTTTAAGAGGCATCAGGTCTGATGTTAACAATAGAAACATTGGTGTATACATATCAAGGAGCACTTAACTCTATATCAAAAAATAGATTAGGCTGTGAGCAGGGATCCCAGCAACGGAAAATGTAACATCCTCGACATTTGTGAAGTATAGATCGAATTTAGAAGTAAAGCAAGAATTGAAGTGGAATAATGAAGGGTGAAATATTAGTTTGGTTGATGAATGTGAACTCTAAACCTACTTTAGGTCTCCAGTTTAAATATAGTAATGTTAAGAAAATATATCTATATAAGACTTCAATTAGGACACAATGGCATCTCAAGCCCTAATTTCATAACTAAGAACATAATAAATCTTCATGTCAATTGGAAGGCCTAGGATATGAGCCATGGGTCCTAGAACCCAATACGATCCCAACTATATTAATTAGTATTTACATTTTGGTCCTTGGGATCTAAAAAATGGGAATTCAATGTTCTGTGATGATATTAAATGTGAAAAATGTATTAGTTGATGAATGATCAAATTATCATATTATTTGTGGATATTCTAGAGAGTTATAAGTTATATTGTAACATGGGTAATTTATTAAGTAATAATCTAGACATGCCTTCCAAACCAATTTTCATATATTGAATAAACTTGGTTAGGCTTTAGCTTTTGCCCAATGACAAATAATAGCAATTTTAGTATTATCCTAAAGATTTGGATTAAATAGAACACTGTCATGGCCTATAGAATTCAAATAGGAAATTGGATAATTATATAAAATAACAAAATTGAAAAAATAGGATGAGAGTCCACCTAATACGAACTCTGGATCTAGGCAAGAACACGCTCTGGATCAACCTTTGCAATGTAGCACCCCAAGTGTCCATGATCTCCCTCTCTTGATCTAGACCCAAATGGGTCTCGATAGACTAATTGTTATTTGTAAGGGATGGAACAAAAATCAACAAACCCCACTACTATTATCATCTCCTTAGGGAGAGAGAATACCTAAACTCAGGATAAACCTGGGAGGTAGAGCTAATCATAGTAGTCATTCTACTAGGTCCCTTGCCTATATACAAAGTCCTATAGATACATGAGGCAAGGATAAGATAATGAAACCCTCAACTTCAATTCAACAACCCTCAACCACCTTACCCTAGTCAAGTTTAATCGTTGACAACCCCAAGCATGGTGCTCTCCCCTGAAGGTGAGAGTCTAATTCTTCATGCATGCATCTTCGTTGGGCTATCACAAAGACCCTAGTAGGATTTCTTGGGAATGAAGCCTACCTAGATTCTTCTCCCAAGAAAGTGGTGGTGATGGCTAGAAAGATTAGAATCTGGCACAATGTGCATGGGAACCTCGCTTGAAGCTAAGTCATTCAGGAGCTTTGTTAGGCATAAATGATGAACACCCAATATTCAGGTTACTCCAAGTGTAGGTAAACTCCAGTGTTGTTAATTCTTTCATCACATCCTAGTTTTCTTTTGAACCAGTACAGCTGGGCAGATCCCCGATCATCAGTGGCAGCCCCAATGGGCATCGCCAAATGTGGTGGATGGCACCAAAGCTATCCCTAGTCTCAAATCCAACAGCCAAGAACTGCAAGCCAAAGTCAACTCTCAAGATTACTATCATGGCAAGAAGGTTGAGGTTGTGTTGGAGATTGAAGGATCCAAGTGGAAAAATGAGATGTGTGCCTAGGACGTGTGATAATACCAACATCACAGTAAAACAAAAATAAGGTCTTTAGACCTACTCATCTAATAAGTAGTCCATGTGGCATTATCCACTCAGATTGTTGACGATACACTCTTCCACTGGTCCAAAAGATTATATTGCATTCATTCTAGAAAATACATCATAGCTCTAACGATAGTTATTTTACATACCAAATTGCTCAAAGATTTAAAAAATGTGTAATGACTAATTTAATTGTATTTCAAAAGATATATTTAATACATGCATGTAAGGTAATGAATACATGTAAACCATAGATTTGATGAATAACATGTAGAATTCAATGAATACATTTACTTTGTGATATAGTCTAATGATGTTGAATGATAGTGAGTTTCCAAGATCTTAATCAGATTGTCATGAAAAGAATGCACAATAGGGCTTTGGTTCATAAGCATGAGAATTAGGGTTTGGACATATCCCTAATATCAACCCTTAAACCCAATCCCAACCCTGATTAGTATCATATGGATATGTGGTGATACTTTAGGGTGATGTGTAATTTCAGATCATATTGATTTATTAGATATACAAAATGAATGTTTTGATTGAATGCAACTTAAATACTTGAAGTACATCATGGTCATTCATTTAAGGTACGTGCTTAAATATATGAATACTCACTAATATTGACTTCTGAGGATTCTCTATGGTTTCTCAATAATTTACTGATGGACAAACTTCTTAGATTTTTATTTAATACCAGTTCCCTATCATTCGTATGTGTGTCATATAAATAAGCATTAAGATATTTTGAACACAGGCTTAGACCTACCAAGGGATAAGATCATATAAGCCTAATGATGGACATAAAAGTTATTACACCTGAGGTGGCATGAGAAGCATGGGTAGAATTATCTAAATGACTACACAAGCTCATATGTGCAATTATCTGAATGTTGAAAAATATATGTTTATATATGTACATTTACACTTTTTATGCATTGATGTACACAGTATAGCAATACAATGATTTGTATTTGTTTGTCTGAATTTTAGGTAACTTCCTTATACTAAGATATGAAGATATGGAAATTCATATGAATATAATGAAGGCCATAAAGTTAATTTCATAGGCATATTATATGGTAAAAATATATATCCATGTTTTATATCACTTCATGTACTCTTTACCTACTTGGAAAATAATGTGCATTCCTTTGAGGAGAGTTCACATCTTTTTGTATCATTCAAGATCTTAAAATGAAACTGTTTGTTATTATATGTTATTTCTTAAATGTGGATCCTAGAAAAATGAGAATATTATTCTTATCATTACAATCTTTCATCAATGGTGGGTAATTGAGGGAGGGGGCCATTATAGAAAACTTTGGAAAACACCTAGGGGTACCCATCTAGAACACTAGAGCCAAAAAAGAGATCTATTTTGACACTGAGACCAAGATCAAAAGTAATGTGGCTAGATGGGTAAATAGATCATTATAGTTAGTTGGAAGAGAAACTTTAGTCTAATAAGTGCTTAAATCCTCATCAGCATATACAATGAAAACCTCACCATTCTTGACATCCATCTTTGGGAGTATTAATCAAGAGATTAGATGGTTTATGTGGAGTGGTCACGATAAACGTAGGAGGACCAATATGATAGCATTGAGAAAAGTATTTGCAAGCACAAGCAACAGCGGCCTCAATTTTATGTCAAACCAGATATAGAATGAAGTGGTACTGCTAAAAGAATGGTGGGACTACAACTTGAAGTTCTAGGTTCACTAGTGTGAAATGATGAATGCCAAATACAAGTATCAAATCAATAGAGGTATCTTCATTGGTTGTAGACTATGGAAGTTCATTTCCAGCAATACAACTACATAAAGGATCTTTAGGGGAAGATAATTCTATCAGGATAACATACCAATGTATGGTCAGAGAATTGGGTAAAAGGGGCTGGATATGACCACTACCACCCTCAAAGTCCAGTCCTCATCAACTAATCAACATGGGAGTTATTTCTATGGCAAACATAACAGGTACTTGGGACAAGGGATTTATCAGGATTTGGTTTTATAGTGATACACATGTATGTATACTACATATGGTCCCTCCAAGCCCATCTACAGGAAAAGTCGAAGTGGTGTACATGAGCACCCAAAGGGAATATTCTCATCCAAGATCTTGTATCAGAATAAGTAACAACTGTTGACAAAACAAACACAAGGAAAATGCACAAGATTGTGTAATATGGGTGAACCATAAAGAGTGAGTACGTAGTTATGGCTAGCCCTGCCCATTTGCCTCATGAATAATAGGACTAAGAAAGATGAGGCGAAGGTAATATGACACATGCTTAGATGAAACCAAGAAATATGATTGAGAAATGGATATCCATCAACATACAAAATATACAGCACACCCAGATTGGCCTATATGCTTTGCCTTTCATACTTGAAATCTACAGGTAATAAATTTTAGATAGCTCTTAATAATAGAGGCATGGATAATGAGTGGGTGTTCAAATCAATATGCAATGGTATCTATATTAAAAAATGAGCCATTTTCCAAACCAAACACAGATCCAATCCACATCAATTTGACATATGATGGTTAGGGACGATCAAATGAAGTAAGTTTGAGACTTAATGTGGATACCTCTATGAAGAAGAAGAACTGAAACTTTCAACATTTTTGTTCTCTAAAATTATGATGGGAATTGGATCAGAGAAGGATTCTCTAATCATGAAAATGGTGACATCATAAAAATGGATCTTAGATCAATTCTGGATGGTCAATTAGAATGAAGGTGTACCCAAGAAAAGATTACAATCTCCATGGACAGATAACTGGGATGATCATGGAAAACCCAGGAATATCATCCAAATATATACCAAGTTTTCATTACATTATTACAATTATCCATTAGTTAGGTAATGTTAGTTTTCTTCTATCAAAGAAGTTGTAATAAGTTGTCTACTACATAGCTAAATGGGAAGCTAATTAGATCTTATAGTTGGAACTTAGATTTACTACCCTAAATTCCTCCCTGAGCTCATACACAAAAAGTCAATAGAGAACCAGAATTTGTATACCCTATTCCTTCTTTATCACATGTCTTAGGAATACAAGATGAATAAGAATTACCTATGGTTCTTCTAAAGGAACAACGAAAGAGTATAGGTACAAAAAGGATGACCAATATGAGAGGGAAAATGCCTATAGATAACATAAAACTCCATGAAAATAATCCATCATTGTCATCACCTTCATCAACTTTTTATCTTCATTTCATTGTAGGTCATTCAATATAAAAAATAAATACAAGTGTGTTGGTACACATGTTATGAAAACTCCTACAATTTATTCTATAAGATTTATATTTGGAATTATGTCTAATAAGAAAATAATATCTTAATAACGTTCACATGATAATTATATCAAATAAAAAAGAATAAATAATAAACCAACATTGCGAGAAATTACTATTCAAGTATAAACAAGTTTAAACATCATATCCACATCTCATATATTTGGTGTCGGACCAATAAAAGGAGTATTGGCTTACCCCTTATATTATAATGAGTCCCATGAAAGTAATCAACCCAAAAATTTAAGTTGAATCTTGTGGATTTAAATACAAACTTTGAATGATTTGGGAGTCATGTATATATCTAGTGGTAGACTCTTACTATAAATATTATTATGTAATTTATATTATATTCTTATAACTATTTAGGTTTCCAACATATCTCTAATTTTTTATCCACTAACTATTATAATTATTTATTTAGAAAATTATTAGGGCTTAATATAATATTTTGTTTTATGTGCCTTTCAATTTTCATATAATTGTCCATGTTATGTCGGAAATGGACTTATTGAGTACTCTCTAGTATTTTTTATTTCTACAAAAAATTCCTTTTTCATGCAAAAATGCAGTAATTATTTTGTAGATATATATACATAAACATGAGTCATATTTACATATAAATTGTTCTTTCATAAAGATTTTTATAATATATTTAAAAGTATTATATAGGTTCACAATATATGTATGTTGATGTGATTTCAAGATTCTTATAATTTATTTCAAGTATTATATAGGTTTGGCTCTGGGTACCAGCCATACAAGAAGCATGTTTGCAAAACTCTCTCTAGAAATTGACACTAACAAACCTTTCATCCCAACAATACTCATCAATGGTGTTGAATATGATATTGAATATGAGGGCTTCCTCTGGGCCTGTGCCACTTGTGGGTAAGAAGGGCACATCTTTGAGCACTGCAACACTTATGCTAGAAAAATTAGAACCGAAGTAACCACCACCCATGAAGTGGACAGAGAAACTCCTTCAAAGGTTAACTTAGAGACTTGGTAAACACATAGGTGGAAGAGAGGACATCAGAAAAAAAGAGAATTTCAAGTGAAATTATATACTGGGGAGAAATCCACTACCAACCATTTTAGTTCCTTACTAGAGGAGATCAAGGATGATATGTAGAATATAGAGAACAATTCCCCTCCAAAATAGACTTGCTCAGAAAATACGAGGTGGACTAATAAGGTTTGGGGAAGAATAATGCAATAGGCCCAACTAAAGATACTAATGCACCTAGAAAGATTCTTGAAGAAATACCTAGTTCATCCATGAACATAAATGTCTTCAAACTAACACAGTATACTGGTAGCATTAATAAGTAACCTGAGGCACATAGCATTGTCAACCGTAGTGTAGATTAAGTTGTCAAAATTGTTGTCATACCAAAGGAAATGGATATGCGATCTAGTGATACACAAACGTTAGACTTCAAAGCAAATGAACTAAAAGATGGTGCAAAAGACTCATGTGGGTAAGCTTGTGACACTAGTAATTTTAATACTAGAGGCACAGCAAGAGCATCGACACAAAGATGAAGCAGAAAGGATGTGTAAAATCCCTTCCTCCTCCAAAACTAAAAAGGTGTAGCTAGGAAGGAAGTCCAACAAGGAGACAATGAACTCTGGGAAAGTGGAGTATGTCACCACGTCTTCCCCTATCCAAGATGATGAAAGCAAGATAGATGAAGAACACAAACCTTTATTGTTTGTTTAAGAAGTTCTTACCCAGTGCTAACCCACCCTTCTATGTGATTGATATAATATGTTGGAATGTCAGAGGCATCGGAAATGATGATACATGCAACACCCTGAAGGAAATCATTTTCACAAGAAATCATAAAATCATGGTCATACTTCATCCATGCATAAGTGGCAAGAGAACTTTGTCCACCATCAGGAAACTAGGCTTCAAGAACTCATATAGAGTTGAATTTTGAGGTTATTCCCCAGTGGCATATGGATAGGATGTGATCCATCAATGTGTAAGGTAGAGATCCTAGGTAGCCACAAGTATTTTATCTCATGTAAAATAAAAAATACATGCCATGCTACCTTCGTTTATGCCATCCTACAACCCCAAATATGCAAAATCCTTTGGAAACATCTCATCAACATGATAAGCACAAGTCAAGATCCATGGATTGTGATGGGGGATTCCAACACCTTCTTGACACCTAAATGAAAAATACAGCAGAAACATCATCTATGTCAGTGAAGAATAACATTTCAACAACTTCCTAATGGAATCAAGTCTCTCTGACATAGGATTATTGGGTATGAAATATACATATAAACATGGAATTCTTCAGGAGCACCTATATGTCAAAGTTGCAAACAATATATTCATCCAATAATGCCCTGACATCATTTTAGAATATATCCCTTACATTCAGTTTTAGAACATATTGCTTGCATTTTATTTGACCACTACCCAATGCTTATGAGATCGAGATCCACAAAGCCAAATAGGTTCATCAATAGGGACTCTTAGCACAAAGAAAGGAAGTTTGATGCTTTCTTAAGAATGGCCTAGGACAAGAATCTACTCTTTTGCAAAGCCCTCCTTAAGGCTAGAGATGGTATTATCAACTAGAATAGGCAAATCTTGAAGGAAAGAAGACAAGATAAGGATTGTTTTGTCTGCAACATTAGCCTCCTACAAACCAATCTCACACATCACTATGGCGCCATTACTAACAAAATGTGTCTTGACATGCAATTGGAACTTGAACCCATCTTGAGAAATAAGGAAGCTGATCTGAAACCAAAAGCCCACATCGACTGGAAGAAGGACAGTGACAATGCACATCGACTGGATGAAGGACGGTGATAATAACTCAAGATTTTATCAATCATGGGTCAACCAAAGAAGAAGAAGCAACCTATTTGCTGCCTTCGAAACTCCAATGGCGATTCTATTACTAATGAAGTCTACCTCATGAATATGATTGTACAACACTTCAGGCTTGTTCTATCTAATTCTAAAATAGATGGAAAATTTTCTTGTACCACAATCTTGGGGAAGTTTATAAATCTCCAAGATAACCAACTCCTCAATTGTGGCCCCTTCATCCAATGAAGAAGTTCTTCATTTGCTCTAGATCTTGAACCCTCATAAAGCCTTGGGTCCTGATGGTGTGGGTGCTCATTTTCTTCAAAAAAATTGGAACTCTACTAGAAATGCTATCCTCATCATGGGGGTTGATGCCCTCTCTGGTAATCCCCTAAACTTGTCCTTATGTGATGCTACAATTGTACCTATCCCGAAGGTGCCAGACCCAGAGAAATGTGAATATTTCATACCCATTTCACTCAATAATGTCATTTTGAAGTTTACTTCCAAGCTGGTATTCAGATTTTTAAAACATTTCCTCACTAGTTGGATCTTATATGTACATAGCAACTTCATACCTGGTAGAAAAATCATAGATAACATTTCCCTTGTTCAAGAGCTATTCTTTAAGATGAGAAGGAAAATCTATGCTAAAACCATGGCCATCAAAGTTAATCTAACGAAAGCTTTCAACTATATGTCATGGCAATTTATTGAAGATACCCTCACTCAAGTTGGAGTCTTTGACAACATAAGAAGATAAATTATGCATTCCAACACCGGAGGATCCATTACTCTAGCCTGGAATGGAAAAACTCAAAGGAATTCAAAGCCAACATGGTTTTAAGACAAGGAGATCCTCTTTCCCCATACTTCTTTGTTTATTTCTTAGAACAATTGATCCAACTCATCTCTAAATATGTTCAAGACAAAAATCGAAGCCAGACAAATTAGGTACCACAGGTTGCAGTATCTCATGTTTGTTTCATCGTTGATCTCTTCCTTTTCTATGCGGCTAGTAAGCACCAGATGATGGAAATAAAAGCCTATTTTGATATATTTGAAAAGGCCCATGGTCAATCAATTTCAATCACTAAGATGAGGGTTTTCTTTTCTAGAAGGGTTTCAAGATGAGGTATAAGAAACATCAAATCATAGAGAAGATTCTAGGTGATATAAGACCTGGGATGCTATCTAGGGTTGCGGATAATACATGACAATGTTAACAAAATCACCTACTCTGAGGTATTGACAAGAGTGGATTTAGGGATCAACACATGGTATGTCCACAATATTTCTTGAATAGGTAGAACTTGCCTCGCCAAATCTACCTTGTTTGGGATCCCTACCTATGTAATGCACATTGATGTGCTTCCTATCAACTTGTATGACCACATTGATGGATCCATAAGAAGGTTCTTATGGGGTTTCTATCAAAAACCAAGTTGATGTCTTCAGTTGCTTGGAATAAAGTCATAGGTCTGATAGTTAACGGTGGACTAGAGATTAAATCTATAAGGGAGTGGAACAATGCTCTCCTCTCAAATAACTCAAGGGATCTAATTAGTGATCTACAATCCTTATGGTGTAAAGGCCTTTAAAAGAAGTTCATTGATTTCAACTCTCAAAGTTTAGAATGCATCTTGACTAAGAAAAGCATATTTTTATGGAAAAAATCATGATAACTCTAGAATCCATTAGTGGTTACCAGACTAAGTTTTGGTCTGATCACTGGACAAAAGATTTTCCATATCTAATGAAGCACGCCATCAAACCAATCTCGTCATACCTCAATGATCTTAAAGTTGGATGTGTGGTTACACCTGTGGGAGGAGGGGACGTTGATTTTATCTAGAATTGGTTCTATGCAAAAATAGTAAAATCCATCATCAAACATAATCCCCCAATCTCATCTCACCACAAAGATCTTTGGATCTAGAATAACACTCCATATGGAAGCTTCAACACGGGATCTACCTATAATACCTTGCATCAAGATAAAGACATTGGTTCATATGATAATTGAAGGCTTATTTGTACAAACAAGGTGTCCAACAAATTATAACACATCATATGGTTGGTCCTTCATGGGAAACTTATTAATAACATTCAAAGGAAAGCTCAACATTTGACCTCTGATGATAGATGCAATTATTTCCAAGATTATGCAAAGACTCCTCTCCATGATTTGAGAGATTGTGCCTTCACCAAACCTATGTGGAAAAGAGAATTGAGGATGTTGAGCTAGATAATATCTTTGAATCTTCTGATCAAAAATTTTGGCTGAAAACTTACCTATCAAAGACGACCAATTCAAACAGAAGGTTCCTCTTCATATGTAATCACATCTGGAGGAGTTGCAAAAATCATGTCCTAGAAAATAGTCAAAGACTTATCAATCACCATTCATGTCAATCACCAAGGATAATCATTTGATATTGCAAGCATGGAAATAAGAAAACCACTCAGCTAAACATAGTAGATCATGCATCTGGAACTCTTGCCCTCAAAAATTCATCAAAATAAATACTAACGCAAGCATATGCAAGGACAAAGTTGTTGTAGCCTTTGTATTCAGGATGATAAGGTGTCGTGGGTTGAAGACATTGGTACTATTATACACACCTAAGCGCTCTGGGATATGAGTTGATCAAGATCTACAAAGATATGGAGCATGCCCTCCATTTAAATTTAAAGAGAGTGATATTTGAAATGGATTTCAAGCATGCAACCAAGATCATCCTAGACAATGTCGAATCCTGACCAAGATATTCCAGAATGGACTGTGGAATGTCCAGTTTGCATATAGGGAAAAGTACTACTTATGAAACCTAATTGCTAAACACCATATCCAAACCCACAATAGAGTGATCGATTATGTTATTGTGCCACCTAGTCTAGTTAATCTACTAAATTTAGAAGTATGTAATGGTAGTAGTACTACCATCTTTCTGTCTACATCAAACATTAGAGAGTGTAATTCTGATTCTAATTTTCTTGTAAGAGAAGGCCGGTATGAATAAAATTACTTCTTCACTTATCTAAAAAAAATACAAAATCCCACCTCTGATCCCCACTACAAAAGCATTTCATCTAATTATCAGAATCTTTTTAGAATGTATGATTGTGTAAACCAACTGGTCCTAAATGGTCTGAGTTGACCATGTTATCTATCTATTTATGTGAGTCCACTTTTAGGTCACACTACAAAAAATAATCTATTAATGCATATTAATTGTGAATGAGTAAGCTCTTTTAAAGGAAATGCTTATGTGTGAAGGCACAGCCCTCACAAAATGAATACCTACTAATTAACACTTATTTATCCTTTTTTGTTGCATTTTCATCTTAGGGTTTTGCATTTATATCCATCATTTTACTTTAGAATTAGATTACATTTAGGTATTCTTAATTTTGTGTAAATGTTTATGGTTTTGATTCAATTCCTTGATTTCCATGGCATGTTCTTCATATTATTGAATCATCATATGAACAGATGCCCCCCTAGTCAGGCCCAATAAAATTTTAATCAATGGACCAAATATTCACCAATATGTCCCTTCATTGGTTGAAGTGTTCATCGCTATGTGCCCTTTGACACACACTAACACCCCTGGGGGGGGTTCTATAAATGATTATCATTGGTCCCCATCATTCAATAATTTTATTAGTGGTCAAATAATTAAATAATCACCTATCAGGGACAGATGGAAAATCTTTCTTGGTGATTGATGACATTTTTATTTACATCGCTTGACCTTTGATGAAAGACCATTGTGCACTGATGATTTTCCATTTATTGTCACCTTATATGTGTCTACCGATGGGAATTCAACAATGACCAAGCTACCAACCAAAGAGCATTTTGCACCACACGCTGATGAAACTCCCGCATGTGCCCTTTGATGGAAGTTTGTGCTCTTCAACCAACAAAGTCTTGTGAGGTTTCCCACTGATGGTTGGGTAGATTTTGTCCATTGATGGCTGGGCAAGTTCTTTCCACAAATGGTTAGGAAGACTTCACCAACCAAAGACATCCTGCACTCAAACTCTAATGGAAAGTATATATAACTCAAATAATGCTCCCATGCACCTATGATAGTCCTGTGAGTCATGAGATTTTGCATCTTCCTTAGGTTGTTGTCCCTTCACATTCATTGAGGCTGGAACTTTAATTCAAGGCACTAGGGAGGGTTCCAAACCCTACCCCTCCACCTATAAATACATGTTCATGTCCTCCACAAAAGGGATTTTCCTCTGATGTTGCTATGCTACCAAAACCAGTCCTCAACATTCATCGCCATTTTTTATTAACTATCAAAAAAAATCCACCTCTACCAAGATTCAAAGGTCCTGGTTGAAGGAAGCTAGATCCCAGACGTGTTATGCCCATTGGTCCATCATCATTCTCCACTTACCTTGCCTCCATAGCAGCATATTCAATCCACAAGTAGAGGAGATCAATGATTCCATTTCAAGACTAAAGAAGGGTTAACGCACACAACGGCTTCGCCTCCATCTTATGTTGTGACAGTGGCTTTCTTTCTCTCTTCCCTTTTTGTACTTTTTATTTTTCCCATGAGTGAGTAGTCATCTACATAGGGTGTGGGGAATGTCGTGACTACACAATTTTGCTCTTTTCTACTACTATAATGCATGTATGAACATCACTTGTTATGGATCAAATGTATCATTACTTGCAAATCTGGTTTGGAAAATTATTTTTCAAGTTTATCAAATCTATGTTTAGAGAACTTCAATACTAAGATCCAGGATATCATTTGATGTTAAACCCTTGATGAGATCATGGATAGGTATTTTTGAGGCAATAGGTAAATAATCTCTATGTAACACAATGAAAAGATCAGAGTAATATCTATCCTATTTTAATCGTAAGGTCAAAAAAAGGATTATCACAACATATGTATTTTCATACTTAATGTAATGCAGTGAGTGAGTGAATTATATGTAATGGTTGAGAAATCCATCCACCCTAGTGTTTCCATCATCTAATAATTTAAATAATTTAATAAATGCAATATTAGTTTAATCAAACTGATCAAACTTTTATGTTAGATACTAGATCTTATTTGCTTACTTTGATTAGCCAATATTTAAAAATGGTGTCCTTTGTATTGATCCTAAACTAGACTATGATAAGATATGTCCTTTAATGATTGGGATTGTTGCACGTTGGTTAAGGTAAAATCCAAGGATTTCATCCCTAAGGAATTTGTTGTGCAATGATCACTACATCACTTACCCACAACTAAATTGTAAAGAAATGCAACGGTATGCATGTAACCAAACATCACTCACAAAAATATGAAAAGAAATTTTTCAAACTTATTGGTATTTTTCCCTCCACTACTTCCCATCAAACCCCATCCAATGCTTCTTAAAACAATAAAACAATCACAATTTCTAAGAAGATGGCTTTTTGTTCATGTGTTCCTCAAACTCATATTAGACCTAACCAAAATATCTTTTTGTCTTCTCAAAAATTCAATGATTAATTGTTTTATGCAAATTTCATAGTTGAAGGTGGTAGGATTATGTTTACTTTCATGCAACCCATGATATGAAGAAGATATTTCCACATGGAGAAAAGCTTTACATATCTGCATCTAACGCTTCATGCTATTTACAATATCAATTCCATATCTTTCTATTAACAAATAGATCAAGTAACTTTATTTACATGTACTTGATAATTTCCAACATGAAATACTACACGACATAGAAGTAGTTTCATAAGTGCATTGTAAGGGTTCCACATACATCACCTAATGGTCTTTAGATACAGTTATAGAAAAATCTTTTTCTGATGTAGTTTCATAATTAAACTTTTACATTCCTATATCCAAACTATCATGAAAGTCTAGCATAAACCGGTTTTAAGATTTTTTAATATAGATTAACAATATAGTACTATATTAACAAAGTAGTTTTTAAAAAAATTTAGTGCAACGCAATGTCTGCATCTACTAGGGCATCTGGAGGTGGAAGCCGCCATGGTGAGCCCGGTTTCCTTGAGGACGATGCAGACAAAGACCCTCCACGACGTATTTCCTTGATCCCCTAGGATCTACGAGATTAAGCCTCGCCTTCTCAAATGTCAATACAGGATAGTAAAGACAACAGAACTCAAATGTGAGTTCCATGAAAGTTGACATATTCATTGCCCCTATGCAGTTCCCTCCCCTTTATCTATGGACCAATGCCGACCCACTCCTACTAATTAACTACAACAGCCAAGGCCATCCAATAAATATTTGATGAATAAGTTATCCAGAAGAATACCTTCATCATGATTGATGTTGACCAACGTGCGATAAACCTGCAACCCACAGATATTGTGATCTTCACTGAACAAGGGTACCCCACTTTTAATGTGCATAATGAAGTTATGGATGGACTCTTACAACTTGGCAATGCACCCTGATTGTCAAACTACTATCTAGGGAAATTAAATACCTCACATTGAGGGATAGGATCAATATGATGTGGAAACTTGTAGGCGGATTCAACTTGATATACGTAGACAATGATTTCTTCATTGTACAGTTACAGACCAAAGAAGACTATATCATTGCCTTAACCGGAGGTCCTTGGCAGATCTTTGGTTCCTACCTCACTATCTAGTGTTAGTTTCTAAAATTATCTCCAGATATATCCATGTTGCCTAGGTTGGTAGCTTGGGTGTGGATATCGAACCTCCCAATCCACCTTTATCAGGAGGTGATTTTGAGGGAAATAGGTGATGGCCTAGGAAAGACGAACAAGGTCGATATGAACACCAAGACGCAATGTTGGGGGAGCTTCGTATGGTCATCGCTGAGTTGAACATGGAACATATGTTGATTTTGATGATCACTATCTCTAGGGTAAAGTATAAAATTGAACACAAAAATATCCCCTTTATTTACATGTAATGTGAAAGAGTTGGACATCTATAGAAAGATTCAAAGGTCAGGATAGCAGAGAATATGTCTAGACAAGCAAGCCTAGAGTCACGCTAAATTATACCTAAGCCCCCCCAAGAGGAGAAGGATTCACAGACTTCATCCATGACCAACTATTTAAAGGAGACCGGGACAACTAGCAAACATAGACACGAACAAGAAACATACTCAAACCTCCAATCAGTTTCAAGGCCTCGAGGATCAAGAAGATGCAGATGATACTCATGAAGTTATTGATGTTGATAATGTTGTAGAAAGAGTTATCAGTAACTTTGATTGGAACAAAAGGAAAAAGAAAGGCAAGGCAACCAAGCATGCACGAGAGGCAAGCTAGCACCACAAGAAATCCACCATGTTGTCAACTACCATACCAAAGACAACCCATGACCCCTGCCCCATCACAAAACACACTACGACCTCCCTATTTGGTGATGTTGTCCTTGCTGAAAAAGAGAACAACTCATACCCCTTCATCACCTCCTCCTTCAACATTGAAATTTAGGAGACAGGAGGTTTGAGTTACCTCAAATACATAAGCCCAATCAAATCCTTGGTTGGCATCCACCTTTGAAATAGGAAGGTAGTCCAAGCTGGAGACCCAAGTAGAGCCTCTACAAGGAACTAAGGCAAGACCTATCATTTCTAAGATCTTGAGTAGGAAGAATAGGTCATAGGTTCTTCACCACTTGAAACCCTCCCCAATGAAGATTGTTAGTTGTAATGTTCAGGGTATCTACAATGATGATACCCCAAATTGCAATCAAACAACTGGTGAACAAACAACATGTCTTTGTTTTGGGTTTGTACGAGCCTAGATGCAACAGTACTCCAGCAGTCTGTATCATCAAGCAATTTGGTTTTCCTCAATCTCACAAGGTTGAGGTGGTGGTTTTTCTGGGGGTATTTGGGTGTTGTGGAAAGCCAATGTCCCACTCAAAATTCTTTACTTTCACAAACAATTCATTCACTACAATATAGACAACAAAGTGTTTTGCACCTTTCTCTATGCATGAATGACCAGAGGAAGTAGGATATTCCTATGGCACCAACTCAACATTTTGGCATCATTCATCTCTACACCATGGATGGTAGTTGGAGATTTTAACATGGTGATGCACCCTTCAGAGAAGTTTGGTAGCTCTTACTTTGACTCAACAATTCCAAAGACTTTGTTGATGCCATTGAACTATGTTTCTTACATGATCTAGGAGTTAATGGGGCCGAACCACTTTTAGAACAGACCTTCTCAATGGAAGGCATCATTGTGGACTAGGCAACTCCACCTAGATAGAAGCAAATCTTACCAGCTCCATCCATGTGTAGGAAGGATTCCACTCAAACCATGCTCTACTCCTCATATTAGATTCAGACATACCAAAGAAGGAAAAACACTTCCCGCGCACATCATCTAGTTGGGATGTAGTGGAAGGATTCAAAACCTTCATTCAAACCAATTGGAATATTGATTTAACCCTCCATCAAGAGGCTACTACCTTTCTAAAACAAGCTTCAAATTGGGAGCATGCTTTAAAGAAGAAGGACTGATGAGAGAAGGATCACATCTGCAACAAAATTAAATGGAACAAACTTCAGCTTTGCCCTCTGTTTTGACCCTCAGCTCGCCAATGAAATAGTGGAATTACAAACTAGACTATACTCAATCCTCATAAGAGAGGAGATCGAGTGGCAATAGCAAGCAAGACGTGATTGTGTGAAGTTAGGAGACAACAACAAAAAATAATTTCACACCTTAGTGAATGTCAAACAGTGAAGAAACAAGATCACCAAGCTCAAGGACTCTAATGGCAACTGGGTAGATGAATATGGCCCATTGAAGCAGCTAATCATTCCTTTTTTTCTAATATCTACCAGGAATTAGCCCTCTATGAGCATTGAAATGCATGCACAATGTTCACATGCACCTTCCCCTCTATCCCTGACACTGGCATCTTGAAGCTTGCCAGTACACCCTCATAGGATGAGATTTGTAAGTCACTGCAATCTATGGCCCCCTCAAAGTCTTGAGGCTAGACAAGATCGACTCCTTCTTCCTACAGAAGAATTGGCCCTTACTCAAAGATCAAATCCACAACTTAGTAAAATGCCCTTTTGAAGGTCGTCCCTTTGTCCAAACAATCATTAATTCCACATTGGTTCTCATCCCCAAGGTCACTTCTCTAGAAACCTGCTCGCAACTCTTCCCAATTTCTCTAAACAATTTCTATTCAAAAATTGTCTCCAAAGTAATTGTGGCTCGCATCAAACCTTTCCACAATGCTTAGATCTCACATTTCCAATCCAGTTTTGTGCTTGGTATGAACATAGGAGATAATATTGCCCTGGTATAGGATATATTCACTCATTGAGATTCAAACAAAGTAAGAAACCCTACATGATGATGAAGCTTGATCTCATGAAGGCATTTGACAAGTTGAGGTGGCCCTTATTGAAGACACTTTATCCCGAACGTATATATTACGAAGCATTATAAATATCATTGTGCAAATTATAAAGTCTTGAAACACATATATCTTATGGAATGGAAAAATCATCGGAGCTTTTAAACCTTCATGTGGGGTCAAGCAATGTGACCTGATATCCCCTTAATTTTTTGTCCTCTGCCTCGAGAGGTTGAGCCAACTCACCAATGAGAAGATTTTTTAGGGCAAGTGGAAACCAATCACTCTTACTAGGAAGAAGTTGAGGTTTACACATGTGAGTTCTGCATATGACATCCTCCTATTTGGTGAAGCATCCATCATACAAGATAAAATAGTTAAGCACTTACTTCTTTTCTTCAACTCAGCTTCAGTGCAATTCTCTCACATGGAAAATCTTCGATCTTCTTCTCCACCAACATACCAAGAGCCTTAAGATCACAAATTTGTAGGAAACTAAACATTCAAAAAACTACAAACCTTGGGAGGCATATAAGAATACCAATCATTCATAAATGCAAAGGGAAAGAACACTTTCACTACCTCATTGAGAAGATTCAAAATCAGATCAACAGTTAGCAACATAGGCTTCTCTCAATGGCTGGGTGAATAACCCTCTCCAAGTGAGTCTTACTCCCCCATTCCTACTACTCAATGCAATATACCCTCCTACATGCATCCACTAAATATAGGATTGACCAGTCAATCAGGAACTTCATTGGGAATGGCCCTACCATGACGAGATGCCAGAACTTGGTTTTGTGGAAACACCTCACCTAACCCTGACATAGGGGAGGTTTGAATTTTAAGAAGGAGAGGAACTTCAACATATTGTTTTTTCTGAAAATGGTATGGAACTTCCTTCAGAATAAGCGTGTTCCCTGGGTTGACCTCATGAAAGCAAAGTATAAAGGTTAGGGGGGAAGACATCCCTCAGGATCACACACATGGTGCAGCATCAAGGCCTTCCTATCCTTCCTTATTGGCAACTCAAAGAAGGTGGTAATCTCTGTAGAATCTATTGAAATGTGTTCTGATCCTTGGGTGGGGGAGGGATACATACCTATCCTCAAATCACACCTCAATATCCTAGAGACATATAGGACATGAAAGTAGCAAGCTTATATCCAAGGAAGGTCTCTGGGACACCAAATTTTTGAGTTTCTAGTTCTCTACAACCACCATCCAAAATATTCTTCTTATGCCTCCTCCCAGACCCAATTATAGTGAAGACAGTAGGTCATGGCTCCATACTAGTGAAGGTCATTACACTTTAAACTCTGCCTACAAAATTCTCACTAACTCCTCGAACTCTGATGGACTAGGTTACTTCAGGGATATTGTCATCTACCATTTCCCACTATATGAAGACCCACATGTGGCTCATGCACAGGAATCATTTACTCACTAAAGAACTGAGATTCAAGAGGAAGCTCAGGTCCAATGCCTTTTGCTCATGCTGCCACAATGCAATTGAAACAACTCTCGACGATCTATGTGACTGTCCTGAAGCTAAGATAACCTAGAGAAGACTAATCCCCAGAGATGCGACAGAATTATTTGCCATAGACTCTTCTTCTGAATGGATCAATTATATTCTGAAGACGTTGAAAGGAACAACGGACTAGAACATGTTATTTGCGACATCATGCTGGTTTATTTGGAAGAGTAGAAACCTTTCTATCTTTGAAGGAAAATATTGACCACTTGTTGTGATGGAAGTCATATGTAAGTCAGAAATTGCCTCTTTAAAAGCTTATTTCCAAAGAAAATGAATAGCCATGCCTCCAAAATTTACTATGTGCAACAATAGATCTCTCTACCTCAAGTACCAATCTGCATGCAGGTGGGCATGGTTGTGAACACAAACCACAAACTCCAAATTCACTTGCTTAGTTTTGCAAAACTATGCAGGACAATGGCTACATGGAGAAACCAAGTACATGAGAGGATCTGATCCAATGTGTGGGGAACTCCTTACTATCCTGGATGGACTGACGTACGCCAAAAACAACAACATAGGACCTAGGGTTATCCTTACTAACTCAACCAATGCAGTCCTTTGGACTCACAACTTCAACATTGTGCCTACCAAGTACAAGCTTCTAGTTCAAGCCATCAGATCTCTTACATGTGAGACAAAAACATCCATGGCATCATCCATCAGAAGAGAGAATGGAACAACCTGGTAGACCAGCTCGCTAAATATTTCTTGAAACAGCCTGATGATTAGTCCTCCTAGAACTCCTATCCACCTTTCCTTATACCATGTTATCTTGAAGACCTAGGTGCTTTCCCCTCAATCTTTCATTTCACTTCTAGTACCCCACCCGCTTAGGTGGCCTCTCTATATTCAGTTACCCTGATATGTTTCCAAAAAAACAAAGTAGTTTTAACTTATGTATACTATAATCTAGCAAGCCATAACCAGAGAACATATTTTTTCATTAATTTATTTCCACTTGTCATCATCTGCATAATCGATATTGTTGCATGTTATCCTCCGCTTATATGAGTTGAACTAGGTCATATATCATACAAAATAATAATAAACATATGAACCTAAGAAGTTAAGAGAAGTGTTTATTTGTATAGAAGCTAAGTAATAGTTAAATATAGAGTAAAATTGGGTATCGGGTTCCCATAAGCACATTCATCTGATAAAACATATTTAGGGAGATTCTCACAAAAGTATGATGTGGAGGTAATTAATTGGATACCCACATTTTGAAACCTATGACGTGAAACCCATTATGAGTACACATTTTCACTACCATTAATCATTTTATTTCAAAACCATAGACCCTCATTCTATTTGTACATAACTATTTTTTAACATGTTCTCATCCAATATCATCGTATAGATACTTTGCACATACATATATAAAAAATACATATCTTGTTTCATGCATTTTAAGTTATTTTGTGTTCAATTTTACTACTTACTTTATGTTTCACTCTCTAACTCGATAGATAGTTACTTTTTCATTCACTATAGGCACAAAAGGGTGGAGAATTTTTCATGTTGAAGGATAATGACATGAAAATTGCTTGACATATTCTTAGACCAAGTTGGTATACAACTTTTCAATCAAATAATTAATTTCAAGGACGGATAAAGTTCTTGAAATTTTGAATGTGTACATATAAAATCATTAATAGTTAATGTTGTAATAATAAATCCATTTTACAAAACTTTATTATTTTTGGTAAGATGAAATCTCATAGATAATGTTGCATTTAAATTGAGCAAATGATGCATGAATATAATATTCTTTTTCTTCCCTTGTGTGTACAACACCTTTTTACTACATGATTTCAAACAAACAAACCAAATTTTGGGTCATAACTTATATTTTATTAGACTTCAACATAACCCTAGTATATTTTTCATCACTCTAATGAATAATTCTTCGTAGCTACTCAATTTACAATGTGCATGTTTGTTGTTACGATGTAAGTATTTGTATCATATGTGCATATTAAATAATGAATCTTGTTGTAGTATTTCATTTTAGTTTATCTGTAGATATGTATTTTTTCATTCTGATCTACTACATGGAATAATTTATTATGGATAAACCACACTATGTTGAGGAGTAGCATTGGTGGTTTTTTGGATATGATGACTTGCCCCAAGGATTCAGAGGTTACATAACTTCATTTGTACTAAGGTCAATGGGTTCTTTGTCTTGACCCATTTTTGTATTTTATTCATTTCACATGCTTTATCTCATCGTAGGTATTTATTTTAGGAGAAAAATCGTTACGTTCCCTGAGGTGATGTGTTTTGGGGATCAAAGAGTATGTCTTTAACGGAATACACCCTAATGTTCTCATAGGGAAAACATTCAATAATTTGTAAAAGTTAACCATTATGCTAACAATAACCTAGAGGACTTCAATAATTCACTAGTTTCGAATATATAGAGAGATAAACATAACACAAATTCTAAAATTTTATATTTCAATTTTAGTTATGATTGAAGTAGATTGTAGTAACTTTTTAGTGATCTCCTCATTTTAGACCTTAATTTTTAAAGTTCTCATTCACATGTATTTCACTTCATTAATCATAATATGTTTTAATATTGTCCACTATGTGATTTGTATTCCTAAATGCATTGTTAAGTATATTGATTGAAGAACACTAATACATGGTTAATTCCTTAGTAATAACCTCTCTAAGATAAATAGTTTTTTCATTCAGTTGATGATTATTTGCATGAATAGGGTTATATTTGGTGTTGATTTGATATTGAATTTAACCAACCATGATTCATGGTGGTACGTGTTGTGAGACCCTTTATTTGTCTATTGCTAAAAATTTCTATGTGTACATGTAATTCATGTGAAAGACATGGTAAATATACCAAAAAAAACTAATCAATACACATGATCTAAGTCATGGAGTTGTTATAAGGAATAAATGTTATTTTCCTCCAATATTTCCCACTTTTATGACCTTTACGTTCATTGATTATGCTGTATTTTTTCCTTTTAATTAGACATCTAAAGTGGTAGTTTTGACCTTTATGAAACAACTTTTGGTTCCTTATAATGAGATGAGTCAAACATGATGTACTGGCTTTTCATTCACAAAAATATTTTCCTTCTTCTACTTCATGCTTGTTTTTAGGCCTTGCCTTCTTCTGCTTCTTTTTGTGCTATACTTTCTCTTTCTTAGTGATGCTAATTATAGGATGGATTCTATTTTTTTTATCTTCCCATGATACTACTTTCTATAAATTTACTTGCAAAATGTTGATTATTTCTCAATTACTCTATAGTATATTAATTTGTTTAATCACTTGTGTCTCATGATCCTCATCAGAGCATCCATTAAATGTGATTCATTTCTTGATCTCTCACCATCTTGAGTTTCTCTCCTTCCAAGAAAAATAATATACACTTGTAAGGTGTAGCCCAAAAAAGCCCAGAAGGTGTTTATTGTTCTTGAACCTATTGTTTAACCACTCAATACTCTAAATGATATTGAAAGGTGCCACATTGCCCCATCCATTTTTTAGGTAGGTAATACTCTAGAGCATTTTGGAGAATCTACATTCAAAAAAGAGTTGATTCCAAGATTCATCCGCCCTGCTACAGAGGACACATCTTAGACTAACATCGAGCCCCTGACTAAGAATCATGTCTCTAAAAGGAAGCCTATTGAGCATGACTCTATACAACATGGTACTCCATTTAGGAAAGTATACAGCATCCCAAAAAACTCCATCTCATGCAACCAAAGGACTAGAAACAGTGTTGATTTGTGGTGTAATGATTCTGAGAATCCAAACACCAAGAGAATCAACATATCATAGCATTTGGTTGTTGTTGAAGAACTTACACACTGCCTGCCATCTCCTGGAATGCTTAATTCCTTCATGAAGAATTGGTGAAGGATTGTACCTTAGGTGTATCCAAGAATTCCATATAGTAATCTTAGCTGACGGGAACTTCTCCAACCTTTTACCACAGTTGTTCTTCATGATGGTAATTGGATCTACCAGCTATAGACCTCCTTCCTTTTAAGGTTTCAAAATCACGTCCCAAACAATGCCATGACTTTTTCCTACCCATTTGAATCTCAAAGTCAATGATCTAATCACCTACAGGATAGGCAAAAGTATCTCACGCATATGTGCCCAGAAACAAACCATACTCTTTATCATAACCCTGACTAAGATGAGTCTCCCAACCATGGAGATATAGAGATCTTACCAGTATTCAATTTTGACTTTTATATTATCAACATAGATGTATAAATCTCTAGCTATGCCTCCTCCTCCAGCAATGGGGAACTCCAGATACTAGGTAGGGAATCACCCTCTATTCATGCCAGCAGAGATCATCAATCTTATAACATCCCTGACCTGGGTTATGCCTTAACCCTTGGATTTTTGCTTAAGCAAGTTAATTATATCCTTAATTTTATCTTGTGAAAAGTAATTAAGGTTCAAGAGGAACTTATGTTTCAATTTTGGTCCTGTTTGAATAATGTTGAAGCAATGTTTGCTTATTTTGGACTAAAGTGTAAATTACCCAAGTTGAGGGGTTAACTTGCAAATGTTACATGACTAAATGTTCCTCATGTGTTAAAGCATCATGAGAATGAAAATGATGCAGTGTTATGGCTTTCACAAGCCTGAGTACCAAGAAAGAGCTGATAAAACAATGTTTGTGCATTAAAACCTAGTTTTGGTGTAAAGTGCAATTTACCCAAAACCTAGAGTTCAACATGAAAATTACCACTTAAAAATAGTCCCTCGTGTTTCATGACATCATGTATATCAAATAAAATGAGAGGGGCGCCTCATTTGAATTAATTTGGAGGAGAGAGAATCTTGATATTAAAATAATCAATATTTATGCACAATTGAAACCCTAATTCAATTTAATGCAAAAAGAAATATTTTAATTAAAGAGCCCTTCAACCAAAAGTTGAGGGATGAATTTTCAAAGAGGTTGGACGAGCTTATGCCTTGCAAAGGCACGAAAATATCCAAAGGGAGTGGATAACTCACTCACATTATTATAAGAAAAAGAAATATCCACTCACTTATGGATATTAGTATAATATGATTTAAGGTACTTGATTTTCTTTTATTTAAATCATGGATATTGAGAGGAATAAAAGGCAAGTAGTATATCCTCGTATCCAAGGAGTTGAAGGGGGAAGATGCGGCACTAATTTTGAAATTTAATGATTTTTATAAGACATTTTCTCTCTCATTGATTTTCTTATAAAAACACCCTTTACAAGCCAAATCAAAGACTTTTCCGAATTCCCTTCTTCTCTTTTCTTGGAAAACGACCAAGGGAGCTTTGGAGGACCAGGAGGAAGACCCCCAAACTGTTGGTAAGCTTCTTGACCTTCTTTCACCTTGAATCCATGGTGGAAATCACAAATCAATGCATAATTTCTTCTTATTTCGATCCCCTCTTCAATTCTAACCATTCCTTTTCATTCAAAGCTTGAGGATGAGCCTTGGGATAGTGAAGGGAGTTACAACCACCATTTTTTACGTGATATTTAAGCTTTGGAGCTCAATTGGAGGCGGGTTTTGTAACTTGAACCTTTAATATTGCTATTGCATTCAATTCCTTATCAATTGATGATCTTTTTTTTATTCTCAAAATTTTATTTGGTTGATTGATGCAATCACCATGAAAATCATAGCAAGTTTCATGGGTTTAGAGCTTGATGAGGATGACATCATCATAAGCACACACCTCCCCAAATATCAATTGCAAACGGTTTCAACATTATGGTCCAAACAGTTTCACCAAACCGTTTGGAGACCAAACGGTTTGCAAACCGTTTGGTGATTTGAGTCCCAAACTGCATAAGAGTGTTGACCGTTTGGATGGGTTGACCGTTTGAGTTCTGAACCCTAGTACATGTTGGATTATGATACAATGGATCCAATTGATTGATTCAATGTATGTGCAATCCTTCAATAGGAAACCCTAATCGAGTTAAGTGTTGAATTCTTAATTGATTGACTTAGAACTTTGGGTTGATTAACCCAAACGGTTTCAAAACTGTTTGGAGATCACCTAAATGGTTTCAAAACCATTTGGAGGTCAACCAAGACCGTTTGGAGGTCTAGGGTTGAATATGTCTGGGTAATTGAAGGTCCAAAGATAGCAAATTGAAATGCAATCAATAGCCGATTTGGTGATCAATTCAATGATTTAAACCCTAATGTAATTTCATGACATTTTCATGATGGAATGGGAAAACGGTTTAAAAACCGTTTGGAGGTCATCCAACAGACCTCAAGACCGTTTGAGGTCAGGTCATGTCCAATTTGGATGGTGGTCCAATAATTTCAAAGTAATTAGTTTCACAATGACTAACATTGAAGGTTCATCAATTTCAAACCCTAATCCAATTGGGTTCAAAACCCTAATTGATGATCAGTTGAAAGTCAAATCAATTGAAGGATGATTTATTAAGCCCAATTGACGTATGATGTTAGGTTCAATTGGTGAGTGGTTACATGAAATCAATTAATGAGGGAATCAACCTTGGAAACCCTAAATCAATATGAGTGGTTGAGACCATTTTTGGTCCAATCAGTTTTGAGGAGGTTTGGACCAAACGGTCTCCAGACCGTTTGAGTCCAAATGGTCTCAAGACCGTTTGGGACCAAACGATCCCAAACCGTTTGAAACTCAATCGATCTCAAAGACACTACTGGCTAAAAAGTTTTGAGCATACAATTCCTAAATGGTTTCAATCTATAAGATCAAGACCGCATGAGGTCAAGCACCTTAATACCGCATGGATGGTCAAAGGTGGTGATTGAAGGATTGAAAATCCAAGGGCCAATAACTGTTGAACTTCAATAACTCAATTGATTGAAGATTTTAATGTAGAAAATTATGTTCAACCAATTTATGAATGTATCTAATGAACCCTTGCAGTTTTAAGACTGATTTGGCCCAAACGGTCTTGAGACCGTTTGAGTCCAAACGGTCTTGAAACCGTTTGGTGATGAAATCTCAAAACCGAACAAAGGTCAATTGTGATTCAATCATTTGGAAATTGAAGGTGATGATTGTTCCAATGATCCAATGATTGATAACAATGATAATCAATGAAGGTATAAAGGTTGAAATCCTAAAATTACCTAAATGATTAGTACCATTAAAGGGATAAACCCTAATTGCTTATAAGAACAATAACTTAGTACACTACGTCAATCATAGATGTATGTACTTGATTGAAGAGTTGATATAACCTAATCAAGTTGAAAGGATGACAGAATGGAATGTGTTGAATAAGGGTATGATCCTTAGCAAAGAGATCATGAAACCCTAATCATGAGCATGAACCCTAATTGACAAGGTTATTGAACCCTAAACCTAATTCAGGGCAATTCTAAATGAAACCCTAATCTAGGATAATGTTGTAATTCTAATTGAGGGTAATGATATGAAAATCCTAATCATCGGTAATGTTGTATGAAACTCTAATTGAGATGAATAGTAAACCCAATTTGTGAGTAATTAATGTGGAAATCCTAATTGAGGATGATTCCATGTGAAATCCAAATCTAGGGTAATGCCATGTGAAACCCTGAGTTAGAATGATGTATGTGGAACCCTGATGTAATGATGTGATGTAAGACTCAAATCCAGGGTGATACCATGTAATGATATATGAAACCCTAATTGAGGGTGATTCCATGAGAACCCTAATTGAAGGTGATTCCATGAGAAACCCTAATTGAGGGTGATTCCATGAGAAACCCTAACTGAGGATGATACCTCACGAAGATCTAATGCAATGTTGTGATGAGTGATTCTAATAAGGGTGAAGATATGTGAGACACTAATTTGGAGTTATAATACATAAAGCCCTAATCTTGGGTAATAGGACAATAAACCATAACCCTAATCTTTAGGTAATGGTATAAGAAAACCCTAACGATGAGATAGAAGGAAATACCTTATAAAGGTGAAATATTTCAAGTGGTTGATTATAAGTAACCTTATAGTTAGCAATGTCTTTATCATTAGATAAGTCCATATCATTAAAGATATTTGGACAATTCTAATGTGTGACATATGCACTACATGTTAAAGGTGATAGGTTAGTGATTGAAAGTATTAAGAGGGAAATACCATAATACAAGATAAGTTGGTTAATTCAAGAGAGTCAGAAGTGATGAGAAAAGTGATACATCAAGATATGATAGTCATCACATTCCACCCTTCAAGAATGATATACCTTGATGCACTTTAAATTCAATATATTTGGATAAGAAATATATGAAGTGTGTTATGTAAATCGGCATAATGAAATGTAAGGAGTTTGATACACCTTGTTAAGGATAGGTTAATATACCTTGAGAAAGGGATTAAGCCAAACTAATGAGTATAATGTAATCATACCCTGACAAGTATGAGAAATAAACTCATAACTTGTATTGAGAATGATTAATGATATATGGTGAGAGTAGTGAGCATGAGTGAATGCTTGTGATATTAATGGAAGCTCCTAGAGGAGTGCAGCAATAATTTAGGGTTGGATTCATAAAATGAACATAAACCCTAATTTATGTGTAATGGGAAATCCTAACCCTAATTTTGGGTAATAGGATGAAAAATCCTATTTGATAGTAAACCCTAATCCTGATAAAGGAATGGTGGTGTTACTATTGTATCACATGATGAGATAAATGATTTGTATGACTGTTATCATGTCTATTAACCATGCAGATATCATGAGATGATGAACATAGCCAGATTTGAGCTATGACACTTATATAATAAAAATGTTGATTGGCCCTATGTGCCTTGATGTTGTTGTTGCTTAGTAAAAGTAACAAAATGGGCATGGACTTTATGAGTCATATTAGTAAGTTGTTTCCTAATGAAAGGTGACAAGACACTAATGGGCCTTGTGAGCCATGTGAGATGCTTGTGTAACAAGTATCATGTATACCTCGGTCTGAGGACCTAAAGGTAATAGCTACCTAACAAGTGGTAACAGTGATTAGTGATGAACTGAGAGTATGAATACCCAGTTTTGATAAGTAAGACAATGATATTGCCGTGAGATGTGAACTTTCAAGTAATGAGATAAGGGATTAAGATCCCAATGCATTATAAGTTCTGGTAAAGCTATAGATAAAAGCTTACATGTTTCTTTGTAGAAATTGTCATAATAATTCCTAGCTGAGAACTTGACTGATGCTAAAAGAATATGTTAATGTACTTAATTAATCAAGTGAAATCATATCATGTAGAGCCCTAACCATAGATCCATCATCGTCAGTAATATGGTGATGGTGAAACGGGTGCTCCGCGGCAAAACCTGGAACACATATTTTGAATATGTGGGGGCAATGGGTGAATGTATCCTGACGTCCTAATGAGGGAATTGAGGAAAGGTAAACATTAAACCTCTCAATCCTTCATTATTGTACCAGGATGGATGTACCATGAATCTCCTAATGATTGGGATAAATGCAGTACACATCTCCCAATAATATTAATGTTGGATCGATGGAGATAAACATGAAATCTCACAATTGTGAAGAGAGTGCAGCATGCCACTGTAACTCTATAGTGAAGTTGCCAGTATACCCTGGAACGCTATATAACACAGACACAAGATGTCCTACATGTGATCTCGCACTGACTGAGATGTGAGGGGTCTTGGAAGCCAGCTCTTCCATTGACCTTGTATGGTACCGATTTCGACTTCGCAGTGGTCGGTCAGAGTATGAGCGGTATACCTCATCTCCTCAGGGCATAAGTGTGATTGTAAAATGTAATCAGCCGTATAGCATGTTTTCTTAAGGATTGAATACGGAAATTCATTAGCTGATGTTACATTATTTCTTTTATGCATCTCTAGTTAATAGATGTTATTCATATCTCTTTATACTCATTGCAAGTAGATGGATGAATTATGATTCTACCATGGATAAATGCAATGCTCTCCTTAGGAAAGGAGATTACTTTACTCTGTTCATTCAATGATTAACATTGTTGTTAATATATAAGAACTCCTACTCAGTTTTATTATAATAAATTGTTATAACAATGTTTTGGCGGAGAGTTATATCTCCCGCTGGGGCAATTTACAATTGTCTCACCCCCGTGGGATCCAACTTTTTAGGTAAACGCAGAAGAAGAAGCAGGAACCCTATAGCAAGGGAAAAGCAATAGCAACAACAGGGACAACAGTGATAACTCAGGTGGAGGCACTGGCTGCCAAGTTTTGTATAGATAGTAGTCCTATGTGTCATCTCTGTACTCTCAGGTCCTTGGAATTTATAGTTAGTGTTTTTAATGAATCGATCAGAGATTTTGGCTTGATGCCTCGAGGTTTTATGTTACTAATGTATAGTATGGCAAAGTAACTGTTGTATGTAATCCTCGAGAAGAGATGGTACAAGTAATGTACTTATGAACCAGGATGTAAATGTTATACTTTGGTTCTTGATGAAAGAGATTTCCTATGTTTGGATTTCTTTGCAAAAAGTTTTAATTTTTAGCGATTTTCAATCATTTGTTGTAAATTATTCGCTTCCTCTTAAGTAGATTTTATTTTTGTGAGTTGGATGCCACAAGTCTCCTCTCTTTCTATGACATGAGATAGAAAGGAAGACCTACAATTTGATTGTGCTAAAATAGTAGCCAACAACCTTGCCAAAGGTTCCAAGTACTTTTTTGAACTGCTTCAGTGTCTTGACATTACTAACAGAGAAGAGGAGGATGTGGTGGCAAAAATAAGGTGTGTCTCAACTTTTACTCCATGAATACTAAAAGGTTTAATCTTCCTTGTCTCTAAAGTGACATTGATTAGGTGTTTGAGACCCTCCATGACCATCATGAAGAGAAAAGGTGAGAGTGGGTCGCCCTGACATAAGACATTGGAAGCTCTAAACAAGCAAATAGGAATGCCATTAATGAGGATTGAGAATGATGTGTTTCTGTGCATTCTATCATTAAGTTGATCCACCTCTAATCAAACCCTAGGTTCTTCATAATCTTCCATAGGGTACCCCAATGAACATGGTCATATGCTTTGCTGATGTCGATATTCATACACACCTCAGCGTTAGAGCAACCGACATCAAACTCCTTCAAGAATTCAGAAGCTAGAAAAGAGAAATCTTTGATACTTATTCTGCTAATGAAGTCATGTTGTTCCTCCAACATGACCTAGGGAAGGATCAGTTTCATCTTGTCTACAAGAAGCTTAGCTATGGTTTTGTAAAATACTAAGCAACAGGCTATGGGTCTGGAAGTTGATAATTAGTACAAGTGTTTTTTTTTATTTAGGGATCCACTTGATGAAACGGTGGTTGACCGTGCACACTATGTTCCCGCCTTTAATGAACCATTTGATAGCTAGGCATATATCAGTCTTAACAATGGGCCACATCATCTAGAAGAGCTTATTGTTGAGTCCATATGGTCATGGCATCTTAGATGGACGAATAGAGAAAATTGCATACCAAATCTCCTCATCAGTTGCTTCTATGCAAACTACCTCATTCATTGCAGCATTGACTCTTCTTGGTAGGTTGATTGAGTCATAACTTACCACATTATGCTCCCTGTTATACATTTCTTTGAAAAAGTCTACAACTTGGGTAGCAATCTGATCTCTTCCTTTACTACTCTGACCATTTTCATCCATCAAGTCAGGAATGGTATCTCTTATCTCATTCTTCTTAATAGCATCATGATATACTTTTGTATTTGTATCACTATCTTCGATCCACATCATTTGGCTTCTCTTCCACATAAACATCTTGTTGGCTTTTCCAGCTCATGAAGTCTTATTTCAATATCCCTTTCATTCTTGATGGCTGACAAGAACAATATGTTGGTGGGTAGCTCAGTGGAAGCTTCATTCTAATCCCTCTTTGTTGAGCTCAAGAGGTTAGCTAGGTTCACCTTTGCCTTCGCCCAAGATTTGAGATTGGCTATTGTTCTATATAGTTTCTTCAGAACAATGTATAATGGATTGCCTTCAATAGGATCCTCCCAGCTACCCTGGACCACCTCCTTAAAACTATCTCATTTACACCAAAGATTTAGAAACCTAAAAGGTCTCTTAATATGGATTGTCCTAGTAAGATTGATCCTCATCCAGGCGTGATAACTAAAGGTGTGATTACCCATCTTCATGGCCACACAAGGAAACACATCTAACCAAGCCATGTTAACCAGGCTTCTGTTTGACATACTAGTTATTCTTCCTCTCATGTTTTGTTTATTTCTTCAAAAGATTTTTCCTCATATGTTATCCATCTCCATAAGCGATGCTTCTTCTGTCACATTGTTGAACTTATCCATAGTTCTTTTCAAAACTTTGAGGCCACGTACTTTTCTCCCAATCTTCTTGTGTTGTTGAAGTTCCCAAGAAATAGCCAAGAGACCTCACTCTATACAGTCTCCACAATAGACTTCCAGAGGTTGTCTCTATCCCATTCGAGATTTTTGCCACAAATCCCCGAGACCACCCCCGCAAACCAACCTTGGTTGAAGTAGTTGATAGTGATAATCAGGTCAGTCCCATTGATGAGATCCGCCTACCATAGATCAGGGTTCCACTATACTACAATTCTTCCACCTTCCACCTTCCCCCTGGTTGAGATTGGAAAGGTAATTCCAATTCGACAGGAGGAGGGATTTAACCCTATCCCCAGTACATCTTTTAACCAGAGTCTGAAAGTAGAAAATTATTCAGACTTCATCTCCCTTAGAATAGATCTAGCTTCCCATGTGTCTTGGGAAGAGATGCCCCTCACACATTCCATGCAATTATGGACATCTAAACACCTTATTTTGGCCTCCCCCACAAATAGGTTAGGCCTTGTTCTTTACTTTTATAGTAGTAGTGCTCATGATGTGTTTTAGGCTCCCACTACTGCTTTCACTAATGGCCTCCAAAGGGATCTCATCTCCCTCATTGTCAAGAATTGCAAAATGGTTCACCATGGTAGTGCTCACACATTGGTTGTTATTGTCTTCCTGAGCATCTGCATCCAATGTTGTTCTCTTCTTTGCTTTGCTAGGTGTCACTTGAACAATCCCATATGCATAGTCTTTAGTGGCTCTAACATCTTATTCAATCATTGGCTTGTCTATGATTGGTGTTTTGATTTTCCCTTCTTTCAGCATAATTGTCTCTGTCTCCCGAAGAGGAATGTTGCTTCTGTTGATGGGTTGTTGATTGCCCAACCTCTTTTCTAAAGGTGGATGGGACTTTTGTCTCACCCCCACCATTAGGTGTTTGATGCGGATTCACAACAACAATGGGGGGTAGGAAAAGTGTAGAAATTTCTCTCACCAGGGCAACTTCCATAACTATGGCCATTGCATTTGTCGTATTGGTCAGCTAAGGCCTCATACTTGACCATGACCTCCCATTCATCACAGTTGAGGAGTTTGACCATAATCAACAGAGGCGATGTTTTATCGGCAGCTATATCAAAGCAAAATTGTGGCATCCAAGTAGGCTACCATCAGGTCTATGATAAATTTCTCTTGGTTTACCTATGGTATGAGAAATCACATTAATTTCTCTAGCAGAACAGTGTTTTCTGACATTCGGCAAGAAGACCCATACAGGAACAGTCTTCAGAGTTGTTCTCCTGATGTCTGCTTTTGAGGTCCATCTTCTGATTAGGACAAGCTTCTCGTCAAAGAACTAAGGTCCTATGTTGAGGGCAGCCCTAATATCCTTCTCATTAGTGAAGTGAGCAAGGATGAGTCTGTTTGTAAGTTTGAACACCTCCAGTTCCCCTCTAGTATTCCATGTTTGTATCATCTATCATTACAACTAGAATACATTGGCATTTTGACCCTCAACTTGAAAAATGGTGGAAAAGAGATGATAGTTGTGGCATCCAACTCACAAAAACAATATCTACTTAAGCGAAAGCGAATCATTTACAGCGAATTACTGAAAATCACTAAAAATTAAAACTTTTTGCAAAGAAATCCAAACATAGGAAATCTCTTTCATCAAGAACCAAAGTATAACATTTACATCATGGTTCATAAGTACATTACTTGTACCATCTCTTCTCGAGGATTACATACAATAGTTACTTTGCCATACTATACATTAGTAACATAAAACCTTGAGGCATCAATCCAAAATCTCAGATCGATTCATTAAAAACACTAACTATAAATTCTGAGGACATAAGAGTACAAAGACGACACATAGGACTACTATCTATACAAAACTTGGCAGCCAGTGCCTCCACCTGAGTTATCATTGTTGTCCCTGTTGTTGCTGCTACTTTTCCCTTGCTATAGGGTTCCTGTTTCTTCTTCTGCGTTTACCTAAAAAGTTGGATCCCACGGGGGTGAGACAATTGTAAATTGCCCCAGCGGGAGATATAACTCTCTGTCAAAACATTGTTATAGCAGTTTATTATAATAAAACTGAGCAAGAGTTCTTATATATTAACAGTAGTGTTAATCATTGAATGAACAGAGTAAAGTAATCTCCTTTTCTAAGGAGAGCATTGCATTTATCCATGGTAGAATCATAATTCATCCATCTACTTGCAATGAGTATAAAGAGATATGAATAACATCTATTAACTAGAGATGCATAAAAGAAATAATGTAACATCAGCCAATGAATTTCCGTATTCAATCCTTAAGCAAGCATGTTATACGGCTGATTACATTTTACAATCACACTTATTCCCTAAGGAGATGAGGTATACCGCTCATACTCCAACCGACCACTGCGAAATCAAAATCGGTACCATACAAGGTCAATGGAAGAGCCGGCTTCCAAGACCCCTCACATCTCGGTCAGTGCGAGATCACATGCAGGACATCTTGTGTCTCTGTTATATAGCTTTCCAGGGTATATTGGCAACTTCACTATAGAGTTAAAATGGCGTGCTGCACTCTCTTCACAATCGTGAGATTTCATGTTTATCTCCATCGATCGGGCATTAATATTATTGGGATATGTGTACTGCATCTATCCCAATAATCGGGAGATTCATGGTACATCCATCCTGGAACAATAATGAAGGATTAAGAGAATTAATGTTTACCTTTCCTCAATTCCCTCATTCGGACGTCAAGATACATTCGCCCATTGCCCCCACATATTCAAAATATGCATTTCAGATTTTATCGCGAAGCACCCATTTCACCGTCACCATATTACTGACGATGATGGATCCATGGTCAGGGCTCTACATGATATTATTTCACTTGACTAATTAAGTACATTAACATATTCTTTTAGAATCAGTCAAGTTCTCAGACAAGAATTATTATGAAAATTGCTACAAACAAACATGTAAGCTTTTATCTATAGCTTTACCAGAACTTATAATGCATTGGGATCTTAATCCCTTATCTCATTACTTGAAAGTTCACATCTCACAGCAACATCATTGTCTTACTTATCAAAATTGGGTATTCATACCCTCAGTTCATCACTAATCACTGTTACCACTTGTTAGGTAGTTATTACCTTTAGGTCCTCAGACCGAGGTATACATGATACTTGTTACACAAGCATCTCACATGGCTCACAAGGCCCATTAAGTGTCTTGTCACCTTTCACTAAGCAACAACTTACTCATATGACTCATAAATTCCATGCACATTTTGTTACTTTTACTAAGCAACAACAACATCAAGGCACATAGGGCCAATCAACACTTTTATTATATAAGTGTCATAGCTCAAATCTGGCTATGTTCATCATCTCATGATATCTGCATGGTTAATAGACATGATAACAGTCATATAAATCATTTATCTCATCATGTGATACAATAGTAACACCACTATTCCTTTATCAGGATTAGGGTTTACTATCAAATAGGATTTTTCATCCTATTACCCAAAATTAGGGTTAGGATTTCCCATTACACATAAATTAGGGTTTATGTTCATTTTATGAATCCAACCCTAAATTATTGCTCCACTCCTCTAGGAGCTTCCATTAATATCACAAGCATTCAGTCATTCTTACTACTCTCGCCATATATCATTAATCATTCTCAATATAAGGTATGAGTTTATTTCTCATACTTGTCAGGGCATGATTACATTATACTCATTAGTTTGGCTTAACCCCTTTCTCAAGGTATATTAACCTATCCTTAACAAGGTGTATCAAACTCCTTATATTTCATTATGCCAATTTACATAACACACTTCATATATTTCTTATCAAAATATATTGAATTTAAAGTGCATCAATGTATATCATTCCTGAAGTGTGAAATGTGATGGCTATCATATCTTGATGTATCACTTTTCTCATCACTTCTGACTCTCTTGAATTAACCAACTTATCATGTATTAAGGTATTTCCCTCTTAATACTTTCAATCACTAACCTATCACCTTTAGCATGTAGTGCATAGGTCACACATTAGAATTGTCCAACTATCTTTAATGATATGGACTTATCTAATGATAAAGACATTGCTTACTATAAGGTTACTTATAATCAACCACTTGAAATATTTCAACTTTATAAGGTATTTCCTTCTATCTCATCATTAGGATTTTCTTATACCATTACCTAAAGATTAGGGTTATGGTTTATTGTCCTATTACCCAAGATTAGGGCTTTATGTATTATAACTCCAAATTAGGGTCTCACATATATTCACCCTTATTAGACTCACTCATCACAACATTGCATTAGAGCTTCGTGAGGTATCATCCTCAGTTAGGGTTTCTCATGGAATCACCCTCAATTAGGGTTTCTCATGGAATCACCCTCAATTAGGGTTTTGTATATCATTACATGGCATCACCCTGGATTTGAGTCTTACATCACATCATTACATCAGGGTTCCACATACATCATTCTAACTCAGGGTTTCACATGGCATTACCCTAGATTTGGATTTTACATGGAATCGTCCTCAGTTAGGATTTCCACTTTAATTACTCACAAATTGGGTTTACTATTCATCTCAATTAGAGTTTCATATAGCACTACCCATAATTAGGATTTTCATATCATTACCCTTAATTAGAATTACAACATTACCCTAGATTAGGGTTTCATTCAGAATTTCCTTGAATTAGGTTTAGGGTTCAATAACCTTGTCAGTTAGGGTTTATGGTCATGATTAGGGTTTCATTATCTCTTTGCTAAGGATCATACCCTTATTCAACACATTTCATTCTGTCATCCTTTCAACTTGATTAGGTTATATCAACTCTTCAATCAAGTACATACATCTATGATTGACATAGTGTACTAAGTTATTGTTCTTATAAGCAATTAGGGTTTATCCCTTTAATGGTACTAATCATTTAGGTACTTTTAGGATTTCAACTTTTATACCTTCATTGATTACCATCGTTATCAATCATTGGATCATTGGAACAATCATCACCTTCAATTTCCAAATGATTGAATCACAATAGACCTTTGTTCGGTTTTGAGATTTCATCACCAAATGGTTTTGAAACTGTTTGGTCTCCAAATGGTTTTGAAACTGTTTGACCCCAAATGGTTTCAAGACCGTTTGGACTCAAACGGTCTCATGACCATTTGGGCCAAATCAGTCTCAAAACCACAAGGGTTCATTAGATACATTCATAAATTGGTTGAACATAATTTGCTACATTGAAATCTTCAATCAATTGAGTTATTGAAGTTCAACAGTTATTGGCCCTTGGATTTTCAATCCTTCAATCACCACCTTTGACCATCCATGTGGTCTTGAGGTGCTTGACCTCATGCAGTCTTGATCTCACAGTTTGAAACCGCTTAGGAATTGTATGCTCAAAACCGTTTAGCCAGAAGTGTCTTTGAGATTGATTGAGTTTCAACGGTTTGGGATCGTTTGGTCCTAAACAGTCTTGAGACTGTTTGGACTCAAACAGTCTTGAGACCGTTTGGTCCAAACCTCCTCAAAATTGATTGGACCAAAAATGGTCTCAACCACTCATATTGATTTAGGGTTTCCAAGGTTGATTCCCTCATTAATTGATTTCATGTAACTACTCACCAATTGAACCTAACATCATACTTCAATTGGGCTTAATAAATCATCCTTCAATTGATTTGACTTTCAACTGATCATCAATTAGGGTTTTGAACCCAATGTTAGTCATTGTGAAACTAATTACTTTGAAATTATTGGACCACCATCCAAATTGGACATGACCTGACCTAAAACAGTCTTGAGGTCGTTTGGCTGACCTCCAAATGGTTTTTAAATCGTTTTCCCATTCCATCATGAAAATTTCATGAAATTACATTAGGGTTTAAATCATTAAATTGATCACCAAATCGGCTATTGATTGCATTTCAATTTGGTATCTTTGGACCTTCAATTACCCAACCATACTCAACCCTAGACCTCCAAACGGTCTTGGTTGACCTCCAAACGGTTTTGAAACCATTTAGGTGATCTCCAAACAGTTTTGAAACTGTTTGGGTTAATCAACCCAAAGTTCTAAGTCAATCAATTAAGAATTCAACACTTAACTCGATTTGGGTTTCCAATTGATGGATTGCACATACATTGAATCAATCAATTGGATCCATTGGATCATCATCCAAAATATACTAGGGTTCAGACCTCAAACGGTCAACCCATCCAAACGGTTAACACTCTTATGTGGTTTGGGACTCAAATCACCAAACGGTTTGCAAATCGTTTGGTCTCCAAACGGTTTGGTGAAACCGTTTGAACCATAATGTTGAAATCGTTTGCAATTGATATTTGGGGAGGTGTGTGCTTATGATGATGTCATCCTCATCAATATCTAAACCCACTAAACTTGCTGTGATTTTCATGGTGATTGCATCAATCAACCAAACAAAATTTTGAGAATAAAGAAAAGATCATCAATTGATAAGGAATTGAATGCAATAGCAATATTAAAGGTTCAAGTTATAAAACCCACCTCCAATTGAGCTCCAAATCTTCGAGCTCACGTCAACAATGGTGGTTGTAACTCCTTTCACTATCCCAAGTCTCATCCTCAAGCTTTGAGTGAAAAGGAATGGTTAGAATTGAAGAGGGGATCGAAATAAGAAGAAATCATGCATTGATTTGTGATTTCCACCATGGATTCAAGGTGAAAGAAGGTCAAGAAGCTTACCAACAGGTTGGGGGTCGTCCTCCTGGTCCTCCAAATCTTCCTTGGTCGTTTTACAAGCAAAGAGAAGAAGGGAATTCGGAAAAGCCTTTGATTTGGCTTGTAAAGGGTGTTTTTATAAGAAAATCAATGAGAGAGAAAATGCCTTATAAAAATCATTAAATTCCAAAATTAGTGCCTCCTATTCCCCCTTCAACTCCTTGGATACGAGGCTATCCTACTTGCCTTTTATTCCTCTCAATTATCCATGATTTAAAGAAAAGCAAATCAAGCACCTTAAATCATATTATACTAATATCCATAAGTGAGTGGATATTTCTTTTTCTTATAATAATGTGAGTGAGTTATCCACTCCCTTTGGATATTTTCGTGCCTTTGCAAGGCACAAGCTCGTCCAACCTCTTTGCAAATTCATCCCTCAACTTTTGGTTTAAGGGTTCATTAATTAATATATTTCTTTTTGCATTAAATTGAATTAGGGTTTCAATTGTGCATAAATCTTGATTATTTTAATATCAAGATTCTCTCTCCTCCAAATTAATTCAAATGAGGAGCCCCTCTCATTTTATTTGATATAAATGATGTCATGAAACATGAGGGACTATTTTGAATTGGTAATTTTCATGTTGAACCCTAGGTTTTGGGTAAATTGCACTTTACACCAAAACTAGGTTTTAATGCACAAACATTGTTTTATGAGCTCTTTCTTGGTACTCAAGCTTGTGAAATCCATACCACTATATAATTTTCATTCTCATGATGCTTTAACACATGAGTAAAATTTAGTCATGTAACATTTGCAATTTAACCCCTCAACTTGGGTAATTTGCACTTTAGTCCAAAATAAGCAAACATTGCTTCAACATTATTCAAATAGGACCAAAATTGAAACATAAGTTCCTCTTAAACCTTAATTACTTTTCACAAGATAAAATTAAGGATATAATTAACTTGCTTAAGCAAAACTCCCAGGGTTAAGGCATAACCCAGGTCAGGGATGTTACAATTATAAACCCCTAACAAGGATTTTGTCCCCGAAATCCCAGATAAAGGAAGACAAATATTATTCATTCATCATACTATCTAGTCTCCACATAACATTTCATTGTTATGGAGACACCATAAAACTTTGATCAACACCAAGTCATTCCCGACAAATTTATCATGGAATAATTCACACGGGACACATACTCCACTGTCCTTTTTATTATTGATTGTGGAGTTGATTCTGTGTCAGGTAACACTTTCCTTATTACTTGTAATAACTATCTCATTAGTTGTACATTTTATCATCATAAGGAGAACTTATCAATTAAGAACTTATCTTAAAGATATCATTAATTATTATGCGTATACAAAGCATAAACCCCTAACATGTGATGTTCATACTATTTTACATGCTTAATCTAATTTCATGGTTGAACACTCCAGATAGTCAACACAAACCATATGATATTTCTTAGATGCCAGAATCTCTTACCTTGGTATCTGTCACATGTGTTGAAAACACATCACATATTTATTTTCCTTTCATCTTGGGATATTACTTGTTACATATATCTTCATCTTAGAACCAAAGTCCAAGATAAACGGATACTTTTCTAAGTATCCATCACATTAACATTTTTATCTTATGCACATCAAGTGTCCTAAGATTCACTTGATTTCCATGTCCCTGAAGAGGGAGAAAACAAGGTGTCAAATTCCTCTTACTATTTCATGTACTTTCAACTATTCATGAAACATTTACTCTTTATCTCGTCCTAGGTTCCTTGCCCTCAACATAGAAATTTATAAGGATGTTTACATAACATTATTCCTTTCTTTTTTATTATCTAACATGTTCATGAGCATCTTGTAATCTCATCATATTTCACATTTCCACATTATGGGAAAAGATCTTTATTATACACCTCCCTTGTTCTTATTCTTATCTTATGAGGAGTATACTTTTTACTTCCTCATACACACATACTCATCTGAGATTATCTCAGATTTTTCTTTCTTGTAATTAGGATATGGCACATTTATCCATTCCATACTTCAAATTTGATGATACTCATTAGATTGTCGCAGAATGACTGCTTGATCAGAGCAATCAAAAAGGATAACAATCTAGGAGTCTCCATACTCACTTTATCATCAATAGTTGTATACCTGGCCAGGGTATATAAATACTGAGATTAAGTAGTATGCACTTTGTATACTTTCATATTCCATACTTTTTGTATCATCATTAAGCATGAGATTTAACATTCCTGGATTTTATCCAGGCATCTCTTCTATACCCCATCCTTTTTCTTAGAGGTAAGAACAATATGAAACACTTATAATGTTTACTATGCAAAATGTAAGTCCTCATAGGACTAATCAAAGAAAGCTCAATCAATTACTTTCTCAATTTAATCTAGGAAACCATAAAAAGACATATTAGAATGACATTATTTTATCTAACCTGTCATGATTCATGGATGATTCACTGTCTCAGGCTAATTCTTCCCCAGAGGTTGGTTCACCATAACATTCATGGCTGAGCAATCTCTTGCCAGATGTCCTACCTGTCTACATTGGTAGCAAATTATGGGTGCTAGATGTGGTCTAGAAGGTTCCTTACCCTTTCTAGATAACCAATGCCTTGGTGCACTAGGCCTTGGTTGTACCGATGGTACCAAAAACTTCTTATTTTTGGAACTACCAGGCCTCTGTTCCTGGAGTTGGATAGGCCTTTTCTCAATTCTTCCTTTATATCCCTTTTTTTTAGACAATTGGTTCTGATATGTCCAGGCTTCCTACACCTATGGAAGATCCTAGTTTCAGATTGTACCCTATTTCTTTCATCATTATTCATTGCTCCAACAGGCCGATGTTGAGCAGGAAACCTATTGGAGTTCAACACTTCATCATTTCCTATTGTTTCAACCTATTGATGTTGATTACAAATCATGTTGATATTCAAAACATCGTCATTGGGGGCTGGTAATCTAGGTTGCAATGCTAATGCACAATCTACTATATGCATCATAGCTGTCCTAAATTGCTCAAACAGAGCAGGAAAAGTTGGGCTCTTTATCATGGCTAGGTCAAACTGGGGATGTGCAGCTATATGTTCTTCTCTGCTCTGATCCCCTGCATCCCTTCTATATGCAACATTGCTACTTTCTGCAGCAAACTCCCCATGTGACCCAGTCATCTTCAAGTTCTACTTCTCCTATATGAGTAGAAGATACTATCAGATACACTGGAAGACACTAAAATAGACTCTACTACCTTAGTCCTATGTCTCTGCAGACTCAGCGAACCTAGAGCTCTGATTCCACTAAATTGTGGCATCCAACTCAAAAAACAAGATCTACTTAAACGGAAGTGAATCATTTACAGTGAATTACTGAAAATCACTAAAAATTAAAACTTTTTGCAAAGAAATCCAAACATAGGAAATATCTTTCATCAAGAACCAAAGTATAACATTTACATCCTGGTTCATAAGTACATTACTTGTACCATCTCTTCTCGAGGATTAAATACAATAGTTACTTTACCATACTATACATTAGTAACATAAAACCTCGAGGCATCAAGCCAAAATCTCAGATCGATTCATTAAAAATACTAACTGTAAATTCTGAGGACCTGAGAGTATAGAGACGACACATAGGACTACTATCTATACAAAACTTGGCAGCCAGAGCCTCCACCTGAGTTATCATTGTTGTCCCTGTTGTAGTTGCTGCTTTTCCCTTGCTATAGGGTTCCTACTTCTTCTTCTACGTTTACCTAAAAAGTTGGATCCCACAGGGGTGAGACAATTGTAAATTTCCCCAGCGGGAGATATAACTCTCCACCAAAACATTGTTATAGTAGTTTATTATAATAAAACTGAGTAGGAGTTCTTATATATTAACATCAGTGTTAATCATTGAATGAATAGAGTAAAGTAATCTCCTTTCCTAAGGAGAGCATTGCATTTATCCATGGTAGAATCATAATTCATCCATCTACTTGCAATGAGTATAAAGAGATATGAATAACATCTATTAATTAGAGATCCATAAAAGAAATAATGTAACATCAGCCAATGAATTTCTGTATTCAATCCTTAAGCAAATGTGCTATACGGCTGATTACATTTTACAATCACACTTATGCCCTGAGGAGAGGAGGTATACCGCTCATACTCCAACCAACCACTGTGAAGTCAAAATCGGTACCATACAAGGTCAATGGAAGAGCTGGCTTCCAAGACCCCTCACATCTCGGTCAGTGCGAGATCACATGCAGGATATCTTGTGTCTCTGTTATATAGCTTTCTAGGGTATACTGGCAACTTCGTTATAGAGTTACAATGGCGTGCTGCAGTCTCTTCGCAATCGTGAGATTTCATGTTTATCTCCATCAATCCGACATTAATATTATTGGGATATGTGTATTGCATCTATCCCAATCATCAGGAGATTCGTGGTACATCCATCCTGGTACAATAATGAAGGATTGAGAGGTTTAATGTTTACCTTTCCTCAATTCCCTCATTCGGACGTCAGGATACATTCGCCCATTGCCCCCACATATTCAAAATCTGCATTCCGAGTTTTGCCGTGGAGCACCCGTTTCACCATCACCATATTAATGACGATGATGGATCCATGGTCACGGCTCTACATGATATGATTTCACTTGACTAATTAAGTACATTAACATATTCTTTTAGAATCAGTCAAGTTCTCAGACAAGAATTATTATGAAAATTGCTACAAACAAACATGTAAGCTTTTATCTATAGCTTTACCAGAACTTATAATGCATTGGGATCTTAATACCTTATCTCATTACTTGAAAGTTCACATCTCACAGCAACAACATTGTCTTACTTATCAAAATTGGGTATTCATACCCTCAGTTCATCACTAATCATTGTTACCACTTGTTAGGTAGCTATTACCTTTAGGTCCTCAGACCGAGGTATACATGATACTTGTTACACAAGCATCTCACATGGCTCACAAGGCCCATTAAGTGTCTTGTCACCTTTCACTAGGCAACAACTTACTCATATGACTCATAAATTCCATGCACATTTTGTTACTTTTACTAAGCAACAACAACATCAAGGCACATAGGGCCAATCAACACTTTTATTATATAAGTGTCATAGCTCAAATCTGGCTATGTTCATCATCTCACGATATCTGCATGGTTAATAGACATGATAACAGTCATATAAATCATTTATCTCATCATGTGATACAATAGTAACACCACCATTCCTTTATCAGGATTAGAGTTTACTATCAAATAGGATTTTTCATCCTATTACCCAAAATTAGGGTTAGGATTTCCCATTACACATAAATTAGGGTTTATGTTCATTTTATGAATCCAGCCCTAAATTATTACTCCACTCCTCTAGGAGCTTCCATTAATATCACAAGCATTCACTCATGCTTACTACTCTCACCATATATCATTAATCATTCTCAATATAAGGTATGAGTTTATTTCTCATACTTGTCAGGGTATGATTACATGAAACTCATTAGTTTGGCTTAACCCCTTTCTCAAGGTATATTAACCTATCCTTAACAAGGTGTATCAAACTCCTTATATTTCATTATGCCAATTTACATAACACACTTCATATATTTCTTATCCAAATATATTGAATTTAAAGTGCATCAAGGTATATCATTCCTAAAGTGTGGAATGTGATGACTATCATATCTTGATGTATCACTTTTCTCATCACTTCTGACTCTCTTTAATTAACCAGCTTATCTTTTATTAAGGTATTTCCCTCTTAATACTTTCAATCACTAACCTATCACCTTTAGCATGTAGTGCATAGGTCACACATTAGAATCGTCCAACTATTTTTAATGATATGGACTTATCTAATGATAAAGACATTGCTTACTGTAAGGTTACTTATAATCAACCACTTGAAATATTTCACCTTTATAAGGTATTTCCTTCTATCTCATCATTAGGGTTTTCTTATACGATTACCTAAAGATTAGGGTTATGGTTTATTGTTCTATTACCCAAGATTAGGGCTTTATGTATTATAACTCAAAAATAGGGTCTCACATATCTTCACCATTATTAGAAGCACTCATCACAACATTGCATTAAAGCATCGTGAGGTATCACCCTCAGTTAGGGTTTCTCATGGAATCACTCTCAATTAGGGTTTCTCATGGAATCACCCTCAATTAGGGTTTCTCATGGAATCACCCTCAAGTAGGGTTTTGTATATCATTACATGGCATCACCCTGGATTTGAGTCTTACATCACATCATTACATCAGGGTTCCACATACATCATTCTAACTCAGGGTTTCACATGGCATTACCCTAGATTTGGATTTCACATGGAATCATCCTCAGTTAGGATTTCCACTTTAATTACTCACAAATTGGGTTTACTATTCATCTCAATTAGAGTTTCATATAGCATTACCCATAATTAGGATTTTCATATCATTACCCTTAATTAGAATTACAACATTACCCTAGATTAGGGTGTCATTCAGAATTGCCCTGAATTAGGTTTAGGGTTCAATAACCTTGTCAATTAGGGTTTATGCTCATGATTAGGGTTTCATGATCTCTTTGCTAAGGATCATACCCTTATTCAACACATTCCATTCTGTCATCCTTTCAACTTGATTAGGTTATATCAACTCTTCAATCAAGTACATACATCTATGATTGACATAGTGTACTAAGTTGTTGTTCTTATAAGCAATTAGGGTTTATCCCTTTAATGGTACTAATCATTTAGGTACTTTTAGGATTTCAACCTTTATACCTTCATTGATTACCATCGTTATCAATCATTGGATCATTGGAACAATCATCACCTTCAATTTCCAAATGATTGAATCACAATTGACATTTGTTCGGTTTTGAGATTTCATCACCAAACGATTTTGAAACCGTTTGGTCTCCAAATGGTTTTGAAACCGTTTGACCCCAAACGGTTTCAAGACCATTTGGACTCAAACGGTCTCAAGACCGTTTGGGCCAAATCAGTCTGAAAACCCCAAGGGTTCATTAGATACATTCATCAATTGGTTAAACATAATTTGCTACATTGAAATCTTCAATCAATTGAGTTATTGAAGTTCAACAGTTATTGGCCCTTGGATTTTCAATCTTTCAATCACCACCTTTGACCATCCATGTGGTCTTGAGGTGCATGACCTCATGTGGTCTTGATCTCATGGTTTGAAACTGTTTAGGAATTGTATGCTCAAAACCATTTAGCCAGAAGTTTCTTTGAGATCGATTGAGTTTCAAACGGTTCGGGATCGTTTGGTCCAAACCTCCTCAAAACCGATTGGACCAAAAATGGTCTCAACCACTCATATTGATTTAGGGTTTCCAAGGTTGATTCCCTCATTAATTGATTTCATGTAACCAGTCACCAATTGAACCTAACATCATACTTCAATGGGCTTAATAAATCATCGTTCAATTGATTTGACTTTCAATTGATCATCAATTAGGGTTTTGAACCCAATTGGATTAGGGTTTGAAATTGATGAACCTTCAATGTTAGTCATTGTGAAACTAATTACCTTGAAATTATTGGACCACCATCCAAATTGGACATGACCTGACCTCAAACGGTCTTGAGGTCGTTTGGATGACCTCCAAATGGTTTTGAAACCATTTTCCCATTCCATCATGAAAATTTCATGAAATTACATTAGGGTTTAAATCATTGAATTGATCACCAAATAGGCTATTGATTGCATTTCACTTTGGTATCTTTGGACCTTCAATTACCCAACCATACTCAACTGTAGACCTCCAAACGGTCTTGGTTGACCTCCAAACAGTTTTGAAACTATTTAGGTGATCTCCAGACGGTTTTGAAACCGTTTGGGTTAATCAACCCAAAGTTCTAAGTCAATCAATTAAGAATTCAACACTTAACTCGATTAGGGTTTCCAATTGAAGGATTGCACATACATTGAATCAATCAATTGGATCCATTGGATCATCATCCAACATGTACTAGGGTTCAGACTTCAAACGGTCAACCCATCCAAACAGTCAACACTCTTATGTGGTTTGGGACTCAAATCACCAAACGGTTTGGTGAAACCGTTTGAACCATAATGTTGAAACCGTTTGCAGTTGATATTTGGGGAGATGTGTGCTTATGATGATTTCATCCTCATCAAGATCTAAACCCATGAAACTTGTTGTGATTTTCATGGTGATTGCATCAATCAACCAAACAAAATTTTGAAAATAAAGAAAAAATCATCAATTGATAAGGAATTGAATGCAATAGCAATATTAAAGGTTCAAGTTATAAAACCCGCCTCCAATTGAGCTCCAAAGCTTCAAGCTCACGTCAACAATGGTGGTTGTAACTCCTTTCACTATCCCAAGGCTCTTCCTCAAGCTTTGAGTGAAAAGGAATGGTTAGAATTGAAGAGGGGATCGAAATAAGAAGAAATCATGCATTGATTTGTGATTTCCACCATGGATTCAAGGTGAAAGAAGGTCAAGAAGCTTACCAAAAGGTTGGGGGTCATCCTCCTGGTCCTCCAAAGCTCCCTTGGTCGTTTTCCAAGCAAAGAGAGGAAGGTAATTCGGAAAAGCCTTTGATTTGGCTTGTAAAGGGTGTTTTTATAAGAAAATCAATGAGAGAGAAAATGCCTTATAAAAATCATTAAATTCCAAAATTAGTGCCGCCTCTTCCCCCTTCAACTCCTTGGATACGAGGCTATCCTACTTGCCTTTTATTCCTCTCAATTATCCATGATTTAAAGAAAAGCAAATCAAGCACCTTAAATCATATTATACTAATATCCATAAGTGAGTGGATATTTCTTTTTCTTATAATAATGTGAGTGAGTTATCCACTCCCTTTGGATATTTTCACTCCTTTGCAAAGCAAAAGATCGTCCAACCTCTTTTCAAATTCATCCCTCAACTTTTGGTTGAAGGGCTCTTTAATTAATATATTTCTTTTTGCATTAAATTGAATTAGGGTTTCAATTGTGCATAAATCTTTATTATTTTAATATCAAGATTCTCTCTCCTCCAAATTAATTCAAATGAGGTGCCCCTCTCATTTTATTTGCTCTACATGATGTCATGAAACATGAGGGACTATTTTGAAGTGGTAATTTGCATGTTGAACCCTAGGTTTTGGGTAAATTGCACTTTACAGCAAAACTAGGTTTTAATGCACAAACATTGTTTTATCGGCTCTTTCTTAGTACTCAGGCTTGTGAAAGCCATACCACTGCATCATTTTCATTCTCATGATGCTTTAACATATGAGGAACATTTATTCATGTAACATTTGCAATCTAACCCCTCAACTTGGGTAATTTGCACTTTAATCCAAAATAAGCAAAATTTGCTTCAACATTATTCAAATAGGACCAAAATTGAAACATAAGTTCCTCTTGAACCTTAATTACTTTTGACAAGATAAAATTAAGGATCTAATTAGCTTGCTTAAGCAAAACTCCCAGGGTTAAGGCATAACCCAGGTCAGGGATGTTACAATAGTCATCCTTATCCTCCATCATTGGCTCCATGAAGCGCATCTAAGTTTTTTCATGCCTTCAAGGAAAAAGGGCTTCTTTGGGTCAGCCATCACAGCACCCCGATACAGGGTGAGGGGCCTTCCACCATCTTTTCTCAATCTATCGCTATGGTCACATCAGCACCTGGCTTGCTCCATTTCTCCAAAGGAGGTTTCTTAGATATTGAGCTAGATGTAACAATGTTACTGATTCGGAGGTAGAAATGCTACCTCTACCCGCCATGGTCAAAGCTGTTCCCAATTTGGTCAGATATAATAGTGATGGATTTACATCATTCCATCAATAAACGACAGCCAGTACCAGTAAAAGATGGAAAGACTAATGTGAGGATATCGATCATGTGTAGTGAATTCCAAAACATGACAATGGCTCCATGGGTCTATAAATTGGTGATGCAGAAATAAGTATGTTACGACAGAATTTGTTGTTGACAAGCATCAATATGTTAATTACAATATCAAATTGTATATATAGGATGAAAATGATTGACACCTTTAACATTCTCTCCCAAAACAAACATAGGCATTGGAAGGTCGTGTTGGACATAAGATAGACCTTGAGCTTGATGCATTGGTTGGAAAACACAAGCTTTCGATATTTATAAGGCCATATTGTTGATACACTCTAATAAAATGATTCAGAAGCATATTGTCTCAAAATGTAATACACATAGTGAGAAATCAATTCAGTCCACATGGAGTGGAGATCACACTAAGCAAATTGAATTTATTCATGTTTCTAGTGAGGAGATATAGTGTTTTTAGGGTTTGAATGGGGGTTTTAATATTTAACACTAGAATTCATGTAAATAGAATGAACAAGAAGGAAACCTAGATTATCCCTCTCAATTATTTCTAATTAACTAACTAATATAAAAATCTTTACTTTACCTATGACTGAGCTAACTAAGAAGAACTAACTACAGTAGACTAGAAAGAATAATCAATTACTCTAAACTACAAACAAAAATCCAAAGTTATCTACTAATGGGAGAAATTATCTACATAAGTAATTCTACAGTAATAAATCAAGTAACCAACACAAGAACATTTATGGCCTCTAATGTCACTTTTTTTGACATTGGTTACATTAAAAACTAACACTAGATATGATACAATGTCAGTTTTTAGAAAAAACACCACCATAGATGGAGTCTATCCAATTAACAAAAGACATGGGTACTACTTTTTCATTAACATCAGTTACCTTCCAATAAATTGACGTCTAAAGTAATCCACAAAATACAACATTTGGGGGGGGATATTTTCCTCCAAAAGCTTTAAGATGGGGGTCAGTTTTGTTGGAACCTGCAACAGACATCATCGCACGAAATAAATTTTGCCTCTAAAATACTTCTGGTGTCAGTTTCTTCTCTAGAAAATTGACATTAATTCACACGAAAATCATGAAAATTTGCACAAGCTATGTCAGTTTTTCTTTAAGAAATAGATGTTTTAGTGTATGCACCACGTCCCTGTGAAAAATTGTTCCCCCTGCCCCCCAAATTGCATTCTCGTGTTGGTTTACTTTCTAGAAATCGATGCCTCAGTCCCTACTGAAGTTGATTTTGTTTCATCTAGATTATGGCCTCTTGCATATGTTTTTTAGGTGAAATCGACATGTAAGACACAAGGTCTGGTGTCGGTTGTTTTGAATGTAACAGACGACTATGGCCATTACTGATGTCAACTTTTTTCATTCGGGTAAAGGCCTCTTGCATCGATTTTTTGGAATAAACTGATGTTTATGTCACTATGTGTAGTGTCAGTTTTCTAAATGTAATCGACGCCTGTCGCCAATACTCAGGCCGAATTCTTTTATTCGGGTAAAGCCTCTTGCATCGTTTTTTTGGAATAACCCAACGTTGAAGTCACTATGTGTGATGTTGGTTGTACTCATCCAACCAATGACTAATGACTTAGTTGTTAGTTTTTTAATACAACTAACGATTAGGACCAACTTAAAACCCATGAAATTTCTTTCCCCTTCTCCCATTCTCTGTTTCATTGTTCTTCTGACCTAGATCTGGATATTCTGACCTCCACCACCTTGCTCGCTGCTCGTGCTCTCTGTTTTCAGTGTCATGCTTTCTCCTCATGCTCTCTATTATCACTTTCATCATCTTCCTCCAAAGTTGTTGTCAGTTTCCGCCATCCTCCATCTTCATGTGCTTGGGACGCCACTGGTACTACTTGGGCCACCATGCTCAAGCATCTGCATCCACTGCTCTTCTTCTTCTTCTCTTCATCCCCACCACTCTGTAGTTTTTTCTCTTTACTGCCGCCTTCGTCCACCTACAACCAATCGTTGTTAGCCACCAACCACCTCTAGCCAACCACTTGCTTCTTCTCTTCCTGTCAACTTCTTCCCTATGGTAGTTTTATTTTTTTACATGTATTATGATTTTCTAGGAAAATGCATTATTATGTATTATGATAGGTCACTAAATTCTAGTTGTATATCTAATTTGAATTTATAATTATGTTTAGAAAAATGAATGATTAATAGTATTTCACATTTGATTGATGATGAAAATGCCTAATGATATATCAGTTAGTTCTTTATTGGGTGCATTGATTTAACTTAAATTAATTTGATTCAAAAGCTTCTTAAATTAATTTGATTGTTGCATAAATCAATTGTGCATTGATTTAACTTAGTTCAATAATTGCTTTCTCTCACTTGTTCGTGATTTATTTAAGTTAGTTCAATAATTTCTCTTCAAGATTGTGTAATTGATTATTGATTAATTAGGGTTAATGATGCATGAATGAACTAATCCAAATGAAAGAATGAATTGAATTAAATGATGTTACATAAAACCTAGGATATGAATGATGAAACTAGGATCATAGGTATAGGAATTGACAACATATATACATGTATTTTTTTGGCCTAGAAACCCATCTGAGATTTACTCATTAGGAGTAAATCTTAGATAGTCTCTAGTTTGGGACTATTCTTGAATACTTAATCTCAGTTAGAATGTAAGTTTATAATTTATATTTGATTATCAAGATGTTTCTTCAGCACTTCCATGTTTGTTCTCTAAGTACATATGTTGGTGGACATTTGCCCATCTACATCAGTGTACTTGGAGAACTATAGGGAAATGATGATGTAATTCTCTTAAAAATTGAATACACGGTATACACTTACTAGTGGGATTAGGTATTCAATAATGAGATTGGTGGTACACACATTCATTATTGAACCCTAAACCCTAATTTGCAAACCATAAACCCTAATCTAGCTAACCCTTATCCCTAAATCCAAAATAAGAAACCTTAATCTATCTGTAAATCCAAAACCCTAATCGTGTAAACACTAAATACTAATACTTGTTTTTTCTTTGATTATAGAATGGATAGATCATGGTGTCCATTCCAAATCACTGCACCCCGAAGTATATTGCCAGTCTTGAGCAATTTATAAGATTTGCTGAGGGACATATTAAACAACCTAGAGATAGAATTTACTGTCCATGTTTCATTGCAGTAACAACTTAAAAGTCAACACTATTGACAAAATCAAAAGGCATGTCATGTGTAACGAGATTATATCGGGATATACATAATGGTATTGGCATAGAGAGAATCCAGCGATGAGATCAGTAGATGTCGATAATAGTACTTGTATTGAAAAATAAATTGTTACTGATGATGTAGATGTGAACGAACCAATTCGGATAGACATGGTTGATCTGATGCTAGATAGGTGTGGGGTAGAGCACACAGATCCACCTTCCTTATTTAGAATCATTGTGCATAATGCTGAGAGACCATTATACTTAGGTTGTACTAAGTTTACAAAGCTGAGCGATGTGTTGAGATTGTACACTCTGAAGGCTAACAATAGATGGAGTGACAAAAACTTCATGTCATTGTTGTGTTTGTTGAAAGAAATTCTTCCTGGAGCCAACGAGCTTCCAATTTAAACATAAGAATTAAAGAAAATGTTGTGCCCAATGGAATGAAGGACAAGAAGATACATGCATGCCTGAATGACTGTTTGTTGTTTCAAAAGGACTATGTTGATTTGAAAGATTTTTTGAAATGTGGGGCGTCGAGGTACAGAATGAAAACTTTGGGGAAGTCCAAAACTGACTCTCCTACCAAGATGATGTGGTATCTACCTATAGTACCACTATTTCAATGCTTGTTTGCCAATCCCATGGATGTAAAGAATTTAATGTGGCAAGCACAGATAAAGAAAAATAATGATGGGATCCTACAATACGCATTTGATTCCCCATAGTGGAATTAGATTGATATATTGCATCCTAAATTTGGTGAAGAAGTTAAGAAATTAAGACTTGGTCTTTGTACCAATGAGATGAATCCATATGGCACATTGAGCAGCCAACATAGCACTTGGCATGTTATGAATGTTATATATAATCTTCCTCCCTAGTTGTGTATGAAAAATAAGTGTATCAAGTTGTCATTGTTGATATCAGGCCATAAACAACCTGACAATGATATCGACGTTTACCTTGAACCTCTGATTGATGACTTAAAGAAACTCTAGGGAGAAGGGGTGATGACCTATGATGCTTCACGTAGGGAGACATTTTATTTGCATTCTATGTTTTTTTGCACTATTAGTGACTTTCCAGCATATGGAAATTTGACTTGATACAGTGTAAAAGGATCCAAAGCATGCCCTATACATGAAGAGAATACTAATTCAATATAACTAAAATATAGAGGCTAGACTGTATATCTCGGTCACTGAATATTCTGAAAATTCATCCTTATCGAAGGTTGCGCAAAGTGTTCAATGGATTGAATGAGGAATGGAGTGTCCCTAAACCTATATCATAGGAGGTTGTTTATGAAAGAGTAAAAGACTTTGTCAATGCATCCAATAAGAGATTATAATGTACCATTCCCACATAGAGTGACAAATCTTTATACAAGAAGAGGTCAATATTCTGGGATCTTCCTTATTGGAGTTCTTTGGCACTTAGGCATTGTATCGATGTCATGCATGTTGAGAAAAAATATTTGTGATAGCATCATTGGCACTCTGTTGAATATACCAACTAAGACTAAAGATGGCATCAAATCCAGAATGGACCTACGTGAAATGAGAATATGGAAAAAAATTAACAGAAGTAGTTAGTAGTGATGGGAAAACATATTTACCTCCTACTTGTTGCACATTGTCTAGAAAGGAGAAAGAATATTTCTATGAGTGCTTAATGTTAAGATACCACAGGTATACTCTTCCAATATCTATAGACTGGTATTAATGAAATATCTAAAGTTGATAGGCCTAAAATTTCATGATTGCCACACTATAATGAAACAAATATTGCTCGTGGAAATTCAATCTATATTTTCAAAGCATATAAGGTTTGCAATCACCAGACTTTGTTCAATGTTCTATGCAGCAAAATTATTGATCCTGAGAATCTCGATAAGTTACAAAGAAAAGTGGTTGTTACCCTATGCCATCTTGATATGTATTTTCCTCCTTCATTCTTTGATATTATGGTACATATTGTTGTCCATTTGACTAGGGAAGTGAAAATGTTGGGACCATTTTTCTTACATTGGATGTATCCATTTGAATGGTACATGCGTGTTTCTCAAGGTGATGTTCGAAACTGTTATTGAACTGAAGGGAGTATTATTGAGGGTTATGTTCCTAGGGAGTTTATGGACTTTTGTTGTGACTTTCCAAGTTGTAATGAAGCTCCTATAATTGACAAGAATATTGAGGACTATTCTGGCAAAGGGACTTTAGGAGCACGAGTGAAAGTTATCAGTCATGAGTTGTGGGAACAAGATCACTTATATATTTTACAAAACATCAATGAAGTGAGTGTTTATATCACTGAATATTCCAACTTCATCAAGAAATAATATCCTCGAGCCAATTCAATGTGGCTTGCTATAGAGCATAACAAGACATTTATTAGGTGGTTTGAAGATAAAGTCTTACGTCAACTATCTCAAACACCAAATAATGTTGTCCTCACCTTTAAACCTAAAATGAATGTTATGCCTTATGAAGGGTTTAACATAAATGGATTTTCATATTACACAAAGCGTCAAGATGATAAGAACGTTGTCAAAAATAGTGAGGTCACCCTTCAAGCGTCTTCATTGTTTTTTCCTAGTGTGAATGATAAGATTCCACGTGAAACTTAAATGTCATATTACAATGTCATTGAAGACATATGGGTGTTTGACTACATAGATTTCAAAATTGTGGCCTTTAAGTGTATTTGGGTTGATAATAAAGGAGTTGTAGTGGATGAATTAGGTTTCACATTAGTGAATTTTGGAAAGATTGGCAAGAAGAGTGAAATATTCATAATGGCATCATTGGCGAAGCAAGTATATTATATTGATGATCCTACAAATGAGAAATGGTTGGTTGTCCTTCATGGTAAAATACAGTTCATTGAAGATCCTATAGATGAGAGTACTATGACAAGTATGATTACTCCAGTCCATTCTCGGTTGGCTTGCCATCCCCACATATTAAAATTGATGCCGACTTATATGTGTGTGGAGATCACACCAAGGGAATGTTAATTGATAAAAGATCTCAATATTAGAGGCATGCTTTATTTTAAATGTTAGATGTGCATTTTATAATCTTATATTTCATTGTTTGACTATTTTTATATGACATTTTTTCATATGGCATATGACCATGAGTACGATGATTATCATGAGGATGAGCAGCATCACAATGGTGTGTTTTGTTTTATTACAGAGATGTGCATTTTACAATATGTCTATCTTGTTGTATTTTTGTATTGTTTTATCACATTTATAGGTTATATCTTTTTATGACCTATATGTGTTTTTTTGTCAATTTTAGGTTGAGGATGCATGCCCGGAGGATCTATCTCAGCTTGATGAGAAGTTTCGCAAAAAGGCAAAAATAAGGGGCATCACCATGATAAACAAGTTGATACAACAAAGGGGTAATGGACCGAAGTTGGTCGTTGAGTTTGAACATGCAAGAAATCCTTTTGGAAAAAACCACAACGCTTTTGTAGCATATCTAAGGGTTCTTACTCATAGACATTGTATTATAGCGGTAGAATCTTGGCATAAAATTGATAAAAACAAGAAAGAGTTCATATGGAAAGAACTATGTGTGAGATATTATAATTTGCAATTCTATTTTTAAAGTTATTTACAATTCTATTTTTAAGAATATTCCATTAAGTATATGAACCTTTGCAGAGCATTTATGACCCGTATGAAAATTTGCATCATAAAAAGGTGATGGAACGATGTGGGAGGGTACTAAGGAATTATAGGACAACTATACATACAGGACGCTGAGAAGAGGAAGAAGTCAGCCATTAAGCAATGGAGCTATCTTGACCCGGAGACGTGGGGTTGTTTTTTGCTATGAAAAATACCGATGAATTCAAGGTATTAAGCCTCACTCCCCATTTTGAATACATTCTTATGATCATTGTTTTACCTTGACCACATTTGTTATGTTTTACTTACCAATTACTATTTAGTATTGTTACTAACCAGTGTACAAGCAATGCTCAAAGAGAAAGGCATGCAAAGAATGTGCACAACCACATCATGGGTCTAGCTGGATATGGACATCTTCACTATAAGCTACTACAGTTGTCTTCTTCTCAGCAGCTGTAACGACCCCGCCTCCCGGTAACCCCCAGTTAAGGGAGACCAAGAGGTCAAACGTGTTATCCTAAAATAGGATCAGTGGTTTTGCAAATAATCAACAATAATTAATAAATTATACTACAACTAAACTTTTAATGGAATAAAATTTTTCTATTAATACCTTGCAAAATATAGGAAGTGGAATTCTTTACCCAAGAAAGAACTTATCTAACTACAATCCTCCAATTCTTTATTAAGCTTTATTCCATCAATGTCACTTTAAAGGAATATTCGTTTTCTTGATACCTAAAACGCTGAAAAACAAAATGGCGGTCAGTATAACGAATTATACTGGTATGTGGGGAAAACAATAATCTTGCATTTAATTGTGACAACATATTGCAAGCAATTATGGTTTAACAAGCAAACTTTACATTTTAAACATGCCTACTCAATCCTTACATAACCTAGCCTCTGTGTTGTCCCTATAGTGGACATGGATACTACCTCTCATATGGTAGATCTCAACTAACCCCCATGATCCTACCTTATAGGTAGATCAATACATAGGGTGGTGGAGTCGTATGGTCTTACCCAAGGGTAGACCAACACATCGACTCATGATAACCTAATGATCCTACCTCCCGGGTAGACCATGTACTAGGTCATCTATCTCATCAACATCAGAGCTACAAAGGAGGACTAGGATCTGAGCTAGTTATGCACATATATTTATGGTGATAGTCATAGTCACTTTATAATTGCATCAAATAAAAGACAATCAAACAGTTATTCCAAGCAATCGATAAAACTTCGGGAATGCTAGGAAACTAAAATGATTTAACCATAAGCGTAACCACATACCTATTCTTGAGCAATAGAATCCAAATTCAACAAAATATCCAAGCAAGCACCTTAATGCAAACGACCCTTAATTCCTAAAACATATAGATTACCTAATGTCAAAACACCTTCCTAATGACATGAGGATACTTTCTAAGGCTTCCAAGACCTTAGGATTCATTAGGGTTTCTTAGGTTCCTTTATCCAACTTTGTTGCTTTTTTAAACTAGCAACCCTAAAATAGGTTCCTTATTTACAAAAACCCTAATTATCCCAATTATCTTCATTAAGGGTTCTCTAATCTTAAACCAAGTTCAAGAATCATTATATCTCTGTTGTATACTTGCAATTTCGGGTTACAATCATTAAAACTCATATTTTCCCAAATTAGGGTTTTAATTCATTAAGACATAAACATGTGCATAAAAACCCTAAAACAAACATACAATCAACTTTTTCGGATTCTCCTTTTCTTTTATTCCCAACAGGTTAATATTATTCAAGAATAACCCAAAAGATTCATCATACTCGATTTTCATATCCTTTTAGGGTTTTATTATGATCTAATGTGTTAAGAGAGATAACTTCATATAATTTTTGAATTGCAAAAGATATTAGGCTCCAATTCCATTTTTATCAATTTCTACATATTTTTTTGATCAAAAAGCACTATTTACTTTTATTTTTCAGCCAAAGGAGTGTTTTTAGTGAATTAAACAAGATTCAATGTTTTTCTTGAATTTTTTACTAGAGAGGCAACTTACTTTGGTTTTCTGCAAAAATGTTGGTTGATGGATCGCCAGTCTTCATTGACTATGTGAGATCACACGGTCCATAGTGCACGCGCCCACTCATAGTCAACTTGTAGCGCAGAGTGACCCGGGTCGTTGATCGTTCTCACGGTCTATTGTGGAATCCGATCGGACGGTGGCTGCTTCTCATCTTCACTCGACCCAACAGACACACCCGCGGTGGCGTTGTGGCTTGGAGCTCACCATAACTGATCCAATACGTCGATCCAAGGCACGAGAGCAGTAGGGAAACAACCGGTTGAGTTCGTGTAAACATGAGGAATCAAGAGGGGGTCATATATATATAGGATCGGGGGCTAATTTTAGGGTTCCCAACCCCTGTTGTCGCCTGCCATTTTAGGAAATTTAGGCATTTCTTCTAGATTCCTCAAAAGCACGAACAACATAGGTTTAGGATGTGTAGAAATCTCTCTTGAACTCAGCCATGATCTTTCCTTATTTGCACATGGAGTAAATCGCGAGCAAATCTGATGGAAAGATCCCCCTACTGGCAGCCTGTTTCCTAGTTTAGTTGGAACTAGACGATGAGTGGAAGATGTGGATTTGGGATCCAATGGATCACATCGCACACACACAATCAAAAAATCGATTAAATCCTCAGAAAATAATAGTGACATGTATTTGACATCCTTTCACTTTAGGAAATTTTGGAAAAATCATAACTCTCAAACCATGACTCTGTTTAATCCCAAATTTTGAGGGAAACTTAATAATGACCTAATCTATTAGCATGCAAAGTTTGGGGCCATTATTCAAAAGAAAACGAACCTTTTCTTTATATGCAAGTTATTGCTTATATATATATATATATATATATATATATATATATATATATATATATATATAAGCATGGTGTCTACTCATGAAGGGACCCGGGTTCGAATCCCAACTACCTCCTTGGTTTATCACCCTCCTGGACGTTCGGCCTCCGTCACAGGTGTGGGAGAGGGGGAGAGAATGCCTCTCTTTATCCCAAGTTATTTCTTTTATATATATATATATATATATATATATATATATATATATATATATATATATATATATATATATATCCTTCATATTTCCTCACTCTCACTTTATTATTTTCCTTTATTTTGATTCCTTGTATCTCAAGGATCCATGTGGGGTTCGAAACACCATCCATTATGATCAAACCCACACTTATCTATTTATTTCTTATATTTTCACCTTTATCCCAATTTTCGTTATTATTTATGAAATTATTATTCCCCTTTAACTCGTCTTCCTCTTTTATTATCTTGGACCCATTATTACCAAAGGGTCCACGAAAAACCATGCACAAGGAAGAGTAGTAAAAGAAATCCATATATTTATCATAAATCATGCAATTTACAAACAAGTACATTTCTTTTGAAACAATTCCAATTACAGTCATATAAGCAAAAATTGAGGTTGTAACATCCTCCTCTCCTTATAAGAATTTTGTCCCCAAAATTCAGCCAATCAAACAAACAATTCAGGGTATGCCTTTTCCATGTCTGTCTTCAGCTCCCATGTGGCTTCATCCTCTTCATGGTGCTTCCAAAGAACCTTTACCATCTCTATTTCTTTATTTTTGAGTTCTTTCACCTTGGTTTCTAGTACTCTCACAGGTGACTCAGGATATGTCAGTCTCCCTTGGATCTCAATAGGTTCAATTCTCAGCACATGGCTGGAGTCCTTCACATAGCACTTCAGATTAGACACATGGAAAACATCATGCATCATACTATACTGAGGGGGTAAGGCCAAACGATAAGAAGCTTCACCAATCAATTCTAAAATCTCAAACGGACCCATGTATCGGGGACTCAGCTTTCCTCTATTCTTTGCTATAGCTCAGAGGGGTCGGATTTTTAGAAACACATGCTCTCCCATGGTGAATTGCAAGTCAGTCTACTTTGCATCTGCATACGACTTCTATCAATCATGGGCTCTCTTCAGCCTTTGCTTGATCAAAGTGACTTTATCTGCATACACTTGGAGCTCATCTGACCTCAACAAGGTCCTCTCACCAACATCATCCCAGTGAAGTGGCGACCGACACGGCCTCCCATAGAGAGCTTCATATGGTGGAATCGATTAAATCCTCAGAAAATAATAGTGGCATGTATTTGACATCCTTTCACTTTAGGAAATTTTGGAAAAATCATAACTCTCAAACCATGACTCTGTTTAATCCCACATTTTGAGGGAAACTTAATAATGACCTAATCTATTGGCGTGACAAGTTTGGGTCCATTATTCAAAAGAAAATGATTTTTTTCTTTATGTGCAAGTTATTGCTTATATATATATATATATATATATATATATATATATATATATATATATATATATATATATATATATATATATATATATATATATCCTTCATATTTCCTCTCTAATTTTAATATATTTGAGGCCTTAAATCCTGGGATCCAATGGATCACATCACATGCACATAATCAGAAAATCGATAAAATCCTCAGAAAATAATTGTGACATGTATTTGACATCCTTTCACATTAGGAAATTTTGGAAAATTCATAACTCTCAAACGATGACTCCGTTTAATCCCAAATTTTGAGGGAAACATAATAATGACCTAATCTATTGGCGTGCCAAGTTTGGGGCCATATTTCAAAAGAAAATGAACCTTTTATTTATGTGCAGGTTAATATTATTCAAGAATAACCCAAAAGATTCATCATACTCGATTTTCATATCCTTTTAGGGTTTTATTATGATCTAATGTGATAAGAGAGATAACTTCATATACTTTTTTAATTGAAAATGATATCAGGCTCCAATTCCATTTTTATTAGATTCTACGTATTAATCTGATCAAAAACACTATTTACTTTTATTTTTTGGCCAAAGGAGCGACTTTTAGTGAATTAAACAAGATTCAATATTTTTCTGGAATTTTTGACTAGACAGGTGACTTACTTTGGTTTTCCAGAATAACATTAGCCATTGGATCGCTAGTCATCGTTGACTGCACAAGATTGTGTGGTCCTTAGTGCGCGCCCACTCACAATCATATTGTAGTGCAGAATGACCCGGGCCATTCATCGTTCTCGCGGTCTATTGTGGAATCCGATTGGATGGTGGTTGCTTCTCATCTTCACTCGACCCAACAGACACACCCACAATAGCGCCGTGGCTTGGAGCTCATCAGAGTTGATCCAATACATCGATCCAAGGCACGAGAGCAGCAGGGAAATAGTCGATTGAGTTCGTGTAAACATGAGGAGTCAAGAGGGGGTCATATATATAGGATCGGGGGCTGATTTTAGGGTTCCCAACCCCTATCGTCACTTGTCATTTTCGACAATTTAGGCATTTCTTATAGATGCCTTCAAAGCCCGAAGAACTTAGGTTTAGGATGTGAGGAAATCTCTCCTGAACTTAGCCATGATCTTTCCTTATTTGCACATGGAGTAAATCATGAGAAAATCCAAAAGATCCCCCTGTTGGTGGCTTGTTTCCTAGTTCAGTTGGAACTAGACGATGTGTGGCAACCGTGGATCTGGGATCCAATGGATCACATCGCACGCGCATAATCAGAAAATTGATTAAATCCTCAGAAAATAATAGTGACATGTATTTGACATCCTTTCACTTTAGGAATTTTTGGAAAAATCATAATTCTCAAACCATGACTCCATCACAAATTTTGAGGGAAATATATATATTTCCTTCATATTTCCTCCATTTAATTGTAATGTCCCAGGATTTAAGGCCTCAAATAACATGATATTATAAAGAATGATTGGACTACCCATATCACCAAGGTGTACCTCCTTTTCCGGGAACCCATTACTAAAGAAATCCATAGTTAAGCGTGCTCAGCTTGGAGTAGTAGTATGTGTTTGGTTTTAGGGGAGGCAGAGAAGGCAGCGGAAACAAAAAATTTTCTCCCCCAAACCCAGAATAAGGAAATGCGTCAACGTCTATATAATAGGAAAGGATGGTTTGTGGAATCATACCTTGTCTCGAGGCTTGCTCGGCGACAATACCTTGCGCCTTGCACGGTCTTCACCTCCGGTCTTAGACGGTGTCTGTGCAGCTCCTGGTCGCACCGGGACTGACGACTCCTCCTCTCACCGGAACTGTCGGGATTGACAGTTGTCCTCCTAAGCGGCAGAAACCTCCCACCTCTGAAGTAGTCCACACGGACCACCTGGAACTCCACACTCCTTGTCCCACAAGGAAGTGGAAGGAGTCGCACCCTCCTGTTGACGTACTAGTCACCAACACACTCTCCTGCTGCTAGTTGCAACTGCAGTTGTCCTTCCCTTGCTGCACCTCCCTTTTGTGGGAAGCACTTGCTCGGGCTCTCTCTCGGTTACCAAAACTAGAGAGAACGACAACTTTGTAGAGCAATTGGTTGCACTGAGTTGTACTTTGAGAAGCCCCCAATACCCCTATATATAGGAGGGTCATGGGACAGGGTTCTCCATCCCGGGCAATGCGGGACTAAAAGCAGGAGTAGAAGGGTTCGATATTTTCCACAAAAAGCAACCAACTCGTAACCTAAACCGATCAGTTCACAAGTGAACCGGTCGGTTGGGGACCTGAACCGGTCAGTTGGAACCCCACCCGATCGGTTGGGACCCATGAGCCGATCAGTTCACTTCTGAACCAGTCGGTTCGTGGTCTTGATCAGTTCCTGATTGACTTTCCTTCTTTTGTTTCTAATTGGTATTGAATATCAATCCTTATTCCAATCAAATTAGGCAAGTGAAATGCAAGGAAAATTCTCACCGACCTGACTTTCCCAACTAGCTCGGTTGCACCAGTTGAACTGATCGGTTCAACACTTGAACCGCTCGTTTCACCCTGTACATGAGCTGATCGGCTCAACACTTGAGCCGATCGGTTCAGCAACCTCAGCCGACCGGTTCAACACTTGAACCGATCGGTTGGGAGTGCAGGTTGTGTAGAATCAGTCAAATGTGATTTCAATCAATCCGATACTCCAATCAATATGTCCAACACCTTGAACAATATGATATTGAGCTATCGACTGATTGAGTGTTTAATTGAACTACTAAACTCCTTTAGTAATCAATCTAAACATTCCTTGTGGACAAAACTCCTCTTCCAGGTTAAATCATATGTGTGTGACCCTGTAGGTCCATTTCACGTTGGCAGTGAAAGTCCATAACACTTATGACTTCACAAGCAAAGAGCGGTGCCTAGTCACACATCAGTGCTACCCAAGGAAAGTAGAAAGTTGGAGAACAACTTTCAATCCTACAATCCGTGAATGGTGATACAGCGAATGTATAATTCCTTTGTCACTGAAATCCCGAATGAACTCGAGGCATGGAACAGTCATCCTGTCAACGTTCATTCACTTTCTTGATCTCAGAGTAGATTGAACGAGATATGTATGACATCAATATCACATACTGATTCACACATGCGTGTGCACGCCTATCTCAATCCTACTCCTCAAGTGGCCTTGGATATCAAACTCCCTCAGGAGGGACAAATCCCATATCTATCACTCACCCCTCAAAAGCCCCATGTGTCAAAGCCACCCAATCATCACCTTTATAACAACCCATGTTTCAGGACTGTGTTTGATGATGTCAAAGTGTGCCCAACAACATGTGTTGAGTGCAGTGATTTCAGGTCTAAGAATCACACTCACCACCATCATTGTGAGTACTGACTGTGACTACCATGTCATGGTTCCATGTGTCAAACTCACAGTGGGTCTGTCTGGTACACTTGTTCTCTAACAAGTACCTATGTGTTTGGTTTGATATCTCTATATCATTACTAATGAGATTCTTTCATCAACCAACACCACAATCTAGTCTTGTGTGTCATTGTTGTCTATCTACCTTCCACAATGACATCCGACTAGGGACATAACAGGAATGTACAAACTCTTAGCATTTGTATGATCTCATCATTCAGGTCATGAACCTGAAGGCATACGTTATTGAGTACTGTCATTCTCTAGACATTCAATCTGTTCAATCACTATCTCATATGACTGAACCAGAAAGAATTGGAAGCTTGCCTTTGATGTTTATCAAATCAATCTTAATGTATCCCACCAATCATCCCATGATTGGCTCTCAGGGCATACATACCAACAGACTCTCACTTGCACTGCGAGCCAATCACCCTTGAATCATATTCATAGTGATCTTCAAACGTGTCCCACATGTTACTGTGCTCTAGTGCCAACATAGTGAGTAATGGCAACACCTTGCCAAAGTCAGTGTAAATTGCATGTCTCTCATCTCTTCGTTGTACGTCACACATATGAGATGGAGTTGCCATAATATGCAATCCAGTATTCCTTTGCTAACCTTTAGCCACATTGCATGATCAAGGATTCCAGACTTGTCATCAATGAGTGGAATGTCTTATAAGTTCATCTCATGAACTTCCAGATCCATATAGTATCTACTGCTGTTCTCTAACACATAGATACTCGGCATTTCCTTTCAAATGGTTTTATTGGAACACTTCCAATTATTAACAAACTTTCACTTTTATACATCCTATGTATATTTTGCGATTAATTTTCTGTCCTTTCGGAAGTTCGCATCAATGTAACTCTTTACATCGAACTCTTCCTTATCTCCATAGAACTAGTACTTCACAAGTACTTATCAAGTTCTCATGGTATTCCAGTAACTCTTACTGGAAATAGATAGACATCCACTCGTCATGTCCCACATACGAGTCATCAGGATGAGCACATCATATTGCCATGGCCTACATACAAGATGATGTGTGCATTTTTGTTCTTGCCATGCAAGATAATGGGATGATTACATACATGATAGATCATATATATTCTTAGTGTTCATATTCTTCATAAGAATTGGACACTTGGCCTTGGGATACTAACTTCATGTAACATGGACAAGTTTTCTCCCACTGAATCTGTGCATACTGAACCCTTCAGTACAAATTGCCAATGTATGCTTTCTCTTTTCAGGTCAAGAGGTTTTCGTTAACTATCTCTATAGATCTCTATTCCTATCACATAGGAAATTTCTCTATCTTCCTTAAAGATAATTTCCACTTTTGGATTTCCATTCTAGAACAATTCCATTTCACATCAACATGTGGAATGTGAATACGCTCCCACTAAATCACAGATCTCTTCTTTATCTTTGACATATCAGTCAAACCCTTTGACTATATCATCAAAGTAAAGATCCAATTCTGAGTTGCTTGTACTCAATCAATCATATTGATTAGTCCATTGTAACTTATAGACTTCATTTTGCATTAGTGGATTCATAAACCTTATAGGTTGTGTCACGTACACATCCTTGTTTTATTCCTCATAGGAATGCAGTTTTAGTATCCATATGCCAAATGTCTTAGTCATTAAGTTGCAATCAACAAGCATCATCCTTCTCAAAATGTTATCCATGTATCTTAACACTTAAGATTCATTTGCACTTATGGATTTCATCCAATGAGTGCTACCATCAAGGTCATACCTTATGGTTCACATGGATGTCATTTAGGATGTAATGGTCATAAACCATAACTCAAAATTCGGTTCCTCATATTCATCTAGATAGTTGACTCATCACATGAACAACTAATCACATAGATAATTGAGGTGTATCTGTCAAGGATATAAGAACTCACACCTCCTTGTGATTATCAATGTCCTTTCTTAGTGTGGGGTATCCTTTTATTAAGAAGAATTCAGTTATTTGATAATCATTCTCTAACTCCTTAAGAGTATGATTCCTTCTTGATTTAGACATCACCATGCCTTAATGATGAGTTCACTATGATACATTATTATAATCACTCATAAGGATCTCAAACATTTGGTCCAAGTATTTCATTCATTGATCTCGTCAAGAATTAACACTTTACCAAATTCGCACTTCATCTATGATAATCTTGAACACTTCAAGATATTCATATTGGTATTTCTCTAAACACCTTTTGAAGTATTAGCATTTATTCCAATAGGTATGTAAATACATCACATGTATTATACCTAATAGGACAATCATTCTCCCACTACCATTAGTGAAGATTGATTAATCATGTCCAAGATATTCATGTCTCTTACTGGTTCTCTAACCAAAAGAGTCTAGATTTATCCATCACATGGAAACTAGAAATGAATTTCTCATGATTGATGCTAATTTTATTGTTTGAGTTATCAATAACCTTTAGGTATCATTTTATCTTATGCATACCATGTATCACAAGATAAACAAGGCATTGCCACAAAGATCATATCTTTAAGATTGAAACATCAACTTTATTAATTTCCATCATTGTCATACAATATGCAAAATAAAGTGGTTATATCTATTGGCAATATATGAAATAGTAGTTCTCAACTCTATTTCGTGCCCTTTAGGCTGAAATAAACTGAAAGATACTCCTATCTATGGCAGCAACACTTGCTCCAATGATGGGTACTTCTTTCTTGGTCCTTTCACAAAGGCCATCACTTCTTTGCGGATCTTGCATGACATATATGATAGATCCATATCTTGGTATCATATACCTCAGATAAAGAAGCAGTTCATTTCATGATACCTTAGGTGGAGATCTCCATCCCCTCCTTCATCTTCTTTTGCTCTTCCAGATATAGAGGGAAATTCCCTCATACACCCTTTCCCCATGTGCCTTGAGGATGAAGACGGCTTGGATTGCTGGTTAGCATCAGAACACTTCTTTGCTTTGCCCTTGCCCTTGCCCTTAAGACTTACATTTTCTTTGATCACATCAAAGATTATGGTTTGTCTTTCTTCATCTTTGCCTCTACTATCCTCAACATGTCCAACAACTCTGTCAACGCTTGTCAAAGTTGTTCATGTTGTAGTTTATCATGAATTGTATGATTCTCGCAACATTTGCAATATCATACCAATAGCCAACTCTTGGCTCAGAGGCAATCCTTCTTAGTTAGGTTTTCCACATGCCCAATCACATTGAGTGTGTGAATACCTTACTGGATTTCCTTTTGTCATGACATACTAGGACAGTGAATTGGAGACATCATATGTCTCATGTTGTCTCTGCAACTCATAGTTCAGATAACACAACATCAAGCACTCCTCATCAATGTCTTCCTCAGTATGCTTCCATAAGCATACTTTTAGCCATTGATGTGGTGGGATTGAGTTCATCTGGTTCTGGTATAATTAGGATTTAGAGCTTTTTCTCTTTGAGAACACTTCTCATCATCCTAACCAGTCGTGGAATTATTCCCATTTAATTTGTTGGTCTCAAAGACCGATCGCAAATAAAGTGATTTGTTGATTAACCATTTATTTTAATAAAAGGAAATATATGCAATTTTAGTCCAAAACTCTTTTGACTTATTTGATTGATTTAAAAATTGACGATATAATTAAGACTTTAATTAATTATCGCTCCCACTATTTTAGTTCAAATTGATATCCCTCACCATCAATTCGGAAGATTGCAGTGTACAACCTTCTAGTGGGAAAGATCCTGAAATCCTCTAAGTCATGAGTCAGCTTTGGCTGATTTACCACAACTTAGATCTCTCAGGTAGGCAACTCTTGCCAATTGCATCATATGCAACTCTTGTTGAATGAACATGCACAACACCTTGCCATGAAAATTCCTTGCCTCTGAGCTTAGATGCTCTAAGAATCACCAGTTAAGTCTAACCCAAAAGCCAACACGGTTAACATGCACCCTTCTTTGGCAGAACCAACATGTCTACCCTTCACACTTCCACAAGATAGACGGCGCACCACACTTTGGCGTAACCTACACTTGGTCGATCGAGCTTTTCATGTGTGCCGCTAATGGAAGGCATATAAGACTTAATATTCTAATGAGGGATTTGGTTTTTATATACATATACATATCCAATCACCACAATACATAGTATGTATCATATACATGTTATATCCCACAGAAAACATGCACAAACGATAAAAAGTGATGATTATGGCCATCCTAATGTGATTCCTCGAGCCAAGAGGAATCACAATCATCTAGGTCAACATCACATGCAACCTGTACAAGATGAACATCTGTGCCTTGCCATCTGAGTTGATCAACTCATCACATGAATGATTTGTACTCTCCAGCCGGTTGTCTGGGTGCCACCAGCCGATCAGTTGCCTCCTCCAACCAATCGGTTCACCTAGACATTGTGCATCTCGTCATGTTTGCCACCCGGTCGTCTCACTCCTCGATCGGTCATCAACCGATCGGTTCACTCCTTGAACCGACCGTCTGGAACGTCAACCGATCGGTTCACACCTTGAACCGATCGTTTCAGTTGTTGTCTTGATGTCCGCCAGTCTTCAACATAACAGGAAATAAAATCTATCCTATTATTACATTGCTTAAAAGAAGAAACCCCGAGTTACATTCGGTGGGAGCAAAGGTAGGAAAGAATCTCGAATTATTTCGAGTTACATCAGGAATAAGAGAGGGAAGATCGGTGCGCAGACCGAGATGCAAGAAACCACAAACAACCACACACAGATAGGGTTTTATAGGCCATAATCATGCTACACACATCCACCATAAAACTCGTTTAAGGGCGACGCGTATCGAATGCATTAATAATACATATCATATATGTAATTTGGGATTTGTGGATTTAGGATTGGACATGCAAAAAGTCAATATTATTCGCATCGCATGCAATAAATAAAGGCGACAAACCAAAATCGATCATATCGATATTCCTAAAATATAGAACAATTGACCTGGCTCTGATACCACTGTTGGGTTTTAGGGGAGGCAGAGAAGGCAGTGGAAACAAAAAAATTTCTACCCCAAACCCAGAACAAGGAAACGCGTCAACGTCTATATAATAGGAAAGGATGGTTTGTGGAATCATACCTTATTCCGAGGTTTGCTCGGCGACAATACCTCGCGCCTTGCGCGGTCTTCACCTCCGGTCTTGGACGGTGTCTGTGCAGCTCCTGGTCGCACCGGGACTGACGACTCCTCCTCTCACCGGAACTGTCGGGATTGACAGTTGTCCTCCTAAGCGGAAGAAACCCCCCGCCTCTGAAGTAGTCCACACGGACCACCTGGAACTCCACACTCCTTGTCCCAAAAGGAAGTGGAAGGAGTCGTACCCTCCTGTTGACGTACTAGTCGCCAACACACTCTCCTGCTGCCAGTTGCAACTGCAGTTGTCCTTCCCTTGTTGCACCTCCCTTTTGCGGGAAGCACTTGCTCGGGCTCTCTCGGTTACCAAAACCAGAGAGAACGACAACTTTGCAGAGCAACTGGTTGCACTGAGTTGTACTTTGAGAAGCCCCCAATACCCCTATATATAAGAGGGTCATGGGACAGGGTTCTCCATCCCGGGCAATGCGGGACTAAAAGCGAGAGTAGAAGGGTTCGAGATTTTCCACAAAAAGCAACCAACTCGCAACCTGAACTGATCGGTTCACAAGTGAACCGGTCGGTTGGGGACCTGAACCGATCGGTTGGAACCCCAACCGATCGGTTGGGACCCATGAGCCGATCGGTTCACTTCTTAACCGGTCGGTTCATGGTCCTGATCAGTTCCCGATTGACTTTCCTTCTTTCGGTTCTAATTGGTATCGAATACCAATCCTTATTCCAATCAAATTGGGCAAGCGAAATGCAAGAAAAATTCTCACCGACCTGACTTTCCCAACTAGCTCGGTTGCACCAGTTGAACCGATCGGTTCAACACTTGAACCGATCATTTCACCCTGTACATGAGCCGATCCTCAGCAACCTCAGCCGATCGGTTCAACACTTGAACCGATCGGTTGGGAGTGCAGGTTGTGCAGAATCAGTCAAATGTGATTTCAATCAATCTGATACTCCAATCAATATGTCCAACACCTTGAACAATATGATATTGAGCTATCAACTGATTGAGTGTTTGATTGAACTACTAAACTCCTTTAGTAATCAATCTAAACATTGCTTGTGGACAAAACTCCTCTTCCAGGTTAAATCCTATGTGTGTGACCCTGCAGGTCCATTTCACATTGGCAGTGAAAGTCCATAACACTTATGACTTCACAAGAAAAGAGTGGTGCCTAGTCACACATCAGTGCTACCCAAGTGAAAGTAGAAAGTTTGAGAACAACTTTCAATCCTACAATTTGTGAATGGTGTTACAACGAATGTATAATTCCTTTGTCACTGATATCCCGAATGAACTTGAGGCATGGAACAGTCATCCTGACAACGTTCATTCACTTTCTTCATCTCAGAGTAGATTGAACGAGATATGTATGACATTAATATCACATACTGATTCACACATGCTTGTGCACGCCTATCTCAATCCTACTCATCAAGTGGCCTTGGATATCAAACTCCCTCAGGAGGGACAAATCCCATATCTATCACTCACCCCTCAAAAGCCCCATGTGTCAAAGCCACCCAATCATCACCTTTATAACAACCCATGTTTTAGGACTGCGTTTGATGATGTCAAAGTGTGCCCAACAACATGTGTTGAGTGCAGTGATTTCAGGTCTAAGAATCACACTCACCACCATCACTGTGAGTACTGACTGTGACTACCATGTCATGGTTCCATGTGTCAAACTCACGGTGGGTCTGTCTGGTACACTTGTTCTCTAACAAGTACCTATGTGTTTGTTTAGATATCTCTATATCATGACTAATGAGATTATTTCATCAACCAACACCACAATCTAGTCTTGTGTGTCATTGCTGTCTATCTACCTTCCACAATGACATCCGACTAGGGACATAACAAGAATGTACAAACTCTTAGCATCTGTATGATCTCATCGTTCAGGTCATGAACCTGAAGGCATACGTTATTGAGTATTGTCATTCTCTAGACATTCAATCTGTTCTATCACTATCTCATATGACTGAACCAGAAAGATTTGAAAGCTTGCCTTTTATGTTTATCAAATCAATCTTAATGTATCCCACCAATCATCCCATGATTGGCTCTCAGGGCATACATACCAACACTAGGATGGGTGACCAGTGGAGAAGTTGATCCTGGCTTGCGTGTGAGTGAGATTAAAATGTGTAGTTAAGGCTAGTGGTGGACTGTGGGGCCAGTCGTCATTCTTTAAACTCTACTAGAGCCTAGGGCAGTGGGCCCGGGTGTTACAAATGGTATCAGATCCATAACCGCTCCAGTAGGTGGGGCCCACATGGGCATGTGGCATGCCAATCTTGAGTCATGCGGTCCAGGCATGTAGGAAAGGGTTGTCTATGGTGACGTAGCCACCCTTGCGCTAGTATTCCGTGATCGGGAGCTGGGTGTCCATGGGACATTCTGGGTCTGCACTGAAATGGGGAAACATTATGAGGCCATATAGTTGAGCCTTAACAAGGACGTCAAGAGTCCAAGTGGGGGAGATTGTAACGTCCCAGGATTTAAGGCCTCAAATAACATGATCTTGTAAGGAATGATTGGACTACCCATATCATCAAGGTGCACCTCCTTTTCCGAGAGCCCATTACTAAAGAACTCCATAGTTAAGCATGCTCAGCTTGGAGTAGTACTAGGATGGGTGACCAGTCAGGAAGTTGATCTTGGCTTGCATGTGAGTGAGATTAAAATATGCACTAAGGCTATTGGTGGTCTATGGGGCCAGTCGTCATTTCTAAAACTCTACTTGAGCCTAGGGCAGTGGGCCCAGGTGTTACAACAGCCTACTCCTTAGACTGCTAAGTCCTCTACTATTACTGAACCTCTACTTTTCCATGATCTATGGATAGCTGGGAGGCAAAATAAATCCGAAGATATACCCAACCCCACAACTACTGAGGTGGCTGCAAAAATAGTAAAATTCAACTCTCATAGCAATTAGTATTGATGATTGTTATGTTTTAATTACTAATTACTATTGATGATAATTAGTTGGAGGTTTACAAGAAAAGGAAACAAGGAAATTTCATCCATGAGGACTACTACAGAAATGGCTTATAACGTCACATTTAGAGGCGTCGGTTATATACAACAAACTGACGCCTAAACCCTAACGCGTCGGTTGAATACAAAAACTGACACCTATATGTGAAGAGCGGCCAGACACGGGTATCGCTTTTTATTTAGCGTCAGTTCCTCAATAAGAAACCGACGCCTAAAATCACCCACCAAATCTGAATTTTCCAGTGAAAAAAATTACCTCTAAAATTTAACATACGGTGTCAGTTATTGATAAATAAACCGACAACTAAAGGTTTTTTGTGAGATAGAAATTGGGCCAACTTTTATCATCGGGTTTCTTGCAATAACCGACACCGATGTGTTTTCATGCGTTGTCCCCGTGAAAATTTTCACCCCCCTTTGGTGTCAGTTTGCTACAGAAACCAATGACTATGGTCATAATTCGAGAACATTTTTTGTCGGCATATGTAGATAGACATTAGTTTTTCTAGTTGAAACTGACGACTATCATTGAACATAGGTGTCGGTGTTATTATGGTAACCGATGCCTATTGTGTTAAGCATTGGTTGTTGTAAATAACTGACATCTATTGTTAACTTAATAGCACTCGCACGAGCCAGACTCTTCCACTTTCTCTGTTTCATTCCTGGTTATTGAGGTTAGTTCTCTAGCGATTTCTCTCCGCCGTCGATCTCTCTGCCGCTGTTGCACCTACCCTGCGCCACTGCTCCTGCCGCTGCTTCTGGAGCTCGCTGGCCGCCACTACTGGACTGTCGCTTCTGGAGCTCACCGGGTGCCGCTATTAGATCTCTCGTCGCCACTACAGGAGGTCTGCCGCCGCTACTCGCCTACTACTCTGTCATCGCTGCTGAAAGGTGTGCTTCCTCCACTGCTCCGCCACCACAGCTATATGAATGTCTAGTTGTGTATCTAATTTGGATGTATATGATGAACCTAGATTTAAAGAGGACATGCTATAGTATTTTCTTAGTATGGTGAAAGATTCTCAACCTTGTGTATCACATGGGATTCTCATCCTCAACACAAGGGCTCCAATGCATCTAATGCCTTAAATGGAAGACTCGAATGATATAAAATCCCATCAAAGTAGGTAGAAACCACTTATATTCGGGTCTTAATAATTCCATGAAGTGCACATTATCTTACTATGGAAATGTATGTGTATAATGTGGGATTAGTTCCATATAATGGTTCTATTTTAGTAAGTCTATTCCCAAGGTCTGTGTGTGATAAAAAATCTCTTTACTCTATGTCAAATTCAAAGTTTACTCACGATTATGAATGCCTAGTCACTCTCCTAAACTAGAATTTCCTTTTGGTCTAACTTTCTTGATGAGACTTATTCCAACTGAACTCCTATATCATGCACAATGACATTTCCTAATTGAACCCTAGGTTTCTCAAGTTGAATGTGATTTTAGGTTTCTTACCCATAGATTATAATTATCATTATAACAATCTGGAAAAATGTTGCTTTTGTTATATATTAGACATGCTACCTAATTTTCTATGGTATAGATATTGTTACGACCCCACCTTCCAATAACCCCCAATTAAGGGAGACCGAGAGTTCGAAGCCGCACCCATGACTTCCGGATCAAAGGTTTGGCAATTAACCAAGAATAATTATCAAATTATAACATACTATACTGAAAGTTGTAAGAAAATAAATTTTTGCATACCTTTTTGAAAACTTGGATCTCTAAACTTCTATCCACTTAAGGATTCTACTCTAACTATTCCTCCTTGTATTTTACTTGATGTATTTCACAATATTACGATTTACTGTTTGTCCTTTTGGCTGGTACCTAAAACGCCGACAAACAAAATGTCGGTCAACCGAAGCTGGTATGTGGGGGAAACAATAATCATGTAAGTACGTTAACAATGTAATAATTCAATTACTCATTTAACAACCAAGATTACATTTTAGATATAACTCCACGATCCAAGAGTACCCTATCCTCTATGTTGTCCCCATTAAACCCCTCATGATCCACCTATAAGTGAACCAATTTATAGGGCTGAGTCACATGGCACTACTCGTAAGTAGCCCACTCCTTAACTCATGGCAGGCTAATGAGTCTCATGGCACTACACGTAGGTAGCCCAGTTTCTAACTCTCGGTAACCTAGACCTTACTCTAGGATTACCCCTTTTTCTTAGCCTTTTCAAAGCAATAGAGGTGGACCCGGATCTAGTCAGTTATATACGCACATTTATAATGATAATCATAGTCACTTTATAGTTGCATGAAATAAATAGACATCCAACAGTTATTTCAAGCAACCGATCAAACCTTCGGGAAGCACCGTGAAACTAGGATGATTATTCATAAGCGTAACCACATACCTGATTTGATGGGTCATGCAGATTATTCAACATATACTTCATGTATATACAATCAAGCCAATCAACAGATCCAAGCAAGTAATTCAATCATCACATAATTCCTGAAAAGAATATGTACTCAATTTATTACACACTTTATCAAGAATCTACTTTTTTGACTTGTATTCTCTTTCTAGGGTTTCTAATCCGCATTAAGATTTCATTAATATTCATTAGGGTTTCTTAGATCAATTTCTCAAACTTTATCCCTTTTAGGTTAACAAACCCTAAAATACTCTTTTCCATTTATATGAACCTTAATTGCTCAACTATTCATTTTAATAGTCTTTTATACCCAAAATTTGACTTAGGATCATCATATCCTTATTTATTCATGGATTTGAACCATTAAAACAATTAAAAGACATATTCATCTAAATTAGGGTTTTCAAGCTCATTAGTGCATAATCATGCACAAAACCCTAAATTAATCCAATTATATAAAAAGATCATCTTTTTAGATCCTATTCTCACTTTTATTAACAACAGGTTAATATCAACTTGAATTACGTCATTAAGTCCATTTATCATCAAATCTAAGGGTTTTTCCTTAATTAAATCATTAAAGATGATAACTTTATGTACTTTTCACATTTCAAGCATATTTATGAATATAAACTCCAAATTAGACTAATCACGTGCAAAGTTATTCCTTTTTGAACATTATGTACCTTTTTACATTTAACAGGTTAACATCAACTCTAATGATCCATTAAACCCTATTAAACACTTTATTCATTTCAAAATAGGGTTTCTTAATCTTTAATTCATTAAAGATGATAATTTACACTATATTTCGAACTATGATTAGATTCAGGCTGTAAAACTATTTTTAATAGATTCCTTGCATTTTTTTGATCAAAATACATATATAATTTGTACTTATCCGAGCTACGGTTTAATAGATACGATTTTAGAAAGAAATCACTTACCACGACCAATGAGAGGGCACCACGTCGCCACTATCTCCATGCAATGTATCGATTTGGAAACATAACGGAATTACCGTTATACCCTCAGTTAAGTGCCTGCTCATTCATCCCGCGGAGGGGTAATTTCGTACAATGCGACCTTTGCCTCCTTCAACCTTGCGCAGCAAGAGCCGCGCCATCCTAGTCGCGATCTGCAGCTTTGCGCCAGCATCTCCTCCCTCTCATGGACCTCGTCGGCCTCCGGGATGGCCCTCCCATCTCTGACGACCTCCTCCGCACCCGCCCAGGCTGCGGCCAGAGTCCCAGATGGTCGGGAGGTGCGGTGCTTGGGCCTGCAAGATGCAGCCTTGTTGCAGCCCTCCGGCGGTCGTGCACAGATGCAGGAGCAACGAGATGTTGCCTGATCGTCCTCAGGTCGTCAAAGGTACCACATGCCTTCGTTAGGACGACACCATGGCCCTCGTGGCTGCAGGGTTAAAGCTATACCCTAAAGGTTAGGGTTAGGAAGAAGAAGAAGCAAGAAGCAAGGAGGTTAAGTGGAATCCCTTCCTCAGACTCGGCTCAGGCTCCCTCTCCTTATATATATAAGGGTAGCAACATCCTATGATGCTTGCTCACGAAGAGATGATATCCTTTCCTATTAGGAATTTGATTCCTTTACAAAAAGGCAAGCTCTCTCTCTCTCATATCTCTTTAGTATTCTTTCTCCTTTTGATGTTAGGATTTCAAAGATTATTCCCATTATCTTACTTGTACTTGTGTTGGCACGGAATTATATACCTCCTTGAGTAGGAAATTTTTCCTTTAAATCAATATTACATAATTCTTTAATAATGCAACACATTATCCTCTTATTTTGCCTTTTTAGTATTTTCTCTTTCTTTGCTCTTTATTGGGACTCCTTGGATCCCAAGACATTCCATTATTTTGAAATTCTTTTTATTGGATACTTATTATCCTTCTAGATGCATCATTATGCATTATTTCACATTATCTTGTTTATTTCTCATTTAAATACCTCCTTTTGAGGATTTCTTTTTATTTCTCTTTTATTTTCCTCATTGGAATTCCTTTTAATATTAGCAACCTCATGGATACGAAATTTCCCCAAGAAATCTCATTCATGCCTCTTTCCACTCATTTTATCATTATTTTCAATTTATTTCTTAATAAAGAAATACTGAATTAATCCTTCCTTTTCTCATTGCATTCTTTTTGTAACTTTGGACTCCTTGGAACTCAAGGAACCCAAGAGGCACGAAATCCTCTTTGTATGTGCCTTCTAGAGGTTTCTACATATTTCTTTTCTTAAAAATTCAATCATCCATTTACTAATTGAATTTCCTTGTTATTTCCTTGTTATTGGGCCCAATAGCCAATAAAGCCCACAACACAAACATCAAGGCTATTGTAAACGAAATCCAAGTATTCAAAACAAATTATACCATTCTTTGTTCAATTATCTTTAATATGAAAAATTGCATTTCTCACCAAATGATCCCAAAAATTGGGGTTGCAACATCCTTCCCCTCTCATAGGAATTTTGTCCTCAAAATTCTATGAATTAAACAAACAAGCAAACAATTCCGGGTAATACTTTTCCATGTCCATCATTGGCCCCTATGTGGCTTTACCGTACTCATGGCGCTTCCACAGAACCTTTGTCACACATATTCTTTTCTCTGAGTCCTTTCATCCCGGCGTCTATAAACTGCACAGGTGACTCATGCCATGTCAGCCTCCCTTGGGGCTCACTAGGTTCATTGCTCAGCACATGGTCAGGTACCTCACATAGTGCTCTAAATTGGACACATTGAACTCATCACACATTACTTTATCCTGAGGGGTAAGGTCAAACTTAACCTTCTCCACCAAACCATGTCAAAAGAACCCATGCATCGGGGACTCATCTCTCTTAGTTATAACTTAGAGGGGTCGGATTTTCATGTCACATATTCTCCCACAGTGCATGTTAGTCTACTTTGCTTCTGCTCATGACTTTCGTCATCTCTAGGCTCCTTTCAGCCATTACATGATTAAAGCGACTTCATCTAAACACACTGTGGTCCTTTTCTGACCATCATGTGGTCCTTTAACCAACATCACCTTACTGAAGTGGTGACCGACACAACCTCCCTTACAGAGCTTCTTATAAAACCCGATACTGGCTATGGTGGTCATTGTCACATCTTTCATAGGACAAGAACTGTCTCTAGATATCACCCTAAATGAGCACGCATACCCTCATCAGACCTTTTGGTATGGATCATACTAACCATTATTTAGGGGTGATAAATTGTACCATCGAGTTCTTCATGTACCTACTTCCACCTTATGGAAGTGAAACCTTTAGGTCAAACTCAAGAACCTTTGAACTCGCTTCATGGTATACTCGAACCATCTCTCTCATGGGTAGTTCAACTAGATATGTCCCTTAACAGAACTCTTTCTTTCTCATGTTATCTAGGTAAGGCGACCTACCATAACCCATATTGCATTTCGACCTTCCTTGGCCCAGGGAAGACCCATCACAACATCCATAGTGTTGAGCTCCCATTCCCTCTCAGGGACTCTTTTGTCCTCTATATTGATACACTGGGTTACTGGGGTTCAATCTTTACCTCCTGGCTTGCATGGCCATAAACCACATGCAACTTCATCTTAAGCATCCAAAGTGCTATTGCCATTTACCATGATGTATGGGGATCTTCAATCATGATTTCCTGTATGTCATGATTCCTCAAGATCGATTCCTCTGAAACCCTAAACCACTCTAGTCGGGGTTTCATCACCTTCTGTTCCAAAGAAGTGCACTTGAGGTTCTACCACCATCCTTTCATTGTATCAAGGATTGGACTGGTTAACCAAACAACCATTAACTTTTCAATGTATCTGGTTACATCTGAGTGTTATCCAAACACCTTTCCTTTTCGAACTTAGGGTTAACCAAACAACCTTTTCTAGCTTCTAGTCAAACAAGTCAGATGTATCTCAACCAGAGCATCCATTACCACTTCACATCCTTAGGTATTAAGTAACATTGAAGACATACACTTCCATGTATTTCACTTATCATCTCACCTCAAAATCTATGTCTATCTTCATTAAGAACACTCTCTGCTTTCATCATCATGGTGATCAAACTCAACCTGGTATAACTTGTAAGTTCCACATAGCTCATGATAAAAAACATCCTCATAAGGGGACTACCTCATTCCTCTTAGTCTTTACAAACCATCCATGTATCATTCACTTTACCAGGGTAGGTTATCTTCTCTATCCCCATTCCTTGTGGCAACGTTCCAACCTACATCATCTCTTATCCTTGGTGTATGGCATGTGTAATGTCCTATCTCTCACCCCCATAATAAGAGGAAATAAGCATTTGGCTGCAGTCCAAATACAGAGTTCTTCCTGTTCCAAGAGTAGAGATGGTACATCCCACCTTGCCAGTACACCTTTAAATCTAAGTTGCAACGTGTTGCATATGTCTCTACATCACAGACATCATGATATCAAACTAGTTTTGAACCTACTGAGGTTTATATCATTGGTCATCTCCTCTAGGTCTATAGGGTACCGAATCTATTGGGGTCATCCCTCTTCCCTCATGCATCAAGAGAGTGCCCTACTCATCTGCCCTTTGGGTCCCATGAGTTCATGAATGTGATCAATCTCCTAACCCATGGCCCTCAGACAATGATAGTTGTTACCTCCCGACCCTATGGTCATGTGCAACTGGGGAATTAGGCAACTCCTACTTTCATCGGTCTTATCCCTACCTGACCCTAGGATAGACTTAGGATTCTCCATTATAGTACATGTTCACTTAGAACCCTACCTAAGTCTCCATCATCTCTCTTTCTGCATTCATGGCATGGCTTTCATCCTTTCATAGGGATCATGGCAACCTGCCTACCTTGGTCAAGCCCCATACCGGTTACCTACATGGTAACACATTCATATGCAATTAGAGATGGATATCTATGGGTCTACAGGTTCATTCTCATACCATGTACTTTTCACTTAACTTCTCAAGATCATGTGAGACCTCTTCAGGTTACCTTAAACCAACAAAACTGATATACACCCTACCAAAGGGGTCCCTCTCCCAGGATGGGAGGAAAACTATCTCTTGACAACAAGGTCACAAAAGCTCTTAGGTCTAGGGTTTACATCCACATGAGCTTACTTAACCCTAGCAAGCTATTAAGGCACAAGCAAATCACCTACTGTACCATGCTAGGTCATACTTGTCCTCTTTCCTTCAGGCTGGATCAAGATCATACCTTCCTTTATCATCATCCTAGCTGTGAGGGGTCCTTCAAACACACCTTAAACTCAAGGGGATTCCCTTTTCCTTTATACATGAGGCGTACCATGCTCGAAACTATAGAAACTTAACTCTCGTCATGAGCATTAAGTATACCACTTCCCCTCTTAGGCCTAGGAACCCTAGGTTCACTTGTAAGTGTCCAACTGCATGCTCTATCTCTTAACTATGAACCAAACATGAAAAAGGCATGACATGCACTTCTTTTCATCCTTCAACTCGAGCAACACTTAGGGCTGGGTCCTCCTTAAAGACAACCAACAAGGTACAAGGCCTCATAACCTGCTACTAAACCGTTCTAGGTCTAAGGAACTCTTCTTCCTACCTCAGAAGGTAAACACCCATACCGTAGGCACATAGGCACCAGATGCTTCATCTTCACTCTCTAGGGTTTGGTCCCTCTAAAGGCAACTAAGATATCAATAGCCTTATCGGATCATGCATGAGGCAACCTCTATCATCCACTTAGGTCGCATCATCCTCAACTCCTCACTATTCCTCATATGTCGGGGTCTAGGTTTACGACCTTATTGGAGGGGTTTCCTTCTCTCTCTAGAGCTAACCCTACAACCAACCATTAGAGGTCCTCTCTTCATGAAGGATCAACCTCAAAAGCATCCTCTACATGGGTGAAGCTTAGGTTCGAACTTATGTTTGCTCAAGATCATCCATAACCCTTCATGCTCCATCATAATTCCTTATCCATGGTTTCATCCTACTATCAGCACTATGACGTGCCCTAGGTGCCATCTATACCCTACTTGTACAAGCCCATATGGTTTCTAAGGTCCTTCACTAACATCATCATCTAAGGAACTATCCTTTACCCTAACATACACGACCCTTCCCAGGGTTGGGTTGCCAAAGGTTCTAGGTCACCCATGGATCATATGGCATCCCAAAGGCATGTCCTTTTAAACACCTGGTCCAACTCATCTCTCTCTAACCTTCACTTAGGGTTAGGTTTAGCATCATCCTCTGAGGATGTGCCAGGTCTCTACTTGAAATGGAGATCTCTATCTCCAAGACTAACTTATCCTCCTGACAAGAAGGTCTAGCCTCAGGTTTCTTCTGAGGACATGACAACTTATGTCATATGACCTAAGCATGTATCTATTCTTTAGTTTGCGCTTAATCTATTAAGTTTATGTCCATGACATCTTATTTACATGCCTTTCATTAATTTGGTGGAGGATTCCTTAAACCTTATTAACCTTACCCATACCTCAAGAGGATGAGGAGAATAAAGAAAACCCTAATCCTTTATGTCCTTATCAAAATTTTGTGGTGAGAAGGGATGAATAAGATGAGAAGTCCTAAAGGTATCTTATTTCGATTCATACCCTAAGACTTTGGCCAGGCAGTCACACGGATCCGAGAGTCCTCGTATTCCGACTAGCGGTGCGAAGGAAAATATTGCCAGCCCTCGGTCGTGATCCTTTTCTAGACACCTCCGTCTTTCAGATAATCCTCTAATAACTCCCTTGGGTTCTATGGAGTTTGTAAAATTTAATAATTATTAATGGTTAAATGAGGAACCTACGCTCTGATACCAAATGTTACAACCCCACCTCCCGATAACCCCCAATTAAGGGAGACCGAGAGGTCGAAGCCGCACCCATGACTTCCGGATCAAAGGTTCGGCAATTAACCAAGAATATTTATCAAATTTTAACATACTATACTGAAAGCTGTAAGAAAATAAATTTTTGCATACCTTTTTGAAAACTTGGATCTCTAAACTTCTATCCACTTAAGGATTCTACTCTAACTAATCCTCCTTGTATTTTACTTCATGTATTTCACAATATGACGATTTACTATTTGTCCTTTTGGCTTGTACCTAAAACGCCGACAAACAAAACGTCGGTCAGCCGAAGCTGGTATGTGGGGGAAACAATAATCATGTAAATATGTTAACAATGTAATCATTCAATTACTCATTTAACAACCAAGATTACATTTTAGATATAACTCTGCGATCCAAGAGTACCCTATCCTCTATGTTGTCCCCATTAAACCCCTCATGATCCACCTATAAGTGAACCAAGTTCTAGGGCTGAGTCACATGGCACTACTCGTAAGTAGCCCACTCCTTAACTCATGGCAGGCTAATGAGTCTCATGGCACTACACGTAGGTAGCCCAATTTCTAACTCTCGGTAACCTAGACCTTGCTCTAGGATTACCCCTTTTTCTTAGCCTTTTCAAAGCAATAGAGGTGGACCCGGATCTAGTCAGTTATATACGCACATTTATAGTGATAATCATAGTCACTTTATAATTGTGTGAAATAAATAGACATCCAATAGTTATTTCAAGCAACTGATCAAACCTTCGGGAAGCACCGTGAAACTAGGACGATTATTCATAAGCATAACCACATACCTGATTTGATGAGTCATGCAAATTATTCAACATATACTTCATGTATATACAATCAAGCCAATCAACAGATCCAAGCAAGTAATTCAATCATCACATAATTCCTGAAAAGAATATGTACTCAATTTATTACACACTTTATCAAGAATCTACTTTTTTGACTTGTATTCTCTTTCTAGGGTTTCTAATCCGCATTAAGATTTCATTAATATTCATTATGGTTTCTTAGATCAATTTCTCAAACTTTATCCCTTTTAGGTTAACAAACCCTAAAATACTCTTTTCCATTTATATGAACCTTAATTGCTCAACTATTCATTTTAATAGTCTTTTATACCCAAAATTTGACTTAGGATCATCATATCCTTATTTATTCATGGATTTGAACCATTAAAACAATTAAAAGACATATTCATCTAAATTAGGGTTTTCAAGCTCATTAGTGCATAATCATGCACAAAACCCTAAATTAATCCAATTATATAAAAAGATCATCTTTTTAGATCCTATTCTCACTTTTATTAACAACAGGTTAATATCAACTTGAATTACGTCATTAAGTCCATTTATCATCAAATCTAAGGGTTTTTCCTTAATTAAATCATTAAAGATGATAACTTTATGTACTTTTCACATTTTAAGCATATTTATGAATATAAATCCAAATTAGACTAATCACGTGCAAAGTTATTCCTTTTTGAACATTATGTACCTTTTTACATTTAACAGGTTAACATCAACTCTAATGATCCATTAAACCCTATTAAACACTTTATTCATTTCAAAATAGGGTTTCTTAATCTTTAATTCATTAAAGATGATAATTTACACTATATTTCGAATTATGATCAGATTCAGGCTATAAAACTATTTTAATAGATTCTTTGCATTTTTCTGATCAAAATACAGATATAATTTGTACTTATCCGAGCTACGGTTTAATAGATACGATTTTAGCAAGAAATCACTTACCACGGCCAATGAGAGGGTGCCACGTCACCTCTATCTCCATGCAACGTATCAATTTGGAAACATAACGGAATTACCGTTATACCCTCACTTAAGTGCCTGCTCATTCAGCCCGCGGAGGGGTAATTTCATCCAACGCGACCTTTGCCTCCTTCAACCTTGCGCAGCAAGAGCCGCGCCGCCCTAGCCGCGATCTACAGCTTTGCACTGGCATCTCCTCCCTCTCCTGGACCTTGTCGGCCTCCGGGATGGCCCTCCCATCTCCGGTGACCTCCTTCGTACCCGCCCAGGCTGCGAACGGAGTCCCAGATGGTCGGGAGGTGCGGTGCTTGGGCCTGCAAGACGCAGCCTTGTTGTATCCCTCTGGCAGTCGTGCACAGATGCAGGAGCAACGAGATGTTGCCCGATCGTCCTCAGGTCGTCAAAGGTACCACATGCCTTCGTTAGGACGACACCATGGCCCTCGTGGCTGTAGGGTTAAAGCTATACCCTAAAGGTTAGGGTTAGGAAGAAGAAGAAGCAAGAAGCAAGGAGGGTAAGTGGAATCCCTTCCTCGGACTCGGCCCAGGCTCCCTCTCCTTATATATATAAGGGTAGCAACATCCTATGATGCTTGCTCACGAAGAGATGATATCCTTTCCTATTAGGAATTTGATTCCTTTACAAAAAGGCAAGCTCTCTCTCTCTCTCATATCTCTTTAGTATTCTTTCTCCTTTTGATGTTAGGATTTCAAAGATTATTCCCATTATCTTACTTGTACTTGTGTTGGCACGGAATTATATACCTCCTTGAGTAGGAAATTCTTCCTTTAAATCAATATTACATAATTCTTTAATAATGCTACATATTATCCTCTTATTTTGCCTTTTTAGTATTTTCTCTTTCTTTTCTCTTTATTGGGACTCCTTGGATCCCAAGACATTCCATTATTTTGAAATTCTTTTTATTGGATACTTATTATCCTTCTAGATGCATCATTATGCATTATTTCACATTATCTTGTTTATTTCTCATTTAAATACCTTCTTTTGAGGATTTCTTTTTATTTCTCCTTTATTTTCCTCATTGGAATTCCTTTTAATATTATCAACCTCATGGATACAAAATTTCCCCAAGAAATCTCATTTATGCCTCTTTCCACTCATTTTATCATTATTTTCAATTTATTTCTTAATAAAGAAATACTTAATTAATCCTTCCTTTTCTCATTGCATTCTTTTTGCAACTTTGGACTCCTTGGAACCCAAGAGGCACGAAATCCTCTTTGTATGTGCCTTCTAGAGGTTTCTACATATTTCTTTTCTTAAAAATTCAATCATCCATTTACTAATTGAATTTCCTTGTTATTTCCTTGTTATTGGGCCCAATAGCCAATAAAGCCCACAACACAAACATCAAGGCTATTGTAAACGAAATCCAAGTATTCAAAAAAAAATTTACCATTCTTTGTTCAATTATATTTAATATGAGAAATTGCATTTCTCACCAAATGATCCCAAAAATTGGGGTTGTAATAGCTACCACGAGTTTTTTTACAAATATCTGAATATTAGGTTAAGGACATGTTTCTGTTGTGACATGTTGAGTTTTTTTCTATGTTATACCCACTACAATTGGTGTTATAAAATAATACATTGATTAATTTAATAAGCATTGATATGTTGTTATGGTTGTCCACAAGTGTTTTTATAAGAAAATTGTGTGTTGAATGGGGTTGTGAACAAGGGACTGGTGTTATATTTTGTTGGCCTAGAAACCCGCCTAAGATTTACTCATTAGGAGTAAATCTTTGATAGTCCCCAGTTTGGGAATGTTCTTGAACACCTAATCTCACTTAGGATGTAAGTGTATAATGTATACTGGGTTTTCAAGAAAATTTCGGTAGCATTTCCCCGTTTGTTCTCTAAGTACATATGTACTTGGAGAACAGTGGGAAAATGCTGCCGAAATTTTCTTGAAAACCCAATACACATTATACACTTACTAGTGAGATTAGGTGTTCAATAATGGGATAGGTGGTACACATTTATTATATATAAGACCTTAAACCCTAAAGTTTTAACCATAAACTCTAATCTTTTAACCCTAGATCCTAATCTTGTTCTAATATATACTTGTTTTCTATTTAATCATAGAATGTACAGATCATGGATGTCCATTCCAAATTGTTGCACCCCAGAGTTTATTTTTGGTCTTGATCCGTTTATTAGATTTGTCGAGGAACATAGGAAACAACATGGAGATAGGTTCTACTGTCCATGTAGGCATTGCCGTAACAACTTGAATGTCAGCACTGGTGACAAAATCAAAAGTCATGTCATGTGCAACAGGATTGTACAAGGCTATATAGAATGGCACTGGCATGGAGAGATTTCAAACCTGAAATTAGTGGATGTCGATAGCAGTGCCTGTGTGAAAGAAGAAATTGCCTCCGATGACATAAATTTGAACGAACTAGTTCCAGTAGACATCGTTGATGCGATGATGGATAGTTGTGGGGTAGAGCACACCGATCCACCTCCCATGTTTAAAAACATTGTGCATGATGTTGAGATACTGTTATACACAAGTTGTAGGTTTACGAAGCTTAGCACTGTGTTGAGATTGTATAAGATGAAAGCTAACAATAGATGGAGCGATAAAAGTTTCACGTCATTGTTGTCTTTGTTGAAAGAAATTCTTCCTGAAGGAAACGAGCTTCCAATCTCAACATACCGGTTAAAGAAATTGTTGTGCCCAATGGGAATGGAGGCCAAGAAGATACACGCATGACTGGATGATTGTGTATTATTTCAAAAGGACTATGTGGATTTGAAAGATTGTCCCAAATGTGGTGCGTCAAGGTATAAATTGATGACTTTGGGGGAGTCTAAAATTAGTTCTCCTGCCAAGGTGATGTGGTATCTACCTATAATATCACAGTTTCAATGCTTGTTTTCCAATCCGATAGATGTGAAGAATTTGAGGTGGCATGCAGATGTTAAGAAAAATAATGATGGGATCCTACGACATGCATTTCATTCCCCATAGTGGAAGAAGATTGATTTATTGTACCCTAAATTTGGTGAAGAAGTCAGGAATCTAAGACTTAGGATTTGTACAGATGGGATGAACCCATACAGGACATTGAGCAGCCAACATAGCACTTAGCTAGTTATGCTTGTTATATACAATCTTCCTCCCTGGTTGTGTATGAAAAATAAGTATGTTATGGTGTCATTGTTGATATCGGGTCCTAAACAACCTGGAAATGATATCGACGTTTATCTTGAACCTCTGGTTCATGACTTGAAGAAACTCTGGGGTGAAGGTGTGACCTATGATGCTTCATGAAGAGAGACATTTTGTTTGCACGCTATGTTGTTTTGCACTGTGAATGACTTTCCAGCATATGGGAATTTTTCTAGATATAGTGTCAAAGGATCTAAAGTGTGTCCTATATGTGAAGAGAACATTGATTCAATACAACTAAAACACGACGGCAATACTATATATCTTGGTCATCGAAGGTTTCTTCCAAAATTTCATCTGTATCGTAGGTTGTGCAAAGCATTCAATGGACGGAATGAGGAACGGAGTGCACATAAACCTATACCAGGGGAGGATGTTTATGAAAGAGTAAAAGACTTTACCAATGAATTTGGTAAGAGATCACAATGTATGATGGCCACACAGAGTGAAAAAATTTTATTCAAGAAGAAGTAAATATTTTGGGATCTTTCTTATTGGAGTTCTTTGGCAGTCAGGCATTGTATCGATGTCATGCACGTTGAGAAAAATATCTCTGATAGCGTCATCGGTACTCTGTTGAATATACCAGGTAAGACTATAGATGGGATAAAATCTAGAATCGACCTACATGAAATGGGAATAAGGATAGAATTAACAAAAGTTGTTAGTAGAAATCGGAGAACATACTTACCTCCCACTTGTTACATGTTGTCGAGAAAGGAGAAGAAAGCTTTTTGTGAATGCTTGGTAAATGTTAAGGTGCCACAGGGTTACTCATCCAACATCCATACATTGGTATCAATGAAAGATCTAAAGTTGATAGGTCTTAAATCTCATGATTGTCACACTCTAATACAACAAATATTTCCCATGGCAATTCGATCTATATTGGTAAAGCATGTAAGGTTTGCAATCACCAGACTTTGTTTCTTTTTCAACAGTCTGTGTAGCAAAGTTATTGACCCTAATACTCTCAATAAATTGCAAAGAGAAGTGGTTGTTACCCTATGTCAGCTTGAGATGTATTTTCCTCCTTCATTCTTTGATATCATGGTACATCTTGTTGTCCACTTGACTAGGGAAGTGAAAATGTTGGGACCAATTTTCTTGCATTGGATGTTTCCCTTTGAACAATACATGAGTATTTTTAAAGGTGATGTTCGAAACCATTATCGGCCTGAAGGGAGTATTATTGAGGGTTATGTGGCGAGAGAGGTTATGGATTTTTGCAATGACTTTCTGAGTGGTAATGATGCTCTTGTTAATGACAAGAATATTGAGGAGCATTTTGGTAAAGGAATTTTGGGATCACAGATGAAAGTAATCAACCGTGAGCAGTAGGAACAAGGTCACTTGTATATTTTACACAACATCGATGAAGTGAGTGTTTATATTGAGGAACATACCAATTTCATCGAGAGACAATATCCTCAAGCCAATTCAATGTGGCTTGCTAGAGAGCATAACAAGACATTTATTAATTGGTTTGAAAATAAAGTCTTACATCAACTATCTCAAACACCAGATAATCTTACTGAAACTACCAAATGCCTCGCCTTTAAACCAAAATTGAATGTTATGTCTTATGAAGGGTTTGACATAAATGTATTCTCATATTACACAAAGCGTCAAGATGATAAGAGTGTCGTCCAAAACAGTGGGGTCATCCTTCAAGCGTCTTCATTGTTTTTTGCAAGTGCAAAGGATAAGAGTCCATGTGAAGCTAAAATGTCATATTACGGTGTCATTGAAGACATATGGGAGTTTGACTACGTAGATTTCAGAATTCCTCTCTTTAAATGTAATTGGGTTGATAACACCAAAGGAGTTATAGTGGATGAATTGGGTTTCACATTAGTGAACTTTGAAAAGATTGGCGAGAAGGGTGAACCATTCATATTGGCATCACAGGCAAAACAAGTATTTTATATTGATGATCCTACAAATGATAAATGGTCGGTTGTTGTTCATGGTAAAAGACAGTTCATTGAAGATCATATAGATGAAGAATAGTACTATGATAAGTATGATGACTCCAGTCCATTCTCAGTTGGGTTACCAACACCACCAAATATTGAAGCTAATGATGACTTGTATGTGCGCGGATATCACAATGCAGGATTGTTAATTGATAAAAGATCACAATATTAGAGGCATGCATCTTTATTTTTTTTTTATATGTTTTATTTTTCTGAATGTGAACTTTACAATGTGAATTACTTTACAATGTGAATGTGAACTTTACAATGTGAATGTGAACTTTCAAATGGATGAGCATTCTCTTGATGACCATGATGATGATTACCATGAGGGTGAGGACGTCAATGTGTCACCTCACAAGGTAAGTTTTAAAAATATATCCCTGAGGTTTCTATGTATATGTTCATTTATAGTTATATCCTATAAGTGTGTTTTTTTGTCAAATTTTAGGTTGGTGTACTCCCTGAAGAAATTGGGGTACTTGATGAGCAGCAAAAAAAAATTGAGAAAGTGAGGGGCATCACAATGATGAACAAGTTACAATAGCAAAGGGGCAATGGACCCAAACTGGCTGTGGATTTTGATCTTGCAAGAAATCCAGTTGGAGTGAACCGCAACTCATTTATTTCATATCTTGGGGTTCTTACTCACAGCCATTGTAGTCCTATTTTTTAATTCTGGTATAAAATTCCTAAGGGGAAGAAAGACTTAGTATGTAAGGAACTATACGTGAGTTATTATTATTTGTAATTCTATTTTTGTGGATTACTAATTTTTAGGATACTAGTTAATAGCAATTCTATTTTGCAGAGTATATTTGATTTGGATGAAAAGCTGCATCGTAAATGTGTGATGCAACACTGTGGGAGGGTCCTAAGGAACTATAGGACAAATCTCACCCGAGATTACATATGTGATGCTGAGAAGAGGTTCTTGATTGATTTCCAATTCTAGATATTGATCACTTTTTTACTAACTCTACACTAATAATTTTTTTTTGTATTCTCTTTAAAAAATAAATTTAGGCAGAAGGCAGCCACTGAGAAATGGAGCTACCTGGACACCAAAGACTGGGAGGAGTTTGTTACCCAAAAAATGGATGAATTCAAGGCATTAAGCACCACTCCCAATTTAATTAATATACATTCTTATGTATTCACTTATTCAAGATTAACCTTTAGTGTTACTAACCAAATCAACGTGCTTACTAACAAGGCTATCAACGATGCTTAAAGAGCAAGGTGTGCACTGAATGTGCATGACCACACAATGGGTCTAAGAGGCTATGCAGGTGTTCGCCAAAGACTACAGGTGCTGGTGTGGGCATCAAAGCGTTCTTTGGGCCATCCCAGCACAAACATGTCCCAAAAGTGGGACTTTTACAAGTTGAGGTAACCTATTCTTTTTTTAGAATGTTATTGCGAAAGGGAATTCAATAATCGATAGCTATATTTATTTTATCCATGTATAGGTAGATGAATTAATTGAGAGGAAAGTCCAAGAAGAAATGGTGAAGTGGCAGGCGTCGCAGACGGTCACTGAGATGGTACATGTGACGTGTCGTGCTTCTATTACTCCTACTATAGAGGTTGGGAGTAATCCTATAGACCCACCACCTAGCACATCCTCTGTAAGTATTTTTATGACATAGTAGCTAGTCTTTTCAAAATGATATATTTATGTATATATGTATATAACATTCATTACATAAATTTGTAGGGGTTGAAGCCATGTCGTCTAAACATTTAAGAATATATCATTGCAGAGGCACAGGCTTACCCAGCCCTTCCAGGGGAGATGTTTCATGGGACTCCAGTACCAGCTGGTGCGGTTTCTGTGAACCCAATACATATACTCCCCGATTGGAGGGATCTTCAACTGCCATATGCCCACCCAGATTTTAAAATGCTTGGTGAGGCAGAAGGTGGAGTGATAATGTGGCCCAAAGCAGATGTCGTCTATACTAATATTGTATGGTAAATTTACATTATGTTAATTTGTTAGTGTGTATATATGAGTCAATTGATCTGAAATTATATATATAGGTCAAAAAGACGACACCTGCTACATCTCGGCCTCCACCTCCACCTCCTCAACTACCAAGTTGGCTTCCAAGGGACCTACACGCCTCGTTAGGTCCTAATTGTAGGGGTATGGCAGTATGGATCGGCAAACATGATCAAAATTGCCCTATAAATGTTACAATTCTGGAGGATGTTGTAGGTCAATCATACGATAACAATCTATTTATGCAAGTTTTGCATACATATTAATGCATAGGCATTAATGCAGGTCAATCATACGAAAACAAGCTATTTATACAAGATATTTTGGAGTTGTTTCGTTATAATTGGCTGAACACATCTATGATAGAGGTATGGATATGGTGAGATCATGTTAATACATATGTATATCTTGTTTATATACGGTGATCTGGTTTCTTATATATTAATGCATACGTAATACATGTTTTGCAGCCGCTTACACATGATATGTACAGATTTTCATTTTCCCATGTGGGATTTTTTGCTCCATCTTTGATTAGTCTTGTAGATACAGACCCTTCTTTAGTTACTTCATATTGTTGTGCTACTTTTAGATATTTTGGTAAAAATAAGACGGTGATAATAGCTCCATTCAATGTCGAGTAAGTTTGCTTATAATTTGGACTTAAGAAAATTACATTTTTATTGTGGATTTTGAGTTATTAATTTTTAACTTTCTTACCTGTAGTGGTAGGTATTGGGAGTTACTAGTTATTGTCCCTAAGATGTTCACTGTCTATTATCCATATCCTGGGGGGAACGAATTGAATACATTATATGGACAATGAAAAGGCCATTATTCCCGTGAGAAATATTTCATATTTTTATATCTGTTAATATTTGTTATTACATTACTATTTAATTATGCAATTTAATGTGTTACAGTAACATGTAGGGCTTTACAAGAGTTCAAAAAAGTTGGAGGAAAGGTCCCCAGGAAAAAGAATCAGCCACTAATTTGGGAGAATGTGAAAGTAATTTCCCGACTCCAATGTATATATTATTTATGTGAACTGTGCTTATTTATATTTTTGAATATTTTGTATGTTTCAATTTATAGTGTGCTACACAAGACAATGGTTGGGAATGTGCCTACTATTTGATGCGATTTATGGACCTAATCATCAAATATGTCGCAATGGAAATCGATAATATACATAAGGTATTATATATAGTCTCATTAGATAATATGAGATATATCAATCTTATTACATATTATTAATTATATATATATGTCATTCTCTTTGCCAGTGTTTAAAACTGACTTCAGTACAGGTGGAAAGTTATTAGATGTACATACTCCCTATACGAGGGAGGAATTAGATGTTGTAAGAGAAAAATGGGCAAAAGCCCTACAAGTAGTGGGCATTTTCAAATATAATTGGGTATCTGATGACAATGATGACGATGATGAATAAAGAATGATATTTCTGAACTTTGTTCTCATAAATATTTTTGTGTGAATGTGAATGGCTTTTTCTAAATTGTCATATGTGTGAATGTGAATGACTTTTTCTGATCAATACATGAATGTCTGAATGTGAAAAGATATGAAATGAATGGAACTGAATGTGAATGCAAATGACTTTGTAGGATTCTACATGTATCTGATCAATACATGTGTCTGAATGTGAATGACTTTGTAGGTTTCTACATGTATCTGATTAATACATGTTTCTGAATGTGAATGACTTAGTAGGTTTGTGGCCTATTGTTGGCTGCTATCAATGGATGTAGTAAACATGCAGTTCAGAATTGAACTGTAACTTTTGCATCCTACTAACCAGCCATACAGCAGGCCTGTAAACTGATAAGAAAAAAAAAATCATAACATAGGTGTTGGTTATTTGTATAAAACTGACAACAAAGACATACAGCGTCATTTATTAGCAAAAAACCGACGTCTCTTTGACGCGAGGATTTTGAGTCGCTTTTATAGACTGGTTTTACATGTGTTTTATGTGTTTATTAGTCACATTTGTGGTTAATATCGCATGATTCACTCGCTTTAGTCTATAATCTCAGTTTGCATCAAATCTACTGTATTTCATCTTTTTAGTTATAAATCATCATGTTGATGTGTTGTAGTAAGGCTGATTCGAAATTATCTTGAAATTTCAAGAAAAACTAATATATGCAGCTGTCAATGCCATTGACAGATGTCAATAGTATCGACTCGGTCACAGTGAGACAGCCGCAAGGAACCAAGATGCATCGATACCATCGACAACGAAGTCGATGGTAGCGAGATACCTACAGCGAGCCAGTATTCAACTAGTCGATACAATCGACACAAAGTCGATACTATTGACCTTGCCCAGCTTTAGCGTCAGATCGGTGATAAAATCGACGCCTAAAGGTGTCGATACCATCGACACTACAGTCGATGGTATCGAATCTGCATCAGGCGGAATGTCAGAAAAAGAAGACTTGTCGATATTCTGACGGGTCGATACCATCGACCCACGTCGATGGTATCGACGTCGTCAGATTAGGTTTTGATTCAGATCGATTCTAATCGGACGGTGGTGATCTTTTGGCGATCTAAAGTGGTTCATATACCTAATTACGGAGGCCCTAAGCAAAGAGTATGTCATTAGTCATTGCATAAGTCTCAAGGAGAGGAGGAGAGAATTACGGAGCCCAGAATCATTTCCTGATCATTCCGAGAGTCGCAGAAGACATTTTCCACCATCGAAAGGTTGTAGATCGTGCATTCTATATCAAGGAACGCCTGGATCTCCTCCGTTCAGGGGTTTACATTACTTTCATTCATGTTTTCTCCATGTTTTCCCTTTCTCTCATCATGTCTTTCATTGAGATGAACATGCGGGGCTAATCCCCTTTATCTTTAGGACCGGGAGTAGCTCGGGTGATGTTTGTATGACATTTTTACCATAGTATTTCATAATTTGTCTCAAAAATCCGTGGTATGATTTCATTTTATCCATTATATCATTATGATTGATCACCCTAATGATAATCTAATTCCTTTAATTACTTTGAAAGAAGAATTAATGGTTGAAAAGAGACAAAATTCACATTCACTAAAAAATCATTTGAACAAGGTGATGTACGGTTAATGGTGGAAACCCAGAGTATGGTCTTCATGCACCTAGTTTAGGGTATAGGTTACTACTACCGTGGAACCGACCTAGATTTAGGTAGTGAATTGTATCACGAAAGTGAGCAATTCTGAATACAGGCCATTACCCGGAATGAGAGATGGATTAGGTTAACTATATAGAAATTAATATAATGAGAACCTGTGGTGAAACCGTAATCCTAAAGATTCCCATTTGAATTGATTAAACCAAACATTTAATCGATTGTTTTGTTTTCTTTCATTTTTCTTTTCTTTTTCAATCAACTCTCAAATCAATTTAATCGGTCTAGCTGATTGCAAGTAGTTAGTAGTAGTCTACCAATGATTACATTTCCCTGAGTTCGACTCGGGCCTCACAAAGGCCTATATTACTCTGACGTGTGCACTTGCGTTCTACGCACGGTAAATTCATGTCAAGTTTTTGGTGCCGTTGTCGGGGAAATGGAAATTGTTGGCACTACGAGTGCTCTAAGCGGCCACTCTAGGCTACCTTTTTATTTTAACTACATTTTTTAATTCTTGTAATTGATTGTCTAATTTTAAGAAATCTATATTCGTCTAGCACTGTACTTAACGAAATATATCATTTTGTAGGTAACAGTGCATGGTGAGGACGCGTAGCACAGACTACGCGCAGTCATTACCAGAGGTCCCATCTTCGGGATCAGATGACGAGGAGCATAACATTCAAAATCATCCCGAGAGAGTGAATTCAGATTCTGAACAAGAAGAGATGGCTGAAGAAAAGATGATATGGGAAAAGATCAAGGCATCTTCATCCTCCGCATTAAAAGGGTCGATCAAGAGGTAGGCTATCAACATCCTGACTTATAAAATTGATTCGACACTAATAAATCTAGTCAAAATGCAAGCATTCCATGGACTAAAGAAAGAAGATCCAGTGGCCCACATAAGCACTTTCGTGGAAAATTGTGATATGATCAAGATCGATCGTTTTCCGCAGGAGACACTGTATTTGAAATTGTTTCCATGTTCTCTTACAGGAACTGCAAGAGAGTGGTTCTATAATCTGGATGATGAGATTGTTGAGACTTGGGATCAGACGATAGAGGTCTTTTTCAAATGTTTCTTTCCACCAGAGAAGACTAATGATTTAATCAGGAAAATCCACAACTTTACTCAGAATGCAAGTGAAACTTATTCGGAGGCCTAAGAAAGATTCTAGATAATGCTGAGAAGATGCCCTCATCATGGGTTAGACAAGGAGAAACAGGTGAAAATTTTCTACTTTGCTCTGAATGAACATGACAGAAGCAACCTAGACTCAGTAGGTTCGGGTTTCTTTTAACAATACTGATACTAGATGTTGGGAGATTCTGAAAATTATGGCAAAGAAGCAGTCCTGGGGTACGAGAGATGCACCTGAACAAGTTAGATCTATAGGGGACGCTAAAGCCATTAAGGAACTGAATGATAAGATGGATCTTATTGCAAACAGAATTCTGGAAAAAGAAAATGAGGCTTCTGATGATGAGGCACATGTAAAATTCATGCGTCAGCAGCAGGGATATAGAAACAATGACTATTCTTGGAGGAAAGATTAAAAAAATTCATGGAAGGACCCAAACAATTTCCTGCAGGACCCCATTGCCAAACCACAACCGTCGGAAGAGGACAAGAACAATGAGCTGCTTAATCAGGTGATAAAGCAGAATCAAGAGCTGATGAGCACATTTTTCCAACAGATTAAGCAACAAGGAGAATTTATGAATCAATTTGGGCAAACTTTACAGAGTCATGGGGCTCAGATGAGGACTCTTGAGACATCTTTAGCACAGATGGCAGCTGAGATAGAAAATCTGAAGAATCCAACACAACAAGGTTTTTCGGGAAATACCAACATTCCAGGAGGGAATCAGCAAGCTAAGGCAGTTTTGTTGAGAAGTAGAAAAAAGGTTTTAAACTCTAAGGCCGATGAACCAAGCACAACACAGCCGGAAGCAACGGGCCAGGCCGCCGAGGAAGTCACAGTGTCAGAAATAGTGGATGATGTTGCAGAGAAGCCCACTAAAGAGCCTATTGTGGAGAAGGATAAGGATACCATGACGCCTTATGTGCCACCCCATCAGAGGGCACAAGTTGTTCATGTCCCTTATCCCAACAGTCTTAAATCTAAGAAAGTTGATGCTAATTTCAGGAAATTTTTGGACACTTTTCGAAAGCTCTCTGTTAATATTCCGTTGCTAGAGGCGATTGAGGAGATACCTTCGTATGGTAAATTCTTAAAAGATATAATCACCAAGAAGAGGAAGATTCCTAATACTGAGGTGGTAGTTCTTAAAGAGCAGGTTAGCGCATTCATTTTGGGCTCATTACCACCAAAACGACAAGATCCGGGCTGCTTCAATATTTCATGTTACATAGGGAAGGTGAAATTTGGTGAAGCATTGTGTGACTCCGAGACAAGTATTAATTTGATGCCTCTTTCTACTTTCAAGAAGCTGGGACTTAAAGAATCGAGACAAAGCAACATGACGATTCAGCTAGCGAATAATTCTATGGTTAAGCCGTATGGTATTTGTGAGGATGTATTGGTTAAAGTTGACAGATTTGTATTTCCAGCCGATTTTGTGGTTATGGAGATGCAAGATGAGCAAGGGAATGAGTTGCTCTTAGGAAGCCCCTTCCAGGCTACTGCTGATGTGATACTAGAAATGGGTAGAGGTCGATTGACATTGGGAATAGCGGATGACAGATTTGAGATGGTAATGCCACCAAACACAAAATAGTCACAGACGAAGGAACAATGTCGCAAGGTGAAGCACTATGATCAGAACATTTCCCTTTTTTTAGGTAAACCATTTCTGGAGATGGCCCATTTTATGACCAAGGTAGACAAGGGAACGCTAGCTGTGGACATAATGGAACAAACAAAAGTTGTGTCTGTCTGCAAAGCTGTAGGTTACCCAAATGATGAAGAGGAGGAAATTCCACTATCAACTGAGGATGATGCTATAGCAGTTTATGTGATCGATTCATATCTAAAATTGCCCCTTAAGGCATGCCTATTCAACATCATGGATGATTGGATAAGAAGCATTTCCTTACAAGAATGCGTGAAAATGCTTCAATTGCTTCCTTGTTTCTATGACAAACATTATGAGGATCTTGGACCGCTACCACCACCTCTCCAGTCCTCCTTGATCTGTCCGCCTGAGTTGGAACTCAAGCCGCTACCCCCCCCCATTTAAAGTATGTCTTTTTGGCAGATGATGAGAAGCTTCCTGTGATTATATCGGCATATCTAAGTGTCGATGAGGAAAAACAATTGATGATAGTGCTGAAGAACCACCGTGGTGCTTTCGGGTGGTCAGTTTCTGATATTAAGGGGATCTCCCCTACTCTTTGCCAGCACAAGATCCGACTCGAGGAAGGAGCCAAACCTGTAATTCAGACACAGCGTAGACTCGATCCGAGTATGATGGAGGTTGTAAAGAAGGAGGTGATTAAGCTTCTTTCGGTAGGCATCATTTATGCAATCTCAGATTTGACGTGGGTAAGCCCCACACAGGTAGTCCCTAAAAAGGAGGGAATCACTGTCACTCATAACTTGTTAAACGAACCAGTCACGACCCGATTGGTAACCAGGTGGCGTGTGTGCATTGACTACCATCGCTTGAACTCCGCTACGTTAAAAGATCATTTTCCCCTTCCATTCATCGATCAAATTTTAGAGCGACTAGATGATCGATCTCATTTTTGTTTTTTAGACGGATACTCCAGCTACAATCAGATCTCCATTGATCCTAAGGACCAAGAGAAGTCTAACTTCACTTGTCCCTATGAAACATTCGCATATCGTCGTATGCCTTTTGGCTTGTGCAATGCACCAGCAACCTTTCAGCGTTGCATGCTTGCTATTTTTTCTGATATGGTTGAGCACTATTTAGAGATTTTCATGGATGATTTTTCCGTCTATGGTGTGTCGTTTGATGAGTGTCTGTACAATTTGGATAAAGTTTTACAAAGATGTGAGGACACGCATTTAGTTATCAACTGGGAAAAGTGTCATATGATGGTTAGCGAAGGAATAGTGCTTGGACACAAGGTGTCTAGCAAGGGGCTGGAAGTGGACCCAGTCAAGATTGAGGTTATTTCAAAACTACCCCCACCGAATTCGGTGAAAGGGGTAAGGAGTTTTCTCGATCATGCAGGGTTTTATCACCGTTTCATTAAAGATTTCTCAAAAATTGCTAAACTGTTGTTTGAATTGCTTGAGAAAGATGCGGGGTTTGATTTCAATGAAAAATGTTTGGATGCTTTCAATGTACTTAAGGAAAAATTGATTTCTGCACCGATTGTTCAAACGCCGGACTGGACTAAGCCTTTCGAGCTCATGTGTGATGCTTCGGATTTTGCAATAGGGGCTGTTCTTGGGTAGCATTTTGAGAACAAACCCGTGGTGATTTTCTATGCATCAAAGACTTTAAACGAGGTACAACTGAACTACACCACAACTGAAAAGGAACTTCTCGCAGTGGTTTTTGCATTCAAAAAATTTCGGCAATATTTAGTAGGGTCAAAAGTTGTGGTATGGATGGACCACGCCGCCATAAAATACTTGATGGAAAAGAAAGATGCCAAACCTAGATTGATTAGGTGGATCTTATTGTTACAAGAATTTGACATTGAAATTAAGGATAAGGCAGGAATTGAGAATGTGGTTGCAGACCACTTGTCTAGGTTAGAGCGGGTAGATGAGAGGGATATCAATATACCCATTACCAAGACATTTCCTGATGAGCAAATCCTTTCTTTAAAATCTAAGGATCTGTGGTTTTCGTACATTGTTAATTATCTTGCATGTAAAGAAATTCCAGATGATTGGACCTATCAAGAAAAGAAGAAATTTTTCCATTCTTTGAGATATTACTTCTGGGATGATCCCATCTTGTTGAAGCAATGCAGGGACATCATTTTATGCAGGTGTGTACCGGAGATTGAATATGATAGTGTACTTAGTCACTGTCATACACTACCCACTGGTGGTCATCATGCGAGCTCAAGAACGGTGGCCAAGGTGTTAGAGAGTGGTCTTTATTGGCCTACACTCTTCCGGGACGCCTATGACTATGTGAGAAGATGTGATTCCTGTCAAAGGGCAGGTAATATTTCAAAGCGGAAAGAGATGTCCCTCAACGTGTTTCAAGAAGTTGAGGTATTTGATCTGTGGGGCATCAATTTTATGGGACCCTTTGTGTCCTCGAATTCAAATTTATAAATTTTGCTTCTTGTTGATTATGTATCGAAGTGGGTAGAGGCAATACCCACAAGGACTAAAGACATTGTTGTAGTGTGCAGGTTTGTGAAAGATCATATTTTCTGTAGATTTGGTGTGCCACGGATGATTATTAGCAATGGAGGCACCCACTTCAAAAATCAAAAGTTTGTTGCGTTATTGAGCAAGTACGGGGTGAAGCACAACGTTGGTACCCCGTACCACCCGCAAACACAAGGGCAGGTCGAAGTGTCGAATAGAGAAATTAAGAAGATTTTGGAGCGCACAGTGGCTTTGACAAGAAAGAATTGGAGTACACTACTACCGGATGCATTTGGTCGTATAGGACCACATTTAAGACACCTATAGGCACTATACCTTTTAGGTTGGCTTCTGGGCGGGCCTGCCATTTTCCGGTAGAGTTGGAACACAAGGCACATTGGGCGCTACAGAAGCTTAATTTGAGTTATGATGATGCATGGAAGAAGAGAATGCTAGAACTCAATGAGTTAGATGAGCTGAGGATGAACGCTTATGAAAACTCGAGGATTTACAAAGAGAGAACAAAACAAATTCACGACCGTTACATTCAATTGTGTGTTTTCAAAAAGGGGGATCGTGTGTTATTGTTTAACTCGAGGTTGAAGTTGCATCCCGGGAAATTGAAATCCCGGTGGAGTGGACTTTGTTGTGGAGGAAGTGCGCCCACATGTTGCTATTATGGTGCGAGATGGAGAGCTGACGTTCCTAGTTAATGGTCAAAGGTTGAAGCTTTACTTTGGCGAGGAATACACGAGAAAAGTGCATGAGGTTAAACTCATGGCACTTAAGGATGAATGAAGAGCTTTATTACGTCTAGCCTAAGACAATAAACAAGGGTGCTTGTTGGGAGGCAACCCAACCATCGGTAGTTTTACTTTGTAGTTCCTTCATTTTCTTTCACATTTGCAAGTTAGTTTTGTTTAATTTCATTTTTGTGTGTAAAAATGATACCTTAATTGTTTTGTTCAGTGTGTAGTACTGAGTCGTTCAGTGTGCAGTACTAAGTCAGAGTCGATACCATCGACCACAGTGTCGATGGTAGCGATGTGGGTACAGGGAAGCAGCTATAGAAAATTTTCTATGTCGATATCATCAACGGCCTCGTTGATGGTATCGACCTACCATCAGCGACGTCGAAGAAAAAGATAGCTCTGGGTCAATAGTATCGACTAGGAAGTTGATGCTCGCGAGATACCTGAAGATTCATAGAAGAATTTGTCTTAGTGAAGTCGATACCATCGACAAACCAGTCGATGGTATCGACACGGCAACAGTAAGGAAGCGGCGCCGGGGCCTCGCGAGGGTAATCGAACCATGAAGAGTCGATACCATCGACACCCAGTCGATAGTATCGACGCGACACGTCACCGATCCGCGAGAAGATATCAACGGAGCCCGCCAATTTCAGAAGTCGATCCGTGGGATGGGTCGATACCATCGACCCTCATCGATGGTATCGACGCTTCATCGATCCGGGCCCCCACATCCAGCAATCGACAATCGTCGATGGTCGTGAAGAGCGGATTGTGCTCCAGGTGTCGATACCATCGACACCCCGTCGATGGTATCGACGGAGCAACAGTAGCGACGGGTTCAGTTATAAAAGGAGGGGTTGTTTCTCAATTCTATTCACACCTTCAGAGTGAATCCCCTAAACTCGTGCGCCAAGCCTCCCGAGCAACCAGAGATCCTCACCGAGCTTGTCACAATCGAGCAATCTTCATCATCATCGACATTGGAGATCATCTTCTCTGAGCCACTCCGATCTTCCCTGAGCAACTCCGATCTTCACCGAGCTCTATTCTTTTATCCCCTTTCTTTCATAATGGTGAGGATAGTAGGAGCTTCTTCCTCACGGGCGGACCCTATGGATATCGACACGTTCGTGCCTCCACCATCGGGCTCTATCCCCCGTCCAAGGATTGTCCACCCGTCGGCGGACGTGAAAAAATATATTTGATGAGTTGATGAAGCGTCCCATCGAGCCTACCCGATATGTTGATCGGGCTATGATCAGGGATCTTGGCTTTGAGGACAACCTCAAACATGTCCTCCTTGGGCAGGTTGGGAGGAGGGCATTCGCATGGCAGGAATAAATTCCCTACCATGAGGAGGGTCACCCGTTCTTTGGTGAGTGGCCAACGTATAAAGAGATTGTGGTGGAATTCATGGCCTCCCTCGACATCTGTGTGGTGCCCAATGATCTTATTGCCACTGATCACGAGTGGATCAAGGGCCATGTTTCTTTCCGCTTGTTCAACCGCAATTATAATATGACGCTCGACTAATTCAAGTCGATCTACAATTGGTGGCACTCACCCGAGCAGTACTGACGGTCGGATAATAGGGTCGATTATGATGTGATGTTTGCGGAGCTGGTGACCACCCTTGCGGGAAAATTGATGAGCTATCATAATGCAGCGGTGGCTGACTTCGAGCACCCATTTGTATGGGTTCTACACCGTATGCTCTGCATCACCTTCTTTGCTCGGGGTGAGCTTTCATTGAGAAAATTCCATGAGACGGATTTGTTCTTCCTTTATAAGCTACTAAAGAGGGAACAGCTAAACTGGGGCGTGTTTTTCTTGACCCGCGTGATGTCCATGAAGAGGAGTACTAGAAGAGCCCCTATTCACTTTGGGGGACTTATTACGCCACTAGCCCTCTACCTTGGGCTAGATCTGTCATCACTTCCTCCGCTGGCCAGCAGAAATCCGGTGAATCTTGCTCATTTCCACCGCTCCAACCTTCTGACAGTTCATGGCGGCGTGGTTTATGCGCATTGCCACGTCAATCAGGAGTACCAGGAGTGTGCACTTTCTGATCCCGTCTTCAACATCCAAGGGGCCCATCACTTTAGGTGGCCCATAATTGCAATCGAAGATTCAGCGAGTGATGAAGATGCGGGTAAGAATGACGTCGGCGACGAGAATGAAGAGGAAGAGGAGACTTTCACTCCTCCTCGGGCACGTGTGGCACCACGGAAGCCTCCACGCTTCTACCCGGGTGCATCATCATCTTCGCAGCCTCCGCCACCACAGCCCTCTCAACAAGGAGAGGATGTATATTTTGTGCAGAGCATGTACACCATGCTACAGAGCATTCAGGAGACGCAACAATAGCACACTGTGTCATTTGCTGATATCCAGGAGACTACAAATCGGTTGTATGTTAATCAACAAGCTATCTTTGAGAACGAACGTCAGTTGTTCGCCAATCAACAGTCGGTCTATGATCGGTTGGGAAGGATCGAGCAGTAGCAGCAGCCATTCTATGATCACTATTGGAGCCAAAACTACTTCGGGGGATATCCTCAACCTCCACTGATGCCCCCATATGATCCAAACTTCCAGGGGCAATATCCATCATGGGATCCCACCGCCCCGTAGTACCCACCACCTGAGAAATAAATGGTATCACTGTTCCACCTACTAAGATTGTTTTTGACTATGAGGCCATAGTCACATTCAAGCTTTGGGGGGGGGGGAGATGGAACAGTTTCTATCTTTTTCTATCTTTTATTTTTCTTAGTTTTTATCATTTATTGCCTTTTCTTTTATGTTAGCAATTTTCTTAGCTTTTAGCTTTTAGGATCCACATGCTATCTAGTGTATCTGTGGATGTCCAGTGTAATTTGTCATCTCTATGTTTGTCATAGGGGAATTATGGATAAATTTGAAAATTTTTCATGTGATTGCAAGCTTGCTTTGTTTGAACTTAAGCGCTTAACTTATGAAAATAATTGGGTTTGTCAACTTTAAAACATAAGATCACAACTCTACATGCCTATGATTCAAGGAAAGTGGACGGAATTGGATGTTGAGCCTAAACTGACCAAATGGTAATGGGGCTTTAATCTGAAATAAGAGAGAGAAACCCCTTGATTTTATACATGTCAGTAAGGACGGACATATAATATCTTCTAAGGGTTCTGTCAATTAATCTTGTGATCTATCCACCTCACCTCATTTACACTCCACCATAAGAATTGGGAGCACTTTACAGTTTATCGTCTCTTGATTGCATATCATGTAGTTAGGATTGCATTGTGGTTAGTTTTTACATCTGTTGCATATAAAAAAATGTTGCATTATAGTCATGCATGCACAAATTTTAGAATGCATGTCAATGTCATTTTGGTTGCATTTTGCATAATCTTAATCATTTTGTACATGATGTGCTTTGCTTCTTCTGAAAATAAGGAACTTGTTTCGTACTTTCTTAAAAAAATAGTAGTTATGAGAACAAGCCCAAGACGAAGATGTGCAAATTTCATCTTAGTCATTTAGCAAAATAAGGGCTGAAAAGAAAAGAAGAAAAATTATAAGTGAAGATCAGAAAGATAAGGAACTTGTTCACATGCATAATAAGAAGAACAAGCACATGTGTAGTTTTGTACATATTCTGTCTCTCGTTGGGATAGAATAGTAATGCATGCATCATTCCACCTAAAATGTAAGCATTAGGTCATTTTCATATGCATGAGCATCATGTAGGTCATTGTTGTACTATTGCATGTCAAATTGTATAGTGCTACTCTTTCTTACATAAAATGCCTATTCAATCCACCCATTGCTCAAAATGGTAGGGAACCAATGATTATCTTCTCACTTTTGTATTTCAGGAGATCTGCTTCCATTTAGATGGTAGTTAGGTTATGAGCAACGTAGATAGGAGATCACAAGATGCACCAAGCCTGAACCAGAAGATTTTATTATATTAACTGCCTTATTTGATAGTGTTCACCAATCTTGGAGTGGATATCTATTATGGATGATCATCGTCACCTATAGGGTAGTTACCATTCTATGGTTAGTGAGGGCCGGTATGTGAATGTCTGGTGGGAATCATACGGTAATGTCTGTTTTGATAGTATGTTCTTTAGTTGACCCTCGCAATTTTATTCTATAGTTTTTTTGCTCGAGGACAAGCAATGTTTAAGCTTAGGGGAGTTTGATGCGAGGATTTCGAGTCGCTTTTATAGACTGGTTTTACATGCATTTTAAGTGTTTATTAGTCACATTTGTGGTTAATATCGCATGATTCACTCGCTTTAGTCTATAATCTCAGTTTGCATCAAATCTACTGTATTTCATCTTTTTAGTTATAAATGATCATGTTGATGTGTTATAGTAAGGCTGATTCGAAATTATCTTGAAATTTCAGGAAAAATGAATTTATGCAGCTATCGATACCATCGACAGATGTCGATAGTATTGACTCAGTCACAGTGAGACAGTCGCAAGGAACCAAGATGCGTCGATACCATCGACACCGAAGTCGATGGTAGCGAGATACCTACAGCGAGCCAACAGTCAGCTGGTCGATACTATCGACACAAAGTCGATACTATCGACCTTGCCCAACTTTAGTGTCGGATTGGTGATAAAAGTGATGCCTAAAGGTGTCGATACCATCGACACTACAGTCAATGGTATTGAGTCTTCATCACGCGGAACGTCAGAAAAAGAAGACTTGTTGATATTCTGACGGGTCGATACCACCGACCCGCGTCGATGGTATCGATGCCGTCAGATCAGGTTTTGATTCAGATCAATTCTAATCGGACGGTGGTGATCTTTTGGCGATCTAAAGTGGTGCATATACCTAATTACGGCGGCCCTAAGCAAAGAGGACGTCATTAGTCATTGCATAAGTCTCAAGGAGAGGAGGAGAGAAGAACGAAGCCCAGAATCATGCCCTGATCGTTCCGAGAGCCGTAGAAGATGTTTTCCACCACCGGAAGGTTGTAGATCGTGCTTTCTACATCAAGGAACGTCCGAATCTCCTCCGTTCAGGGGTTTACTTCACTTTCATTCATGTTTTCTCCATTTTTTCCCTTTCTCTCATCATGTCTTTCATTGAGATGAACATGCGGGGCTAATCCCCTTTATCTTTAGGACCGGGAGTAGCCCAGGTTATGTTTGTATGACGTTTTTACCATAGTATTTCATAATTTGTCTCTTAAATCCATGGTATGATTTCGTTTTCTCCATTATATCATTATGATTGATCACACTAATGATAATCTAATGCCTTTAGTTACTTTGAAAGAAGAATTAATGGTTGAAAAGAGACGAAATTCACATTAACTAATAAATCCTTTGAACAAGGTGATGTACGGTTAATGGTGGAAACCCAGAGTATGGTCTTCATGCACCTAGTTTAGGGTATAGGTTACTACTACCGTGGAATCGACCTAGATTTAGGTAGTGAATTGTATCATGAAAGTGAGCAATTATGAATATAGACCACTACCTGGAATGAGAGATGGATTAGGTTAACTGTATAGAAATTAATACAATGAGAACCTGTGGTGAAACTATAATCCTAAAGATTCCCATTTGAATTGATTAAACCAACCATTTAATCGATTGTTTTGTTTTCTTTCATTTTTCTTTCTTTTTCAATCAACTCTCAAATCAATTTAATCGGTCTAGCTGATTGTAAGTAGTTAGTAGTAGTCTACCAATAATTATGTTTCCCTGAGTTTGACTCGGGCCTCACAAAGGCCTATATTACTCTGACGTGTGCACTTGCATTCTACGCACGGTAAATTCATGTCACTCTTCCATGGATGGTGTCGGTTATCTGTAAGAACCGATGCCTATTGTGGCCAGGTACCATGGCCGTGTTGGGAAGCACGCCCGTGTTGGCAAGGATATGGCGTCGGTTATTGTTTAATAATTGATGTGTTTAACCATGATATAGTGTAGGTTTTCTTTACTAATTGGCTCTTATAGTTCCCTTGATGGTGCATTTTCGGTGGCGGGAAGGGTTATGGTGTCGGTGTGTGTTTAATAACTGGCGTCTTTGATCATGACATAGTGTCAGTTTTCATTAAGAATCAACGCTTATAGTTCCCTTACTGGAACATTTTTGGTGGTGGGAAGGGTTATGGCGTCGGTTAGAAACTGATGCTGAAGGTGTCGACCTTTAGCGGTGTTTACTTGGGTGTCGCTTGGAAATCGACGCTAAAGGTTCTAAATAACCGATGCCAAAGGCCTTTTCTTTAGTAGTGAGGGCACAAGGGATGAATTGACAATTGCTCTAGGTAACCCAGAGCATCCTGGGTATGTTAGGGATGCAGACGTTGGCGGTTGTATAAGAGCGTTTTGGGCCATCAGAGCATAAGTGTAAATCTATCAAGAAAGGGGGATTCTCAAGAGGAGGTAAAAGAGTTAATTGCAAAGGGAATTCATTAAGCAATGAGCCAGTATCATGCTTCTCAATCAGCTACCCCAATAGTTCCTATTTTGCCCCACTCTTCATATGAAGTGGACCCCCCGACAGAGTTGGTTGGGAGTAATCTTGTGGACCCTCTACCTACCATGTCTTTTGTAAGTATGTTTATGACATATTATTATTTCATAATGATTTGTATAATATATATAACACTACCATGCCTTCTTAAATTATAAGAATATGTCATTGTTGTGGGTGTGGCTTACACACACCTTGAAGGTGACATGATTCATGGTTAACCATTACCCGTCAATGTGGTTTGTTTGATGTTGAACCTTCTCTAAACCCCTTGGAAGCAGACTCCACTTCCATATGTGCACCCCGAGCATGACACTATAGGTGATGCAAGTGGTTGTGTGACCCAAAGGTGAAGTTATCTATATTCATGTATGGTAAATTTACATTGTGTCAGTATCATCATATACATGATAGCATTGATATAAGATTATATATGTGCAGGACATAGCACCTAAGAAACCCCTTATAGATCATCCTCCACCTTTACATCCACCTCCTCCTCAAATACATGATTGTCTTAAAAGGACCTTTTCAACTCGATAGGTCCTCAGTGCAGGGGTATGGCACTATGGATTGTGAACATGACGAATGGTCGCCTATGGTGGTTTCTATTAAGGAGGACGTTGTAGGTCAACCTCATGATAGTAGTACATTTCTGCAAGATGTTTTGGAGTTGTTTTGTTATGCTTGGTTAAATACATCAGTGATAGAACTTTGGATGTGCTAAGATTTTATATAGTTGCATACCTCATTTTATATGTGTCGCTCTATTTTCTTATGTATTTATGCATACATAATATATACTTTGTAGCCACTTACATAAGGTTTGTAAATAGTTTTCACAGCCCCATGTGGCATTTCTAGTTCCATCCTTGATTAGTCGTGTAATTAAAGACCCTACATCTGTTACGTAATATTTCTCTACCGCATTTAAATATTTTGGTAAAAATAAAAAGAGTGTGATATTAGCTCCATATAGTGTTTAGTAAGTTTACTTACTCTGCTTATAATTTTGATTTAATAAATTACATTTTATTGTGGATTTTGAGTTATATTTTGTTTTCCTTCTTACTACTCAGGAATAAACATTTGAGTATTATTGGTTATTTTCCCTGTGATGCTAACTATATATTATCTAGATCCTAAGGGTGACAAAATAGATAGTGGGGGACATGATTTGAAAAAGGTATTATCGCATCAACAAATTTTTATGTTTATATTTGTTAACCTGTATTTTACGTGACTATTTACTAATGCAATTCAATGTGTTACATTAACGTATAGGACTATAAAAGAATTCAAAAAAGTTTGAGGAAAGGTGGACAAGAAAAAGAAAGTGATAGTTTGGGAGAATGTTGAGGTATTTTTTGACTCCAATGCATATTTATGCCAACTATGCTTACTTCTATTTATTAACATTTTGTATGTTGAAATTTATACTATCGGTACAAGACAATGCTTGGGTATGCGGATACTAAGTGATGTGGTATATGGACATGATTGTCAGATATGCGGAAGTAGACATTGACGAGATACAAAATGTAATCTATATATATATAGAGAGAGAGAGAGATAGAAATGATCCAGTGAGAAACATATCTTGGTGAGAGCATGAGAGGCATTTGAATAACTCTCCACATAGATCAATTTTTTATAATCCAATCATACAGATTACTAGTATACCTTAATATCTACCCACCTATAAAATTTTATCACCTTTCAATTTGAAGATCATTCACAACAGCCAAATACTTTTCGACGCTCTATATTCAATTTCAGGCTGACCATTGGATGTAAAATGATTATATTGTACATATGGGCATGTAAACAATGTCTGATTGCAATGATTTTTTGTGAGAAGGTAAATGAAATGATGCTTTTTCCATTTATATGGTTGGATTTTAAAAAATAGTTTAATTTGTAGTTATTCAAATGCCTCTCATGCTCTCACTGTAGGATGTTTCTCACTTGACCGCTACCCTATATATATATATATATATATCTTGATCATTATAAGTATATAATCTCATTAGATAATATGAAAATATCAAACTTACTAATTATATATGTCATTATCTTTGTAGGTGTTTAAAATAAAAGACTTCAATACGTAAGAAAAGCTAGAAGACATACAAATGCCCTATACGATAGAAAAACTAGATGAGATATGAGAGCAATGGACAGAAGCATTTTAAAGGGAAGTGAAATTTGAATTTGATTGGGATAAGGAATGACTTTTCTAAAGATTGATGTCATTATTTCTATCTCAAACATGTGGTGCTTATGTTGGAGCCATAAATTTGATGCGAGTAAATTGTTGATACATATCTGAATGATGATCTAAATACACGTGTGTGAATGTGAAAAGGAATGAAGGAATTGTGTATGAATGAATAAATTGTATTTCTACATGTAAGGAGAATGGAATTGGTGTATATGTAAATGAAGTATCATGTGTGTGAATGAATGTGAAGATTTATGTTTGCATGTGTCATTGAAATGGAATTAGAGAATGAATAGAATTATATGCATATATTATGTTTTTTATTGCAGGTTTGGTGGCCCGTTATTAAGCTAAACTCACAGGATGTTGTTAACCTGTAGTTTAGAACTCCACTTCTGAATTGCAAGTTCTGCATCTTGCCGACCAGCTGAGCAGAAGGTCTGTAGGCCTGCTATTTAAAAAAAATCAAAACTTAGTGGTTGGTTGTAACAAAAAAAATTAACACTATAGGTCTAAGTTGTCAATTTTGGTAAAATAACTGACATTAAAGGAGAAAACTAAACTGGATGTGCTGGACATCACAGCCTCACTGGATAGAATGTCATAGTCATCGGTTTTGTAGATTTAACTATCATTGTACATCATAGTCGTCGGTTATTTGATTGGCAATGTACATTGTACACCATAATAGGTATCGATTGTTACCAAACCGACGATGTAGGGTCCTTTACCGGTTACAAATGTGACCTGGTATGGCTCTTGTAATGTCAGTTGTTGGAATGCAATCGATGTCTAAGACTCCTAATTTTGTCAGTTTCTTTTATCCACACAAGCGAGGTTGGATCTTTGGCATCAGTTTTGTTGTCCCCAGAGAACCGACGTCTTAGAATTGTTGTTGTAGTGTCACCCACTTAAGTGTCAGTCTAAAACCAACATTATAAGGTTGTTTTAATGATGCTAAAGATATTTTCTGTATTAGTGCAACTAAACAAGTACAAACTAGATTAAGTAACACTAACCAGATAAATCACTTTGACTAAACAATTAGCACTAATTAAGCAAGAAAGTGATCTAATCTAACTAGCAACTAATCAACTTGGGTTTTGGATGTGTTTGGGGTATGTGACTATTAACTGACTAATGGGTTATATTCTTGTTGTACATCCAACAATTATGCTACAAAACCAAACAACAAGGGTTGATGAGAATTGGAATCCTACCCTACTAGTTGGCCATGAGTGGCATGAGGTTTGAATAGGGTAACTAGTCCCTACTACCTCCTATTCAATCACAATTTTCAATTGACTAGGGGATAGGTATACCTATATCAAGATCATCCAATTCTTGGTATATAACCATGGATGTTCTCACCCACTTTTTTTAAAGGGGTGGTATAAGGCCTAGTAAGAGGGTGTTTCACCCCTTAATATCCCTTGTCCATCCTCTAGATATGCCCTGATTTCTGAGATAGGGATATCCACACTTAGAAACTTAGTTTCCCACTAAGAGGTAATATAATATAGGTATAGAATGGAAGTGAGGACAACTAACTAAGGTTCCACAAATGGACTTAGGATTTTTTTCCCTTCATAGCCTTCAAATGATTTTTTTCTCGATGTCTTAGGTGGTATCAAAAATCAATCATTAAAGAATGAGGTAGGAAGAGAGAAAAAGAATAAAATATCATATACCAATGAAGACAAATTGTTATACATGAATAATTCCCCAACATGGTTTCATACAAACACTTGGTCTCCCAAGAAGCCCACAAGAGGGGTTAATCTTCACATGATCAAAGAAAATACAAAATAAAGGCACAAAGAAGAGTTTATAGCCATGAAACTCGATTGAGACTCCTCCTACTTCTTTTATGGGTGAAGAAAAATGGGATCCTCACTCTTCGAAGGGTGGATGTCATTACAATCTTGTGTGTAAATGTCAAAACCCTCTAAAACTAGGGCTTTGGGATGGAATATGAAGTGGGTAAGTGAGTCATGGGTGGGAAATGAGTGGGTGGCGTCCATTTGGGGTAAATGAGGCAAACATCCTCACACTATGCACCCTAAAACCTTCTATAATAGCTATAGTAAGTGTAAGGAAATGTGGTAAAAGTGATGCAGGGAAGCATTAGGGTTGGGAGGCAAAACGTTTGTTCTCCACCACAACAGTGGTGGTGGGTGTTTGGAATGGCCTAGATAAGTGAGAACATGCATGGCTAGGTTAGGATGGATTTTGGATGGTTGTTTTGGGGTACATAGAACAAGCGTTAATTTTTCCAGAGTGCTCGTGGGTGTTCTGTGTGTGAAAGTTGTTTTGGTGGAAATCATTGTAGGGATAATGGTTAGGTAAACACGGATCTTAGATGATTTTGGAGGATTGTCCAGTTGTTTTGGGTTTACAACAACCATTTTGGAGGACATAATGGAACAACCATTCTACTGATAATGATTATGGTAAATGGGTAAGTGGTGGCAAGGTTTTAGGGGAAGATAGCTTGCTAGAGAATGACCATTATTTGGGTAAAACGGTTGTTTTGGGAGTCATCTAGTGCACTTCATTTCTGAATTTGATAAACTATGGAGATTTTTACTTCAATGATCCTTGGACACTTGAGGTAGGTTGGATTAGACTTGGGTAACTCCTTCATCTCCTCCATGCATGGTGAAGTCCTCAAAATGACATCCTTCTCCTCCTTCCATCAAGTAACATCCAAAATACATATAAAACATGAAAAAACGTTCCATACATGCATTTGACAATAAATATTGTTTATAAGGGAAATAGCATATATTCTAACTATCTTTATGTAAGTAATAGGAAAGAAATCACAATGTAGAGACCCAATTAAGGGCTCTATTAGAACTCCAAGCTTAAAACATATTTGTCCTTAAGTCTGCTCCAACTAAATTGCTTTTGAATTATAATTAATATGAAATGACTAGTGAACTCAAGTATATAGTTATTGACTATATAAGATCCATTGTGAGTACTCTAGTTCTCTCCTCTCTAGTTTCAAAAACCAATACAAGCAAAGTGCAAAAAACTAACAAACTGTCTATCACAAGCATCAAATGTTCAATCAAAAAATGTAGAATTCATATGGCTCTTGGTAAGTATTTTCATATTAGGAATGACCAAATTAGTTCAAACTAGTCGTTTCACTTGCATGAATGTTTTTATATATTTAATCCTCCCTAAATGATCCACTTTTCTATTTGATGGGGGTATCAAGGTTAAGGTTGATTTTTTTTCTAGCCTAATGGGAATGTAAAAGAAGAAGCATTGTGGAATGGAATTGGAGTTATATTCATAGGAGCACTCCACTTTTTTTTATTTTGGTCCTATTACATGGGAGCACCTTTATTTTTTTATCTTTTATCTCTTTTTTTTTCTTTTCTCTTTTTTCTTTTTTCTTTTTTTCTTTTTTCTTTTTCCCTTTATGTAGAGAGGGCATATGGCGATAGGGAGATGCAGACTGGAGAAATTATTGGTCATCTAAGCTTCTAGAGTTGGCCAAGACTTACTATTTTCTTGCTTTTTAATGTCACTTTTATGAGGTGAGGAGGTGATAAATGATGGAAGAATAGTGGTTCAGAAGAGGAGTCACTAGTGGTGATACTCGCATATGATTTCCCACATGAAAATTACTTAGACATTCTTTATTGGCCAGTAGAAAATTGTAACATCCCTGACCTGGGTTATGAAGTAACCCTAGGTTTTTTTCATAATGAGAGTAATTATATGCATGCTTTTGTCTTTGAAAAGTATTTAGGGCTCAAGAGGAATTTATATTACAATTTTAGTCCTTTTTGAATATTATTGAAATCAATATTTTGCCTGTTTTGGACTAAAGTGCAAATTACCCAAGTTGAGGGGTCTATTTGCAAATTGTGTATGATAATATGTTCCTCATGTGTTAAAGCATCATGGGAATGAATATGATGCAGAGGCATGGCTTGTGATAGCCTAAATACCAAGAAAGAGCTGATAAAGCAATGTTTGTGCATGAAAACCTAGTTTTGGTGTAATGTGCAATTTACCCAAAACCTAGGGTGCAATATGTAATTTACCACTTCAATAAGGTCCCTAATGTTTCTTGTAATCATAAGGAGAAAAGAGAATGAGAAGGGTGCCTCATTTAAATTAAGTTGAAGGAGAGAGAATCTTGATATTAAAATAATCAAGATTTAAGCATAATGGAAACATTAATGCAAAAATAAATAAAATAATTGAAGGACCTTCAATCAAAATTAAAATGGTGGAATTCCGATGTGTGTGTGGACGTCCTTGATATTTTCAAGGACCGAAAATATCTTAAGGAGGTGAAATTCCACTCACCTTATTATAAGGAAAAGAATTTCCACTCAAAATATATATTAATATTATAATGGATTAAGGTGCTTAATTTCTTTTCCCTTAATCCATGGATAATGGAAGGGAGTTCGGTGGATTTGAGTTGCCTTTGCATGCAAGCAAACCAAGGAGGAAGAGGTGGTACCATTTTTGGAATTAATTGATTTTTTTTATAAAACATTTTCTCTTTCATCAATTTTCTTATTAAAGAGCCTTTTCCAACCCACCTAAGGATCTTTTTCGATTCCTTTCTTCCCCTTGCTTGCAAAATCGACCAAGAGAGCTAAGAACAGCAGGGATCACGTCCCCAACCTGTTGGTAAGCCTTTGACCTTCGTTCTTCTTGATTTCATGGTGAAAATCATAAAACAATACATGATTCCTTCATTTGTTCACTCCATCTTCAACCCTAGCCGATACTTTCACTCCAAAAGCTTGAGAAATGACCTTGGGAGGTTGCTAGAGCTTCAGCCACCATTGGAGCCGTGAAGCTTGGGGCTTGGGATCAGATTTGAAGGTGGGTTATATAACTTTAACCCTTAATCTTGTCATTAAATTCAATTTCTACTTGCAATTGAGTTAATTGTCATTATTGCAATAGCCTTGCTTAATTGATGGAGTTGCCATGGAAAATGGCAGTAGTTCCATGAGTTTAAAGGTTGAATATGATAACATGTTCATAATCACACACCTTAATCAAAGAACAATAGCAAACGGTCTTGGACTTTTGGTCCAAACGGTTTCACCAAACCGTTTGGGACCAAACGGTTTGCAAACTGTTTGGTGCCCTAGACTCCAAACCGCATGGTTGAGTTGATCGTTTGGTTTAGTTGATCGTTTGAGGTCTGAACTTGATTATTTTTTTGATGATGATCCAATGGACTTAATTGATTGATCCAATGTATGCACGGTCCTTCAAGTGGAAACCCTAATTGAATTGATTGAAGAAATCCTTGATTGGTCCTAATGATTTCAAGACTTTTTGGGTCAAACGGTCTTGAGACCGTTTGGGACCAAACGGTTTCAAAACTGTTTGGTAGGTTAGAGGTTGATCTGTGACCCATGGATGATGATCTAATGGTTTAGATTGATGAACCCTTCAATTGAATAATCAATGGTCAATTCAATGGTGCAATTGGAAATCGATTTGATTGATAATTGACCTAGTGAGCTCTTGCGGTTTTGGGATTGATTTGGCCCAAACGGTCTTGAGACCGTTTGAGACCAAACGGTCTTGAAACCGTTTGGGGTCAAACGGTTTCAAAACTGTTTGGTGGAAAACGGTTTCAAAACCAGTGGTGATGAAATTGAGAAAGAATGAGAATTCCCAGTTTTGAAATAAGGGGCTGAGTCCCCAATGCCTTTTTAAGATTGATGAAAATAGTAAATGTTTCTTTATAGCATTGTTATAAGTTGTGTTTGAGAACTTGCTTGATGCTAAAATAATATGAAAATGTACTTAATTAATCAAGTGAAATTTATTCATGTAGTGCTCTGACCATAGATCCATCATTGTCAGCAGTTGGTGATGGTGAAACATGTTTTCTATGGAATTCCTAGAATTCGCATATTTTGAATATGTGGGGGTAAATGGGCAAAAATATCCTTACGTTCGGGTGAAGAGATTGAGGGAAGGTAAACACTAAACCTCTCAATCCTTCATCTGTCAGGATAGATGTATCATAAATCTCCCGATGGTTGGGATGGATGTATCATTAATCTCCCAATGTTATTTTATGTCGGGTCGATGGAGATAATCATTAATGCTCTCGATTGTCGATGAGAGTGCAGTTGACGCTGTAACTCTATAGCGAAGTTCCAGTATACCCTGGAAAGCTATTTGAGCAGTCGACACAGTCCTACTTGTAGTCCTGTGTTGACCAGGATGTGGGAGTTCATGGGAATCCGGCTCTTCCATTGACCTATTTATGGCACCGATTTCGATTCTAGAAATGGTCGGTTGGAGTATGAGCGGTATACCTCATCTTCGCAGAGCTTAAATCTATTTGTAAAATATAATCAGCCATGTAGCGTATTTGCATAAGATTGAAATACGAGAAAAGGACTCAAGAATCTGCAAAGGGAAAAGGAGGTTCGTTGCAAAAGCTTCATGGGAACGCGATGAAGGACTCAAGAATCTGCTTGCGAGTCAGTGGGACCAAAAAGTAGACTTCAGCATAGCTCTAAAGAATGCCAAAAACTCGATGATCCAGTGGGATAAAGAAAATGATGCATCCAACAGACAGAGGAAAACCATCCTCCTGAGAAACCTGGGAAGGCTGGAGAAAGAGCTCACCGACTGTTATAATCCTATTACTGAAGGAATCTATACTGATATGAAAGTTGCACTCGATAACATTCTGAAAGAGGAAGAAGAAGAATGGAAACTTAAAAGACATATAAACTGGATGAGAAACGGGGACTCAAACACAAAGTTCTATAACGCATATGTCAAACAACGGAAACATCATAATACCATCATGATGCTTAAGAACAACGAAGGGAAGTGGATTACTGATGAATCAAAACTAAAAGACATGGTTAGTAACCATTTCCAGACCCTGCTAACGGAGCCAAAGAGGTGCATCCATGAGATCCTCGACACCATACCCACAAATTTCAAAAGGTTGAAGGCGGCACAACTTAAAGACATTGCAGATGAACCGATGGAGGATGAATGCACAGGTATATTGAAAAACCTTAACCCATATAAGGCGGCCGGGCCAGATGGTATTAATGCCTTATTTATCCAAAATCATTGGAAGACTGTAAGGAACTCCATCCTGACTACTGCAAAGAGGGCACTAAGAGGAGAAAAGCTTCCAAATGAGTTATGTGACTCAATCGTAGTTTTGATCCCAAAAACCAAAAGCCCAGTTATGTGCGATCAACTGCGCCCGATATCTCTAAATAACCTTTGCTTGAAATTGATCTCAAAGATTGTAGTAGAGAGAATCAAGGAGTACCTACCGGACTACATTTCTCAAGCCCAGAGTGCCTTCGTACCAGGTAGACGCATCACTAATAACATAGATGTTACCCAAGAAGTTATTCATTTGATGAAGAGAAGAAAGGGCCCAGAATACATGGCCATTAAGATTGATCTGTCTAAGGCGTATGATAAACTCTCATGGGCATTCATAAATGACACGTTGAACAATCTTGAGCTGCCTCTCAACATAAGGAAGTACATTATGAACTCTTTAAGTACATGTGAAAGCTCGATCTTATGGAATGGCACCTGCACCCACCCCTTCAAACCTAGTCGAGGACTTAGACAGGGAGATCCACTATCTCCATATATTTTTGTGATATGCATTGAAAGGCTGTGTCAAATGATCAATGAACTGGTCCAAAGGGTAGATTGGAAACCCATTAAAATGGGGAGGAGTGGATTACAAATCTCTCACTTGTATTTCATTGATGACCTGATTTTGTTTGGAGAGGCAACCTACAAATAGATGAGGGTTATTAAAAAGTGTTTCAGCAGATTTGAGGAAGCATCAGGGCAGGCAATATCGATTACCAAAACGCAAATCTTCTACTCCGCCAGTGTATCGACAGCGATACGGGCTAGAATCAATCGTATATGCAAGTTCCATGAAACAGAAGACCTCGGACATTATCTGGGAGTACCAATCATTCACTCGAGAGTGACCAAGAAGAATTACGCAAATGTGCTGGATAGAATTGAGTCGAAGACTAATGGTTGGGCCGTAAGAACGCTCTCACTCACAGGTCGGTGCTGCTTAGATAAGGCGACACTTGAAGCGTTACCTACCTATGTGATGCAAACAACATTACTGCCATTAGGCCTCTACGACAGGATCGATGGATGCATTAGAAGATTCATATGGGGCGGCTGCCATAAAGAGAATCCCATGTCCTTGGTGGCATGGGACAAAGTAGCCATTAACAAGGACCACGGTGGACTCGGGCTGCGGAAGATGAGGCAATGGAATACAGCTCTCATAGCAAAGAATTCTTGGGACATTTCAAGTGGATGAAATACGCTATGGTGCAAGTACATGACTAGGAGATACATGGAATATACGGATGGTAAGGGGACAAACTTATCCCACCTACCAAAGGCTACACTTAAATGTAAACAACTGATTTCTGAGAATTCTTATATGTTACCTCGTAATGGAAGGTCAATCCATTTTTGGGAAGATGCGTGGGTCGGACCGGGAATCATCCTCGCCACTCAGGCACAACAAACAATATCGGAGACATTACGAGACATGCTTGTAGCTAGCACAGTTTTGGACAACGGCCAATGGGACTGTGACTTCTTAAATTACTGGTTGCCACTAAAGTTGGTTAACGATATCTTAAAGATTGAGTCTCCGAGCAGCACTAATACTCCAGATACGAGGGTATGGGCAGGAACTGCAGACGGGACCTTTACCACAAGCTCAGCCTACCAGTTACTGCGAGGAACACAGGTGAACATGGCAGATAAATGTTGGAACATCATGTGGGTTACAAAAGCCCCTGCCAAGGTAAAATATTTTACATGGCTAGCTATACACAGAGCTCTGTTGACTAATAGTCGTAGGGTTCGGTGAAAGCTAACCAATGACAGTAGATGTGAACGCTGCCAAGCACCCGAGGAAACGTGTACCCATACACTTCGGGACTGTCCTTACTCAAAAGTTGTGTGGACCACTATTCTGAAGATCAATACTGCAAATGATTTCTTTCATAACAATGACAAAGGATGGTTCAAGGAACAAGTAATTTTTGCGGGACCAAATCGACCCGTGTTCCTTATTACATGCTGGAGCTTATGGAATGCTCGTAACAAACAAGTTTTCAACAAAGACATCATGCCACTGCAGATCCTGGTGCAGCGCATTCAAAAGGAGATCCAAGTAAACAACATAGCGTGGAAGACAGATATTTCAGAGAACAACTCAGGAATACCAAAAGAACCTGGATGGTCCACCCTGCCCGCTGGGTATATCAAAATCAATACTGATGCAGCTTGGACTAAAAGGAAGGCTACAATAGCTGTGGTGGCAAGGGATCAGGAGGGACGTTGGATCCATGGGCATGCTAGAACAACGACAATCGAATCTGCACTCATAGAAGAAACTATGGCATTCGATCTAGCTATAGAGATTGCAGGACAAAATAATATCCAAAGAGTCATATTTGAAACTAATTGCAAGGTCCTAGTAGATCTACTGAAATGCCAGCCTGAAAGTAAACCTAAGCTTGCGCAGTTCATTGATAGAATGAAAAGAAGGCTAAATGACAGGTCTGAATGGAGTGTAGGATTCGCTCCAAGGAACTGTAATAAAGTTGTGGATCTGCTCGCAAAGCAACACCAACAGAGATTCAATGGGTATTTCGACTATACCCGACCGCCAGATTGTATTGATAATGTTTTATTGGAAGATAGATGTGATGGTAGTAGTACTACCACATTTACGTTTCCGCTTCATGAAAATTTGATGCCCTGTAATGTATTTCCATACTGGCTTGCACAGGAGGGCGAGATGAATAAATAGCCACCTGGCTTCCACCAAAAAAAAGAAATACGAGAAACACTGATTGATGATATACTACTTAGCATGCCCTTGATACAGGAATGTACTTATGTTCCTTTAATTCATATTTAATATGAGGCATGCTGCTCAATCAAGTTATAACTGAATTACTTGCATAAGAATGTTGCTCTAATCTGTATAGATGTTGATTCATCTGCTACTGAATTATATTATCCCACTGCACAGTTTATTTCTTTTAAACTGCAATGATAATGTTTTGGCAGAGAGTTATATCTTCCGCTGGGGCAATTTTTATAATTGTCTCACCCCCATGGGATCCAATGTTTTTAGGTAGATGCAGACATCAAGGCAGAAACACTTCTGAAGGTGAAGAGCAGTAGCAGCAACCACCGGGACAGCAGTGATCCTACATGTGGAGACATTGGCTATCTAGTTTTGTATAGATAGTCCTATAGTCGTCTCTGTACTCTCGGGTCCTAGGAGATTGTGTTTTGATACTTCGATCTGAGATTTTGTGCATTTATGCCTCGAGGTGCAATGAAGCATGTAATGTATATGTGAACCAGAATGTAATGTTTTACTTTGGTTCTAAATGAAAGAGTCTTCCTGCAAATGGATCTCTTGATAAATGGTTTTAATTTTTAGTGATTTTCAGTCATTCTGCTGTTAATGATACGCTTCTGCATTTGTTAATCTTGTTTTTATGAGTTGTATGCCACAAAAACCACAATGATTAAGAAAATACATATAAACTACGTATTTATCATGATTTTTTAGTAAACCCTTAGTGTTTGTGGCTTTCCATCAATCCAACATTCATGACAGATGTGGAACATATGTATAAAGTCAAAATTCAAGATCATTTACCAATAAATCAATGATTATGTGATGCATTTGTCAAAGTTCATCAATTTCATTCAAACAAGTAGAGACTAAACTAGAGCACCTTTTAGGGCAAATTGTTTCAAACATGGTAGACTTGGAAAAATGGTGCCACATTGTCCCTATTCACATCAAGACTTGACTAGAAATAATAAAAATTAAAGGTATATCTAGCTAATCACACATGAAAAATTAAAAGAACTACATGCAACACAACATGCATGGATAGAATAGAAGAAAAATTGAAACTTTAAAAAAAGATTACATAAATATTGTAAGGAAATAAAATACATGACATGAAAATTATATAGTCTGCAAAACAAGAAAAAAAATGGATAAAGGTGGTATAAGCAATGAACCAATCAATTTTAGTAGTGTAAATGGTGCAATGGGTATGAGGTAAAACAAGATAAACAAAGGGTGTACCACTCTTACACCTCAGGCTTATAAATCATGATATTCGTAGCATAAAACATAGGTGTGATAAGGTGAGGTGCCATTATGGTGTTGGTCATATGCACCTCTTTGGTGTGGTGATTGTCGATAGAAACTCCCTCAATACTCCCCTCCTTAAGATGTGTTTATATTTGGATGCATTCTAGAAACATCCCTAGTGGTCCTTACCCCACTGGGGATTTCTCTTTGCTCATGCATGCTTATACTAGTACATATGGTTGATTTGATAATGCATATGTTTTTTATTTAACCACATGTCATGTTGTGCCTATTGTATCCCCTTAAACTGTGACATGATGGAAGATGTATAATATGCATTTCTTGGAAGGGCATGTACACATGATCAATTTCTTATTGTACCCACATGCGGTGTTTTGTGTTCTTTTGTTGTTGCTCTAACAATGGTGCTCTTGACTCCCCAACTATCGAAGATGTAGCCTCTCTAGGATTTTCCTACTCAAATTTTTCAACTAATTCCACTATATTGTGTCTGTGTCCTATTTTTTCATCAAGACTGTGATATGGTATGGTAGATCAGGAGTGAATGGATAACACTCTGCTTGGAAATGGTAAAGGATTTTTCCATTCACCATTGAAACTATTTGAGATTTTTCCCAAAAAGGAGTAACTTGTGATTTTTTGATGGTGGTGATTGTTGTATGTGGTGTTGTGGATGATGGGAGGGATGTAAGAGTATGTGTGTTTGTTGTGGTTGTGATTATTGAGGTGGTGGTTGAGGTATATAGGGTTTTTTGGTGGTTGCAGAGGTGGAGGAGGGCATTGGTAGTTGAATTGTGGTTGTGGTGGTCTAGGAGTGTATGGATTAGGGTGACCTTAGTATTGTTGGACACGTAGTACTTCCATATGTGGTGGACCATAGGAGCTTTGAAGGGTTGTTATTTGTTTATTTGCAATCTTTCAATCCCCCATGGTCTGGGAAGCAAGTCTCTCCTCGTCATGGCAATATAGGGTCAATGCTAGCTACTCTAGTGAACCTCCATTACCTGGTGACACTCATGAGCCTTGATCCTAAAAAATGAAAAACCATATTGTTGATATCCTTTAAATCATTAGGAATTCAAAGTAAAAAACCCATTGCTTGATGCATTCTAGTAAATTCTAGCATGTGTCGAATTCTTAAAGGATGTTTGCACTTTAAAAAGGAAGACAATGGGAAGGATGTCAAAGAAATATTACTTGACTGATTAATTGAGCTCCATTTTTCAATATGCTCTTCCCATCAAGAAAAAACCCTAGAGTCCCTCTAATCCCATACCGCATTGTTGGTCATCTTATTGAGAATTTTTTGATTGACTTGGGATCTAGTGTGAACCTCGTGCCCTATAGTGTGTATCTTGAATTGGACTAAGGAAAACTGAAGCTAGAAAATTGTACCCTATAAGTGATCAATCTATCAAACTCTCAAGGGGCATGGTTCATGATAAGCTTATGTTTTTTGACATGAAAACATAAATAGTGGTCCTGACAGACTTCATTGTTCAATATATTAAGACGGGTGACAAGAAGCTTCCCATTATCTTGGGAAGCCCTACTTAGATACACTCAATGTTGACATCCATGTGTGGGCACAATGATGGTTATCTTCATGAAGTTGAGATTAAGCCTCAATAGATTCAAGACATCATCACCCCAAGATGATAAAAAGAAGGGCACGATGGAAGAGGAAAGCTTTGAGGACCCCCATGATGATTGTATTGAAAAGAAATTGTCAGTTGTTGAAGATAGAGCCCTTTACTTAAAGAATGTCACCTGAGTTTCAACAATGGATGATTGAAAAGAGCAAAAACTTGCCTATATAAAGGTAGTATACATAGTTATAGTGTGAGGAATTCCATGATGGTTCTATATCTTTCTCACTTGAACTCCATTTTTATACATTTGTTTTATGTGTTAAACAAACTTGATTGTTACAACCCCAATTTTTGGGTTCATTCAGAGAGAAATGTAATTTCTCATATTAAATATATTGGACCAAATAGTGATATGATTTGTTTTGAATAAATGGATTTCATTTACAATAGCCTTAATTATTGTGTTCTGGGTTTTATTGGCTATTGGGCCCAATAACAAGGAAAATTCAATTAATAAATGAATAATCGAGTTTTGAGAAAAGAAAGATGTGGAAATCTCTAGAAGGCAAAAGAATATAATCTAAAGAGGGATTTTTTGCCTATTGGGTTCCTTGGGTCCCAAGGAGTCCAAAGTTGCAAATAAAATGCAATAAGAAAAGAAAATATTAATTAGATATTTCTTTATTAAGAAAGAAATTGAAAACAATAATAAAATGTGGAAAATAAGTGAAAAGAGGTACAATTGAGTTATCATTGGTAGATTTTCGTATCCAAAGGATTTCTAATATTAAAAGGAATTCCAATAAGGAAAATAAAAGAGAGATAAAAGGGAAATCCTCAAAAAGATATATTTTAATAAAAAGATAAGGAGAATATGTGAAATAGACATAAATAAAGGAAAATAGATATTCCCCAATATGGGAATCCATGCCTTTAGGATTTCTTGAGGTCCAAGGGACCCAAAATAACAAGATAATGGCAAAGGTAAAAGGATTACTAATTAATTTTGAATTAATTAATGGATAACTTGGGAGAGAAGGAAGCCATCTCACCCATTGGAATTTGTTCCCCAAATTTCGTGCAAAGCTAGATAATGTCAAGAAAAATGTTCCCTTAAAATTTGAGACAAAATGAGTTATGGTTTGGGAGATATCAATTTCTCAAGTTATCACCAAAATAAAGATTTAATTTTGCAATTTGTAAAGGGAGTTTCCTTTTGGATGAACGCGTGGTTTGAGGACCGTTGGATCTCAATCCAACGCTGGTCGCTCATCTTCAAAGTCCCACACGGACTCGGACTTTGCAGGTTACAGGAAGAAACTTCCATCTCGGATTTCTTACAATTCAATGGGTATGCCATCCTGTTGATAGTCCCTTTGGACTCAAGAGGGGGAACCGCAGATATCCATCCCTATTTTGTTTAGGTTTGGTCGTTGATTTGGGAAGCGCCCAATCCTCGTGAACCTGACCTCAACCCTATATATAGGGGAGGGTCAAGGAGGGAACCAACATCTCTTTTTGTTGGCCCAAATGTTGCGGCGGAGATCATGGAGCATCCTAGTGCCCTCAATTGCTCCAACCATCTTGACCTATGCTCTCGATACCTCAGTGAGCCTCGCCGGAGTCTGGCGAGTAGGAGGGCATTGCGGTGCATTTTTTGCGAACAATTGAACCTGCAATCATCTTCGACAGGGGGAGGAGGAGCTCCCTGATCCATCTCCTTGCTCACAGGTGGCCAGCATCCCAAAGTCAACCTCGTGGTTGACCATCACTGCTACCGCAATGAGGTCGAGAGGTAGAAGAAGAAGAGGATCTGCAGATTTACCAAACTACCCCGCTGCGTCTTCTTTCCTGGTAAGGGTTTTTTCGTCCTTGGTTTCTTTTGATTGCAAGGGAAGGGCGCGCGTGATCCTGGTCACTGGATCCTAAGTGGACCAGCAGACCATGGATCAAACGATCCACAATTTTTCTAAAAATAACAAATAAAGCAATAAAAGGGTTTTCTCTATAAAAATCATATCTTGAGCTAGAAAACTCGGATGAGGAAAATTAATACATGAAAAATGATTATAAAAATATGAGGGATACATTAAAAATGGTTTGGACACCTAAATCAGTATATTGTTGCAAAAGTGCATATTTTGATGGAAAAAAGTGTTAATTTGTGATTAGAAAACATAATTGTTGATAAAAGATAGATTTAATCTTGCAAAGGAGTTAATTCGAGCATTATTAACTTGATTAATGAAAAAGATGGATTTTAACTTGTTTTGATGATGGAATTGCAAGGTTTAGGGTTTTAAACCTAATATGTTGATTAATATGCTTAGAAATCCTAAATTAGGGGAAAAGAAAAGAAAAGTGCTTATAATCTGAAATTAGGGTTTCCTATTACTAAAAGATGAAATTAGAACCTTTTGTGAAAGAAAGATGAAATAATTAGGGTTTGTAAGTGATTTGGTAAAATTAGGGTTTAAATTAATAAAAATGAGGTGGAACCCTAATTATGCTCAAAACCCTAAAAAGGACAAATAACCCTAGGAAACAACTAGGATTAATATATCATGATGACATGATTAATGATAGAAGAATTGGATGCCTTTTCAGGATCAACCTGTGTGTACTTGCTTGATTTCTTGATTGGTTGAGTTATTTTTGCATTCAAGTCTTCTTAACATGTATGTGGTTAATTATGAATAACTGCCTTAGTTTCCCGAGAATTTTCTGGATGGTTAATTGCATTGAATACAAATTATCAGTTTGGATGTTCATACTTGCAAATCATAAAGTCACTATGATTATCACATTAATAATAGAAGTTTGTATTCTCGCACCTACATGCCACCCTAATGGATGATGCCAAAGGTCAGGCACAGATGGGTAGACCAATGGGCACCATGAGTGGTGACCCCAGGCACCAAGCTCGGGAATGAGAAGGTGGCCTATGATATTGAATGACTAATGGGCACTAAGAAGGGTGACCCCAGGAACCAAGCTCGGGATTGAGAAGGTGGCCTTAAGTCATTGGCAAAAGAAACCCTAAGGTGGGTATGCCAGGGTTAGGGCAAAAGTGGTGGAGAATGTCATACTGAAAAGTGTAAATTGACTTGTTAATTAACTTGATTGTGATAATTAGATTGTCATCCATACGTGCAAACTTTTGGTTGTCCCCACATACCAGTATATTTTGATATGCTGATTGACATTTTGTTTGTCGGCGTTTTAGGTACAAGTTCGAAAAGCACAAATAGTAAAGTGACACATCGTGAAAATAAGAAGTAAAGTACAAGGAGGGTTAGATAGAATAATTCAAGTTGTGGATAGATAGTTTTCCAAATCTTTCAAAAGGTATGCAAAGTTTTATTTTGTACCAGTTTTCAGTTTAGTTGGTAAAATTTAATAATTGTTATTGATTAATTGTTGAACGTTTGATCATGTTAATTGGGATAACGGAATTGACCTTTTGGTCTCCCTTAATTGGGGGTTATCAGGAGGCGGGGTTGTAACAATTGGTATCAGAGCATAGTTTTCTCATATAATCATTAATAATTATTAAATTTTACAAATTCCATAGAATTGAGGGAGTTATTAGAGGATTTTCCGAAAGACTGAGGTGTCTAGAAAAGGATCACTTCTGGGGGATGGTAATATTTTCCTCCGCACTGCTAGTCAGAATACGAGGACTCTCGGATTGTGTGACTGCCTGGATGATGTCTTAGGATATGACTCAAAATAAGATACATTTAGGACTCTCTCATCTTGTTCATCCCTTCTCAACTCAAATTCTATTAAAGACCTTAAGAATTAGGGTTTTCTCTCTTTCCCTCACCCTCAGGAGGTATGGGTACGGTTGATAAGGATTAAGGGATCCTCCACCAAATTAATAAAAAGCATGTAAATAAGATGTCATGAACATAAGCTTAATAGAGTAAGCGTAAAAGAATAGATACATGCTTAGGTCGTATGACATGAGTTGTCATTGCCCTCAGGAGAGACCTAAGGATAGACCTCCTTGGCAGGAGGATGAGTAGAGAGAGTTAGTCTTGGAGGTAGAGACCTCCATTAAAAGTAGAGACCGAGCACATACTATGAGGATGATGTTAATCCTAACCCTAAGTGGAGGTTAGAGAGAGAGATGACATGATGAGTTGGATGTCATGGTTGATAGAGTGTTTGGATGGACATGCCTCTGGATTTCCATACGAGCCATGAAAGGTTGGATAACCTAGCATCTTTGGCAACCCAACCCTGGGAAGAGTCGTGCATGTTTGAGCAAAGGATAGCTCCTTCATGGATGAGGTTAGAGAAGAACCTATAGAAACCTTATCGGATGTTGCAAGTAGGATATAGCTTGCACCCAGATTACATTAGTAGTACGAGTAGTAAGTTAAAACCAAGACCAGAAGGACAGGATGGATGGCTAATGAGATAAGCATAAGGGGCTATGGATAATCATGAGCAAACATAAGTTTGAGCATAGGCTTCACCCATGTAGAGGTATGCCTATGAGCTTGATCCTTCATGGAGAGAGGACCTCTAGTAGTATGGTTGGATGTGGAGTTAGCTCTAGAGAGAGAAAGCAGGACCCCAGCAAGGAGGTTTGAAAGCCTAAAACCCCAAGAGATGAGGAACAATGGGGAGTTCAGGACGACGCGACCTAAGTGGATGATAGTGGTTGCCTTATGCTTGACCCCTGGAGGATGATGATATAACGGTAGCCTTTAGAGGAACCAAACCCTAGAGAGAGGATGAGGCTTCTGGTACCTATGTTCCTATGGTATAGATGTTTACCTTCAGACATAGGAAGAAGAGTTTGTTAGACCTAGAAAGGTTTAGTAACAGGTTGTGAGGCCTTATACCTAGTTGGTTGTCCTTGAGGAGGACTCAACTCTGAGGTTTTGCTCATATAAAAGGATCAGGGAAGTACATGACATACCTTGGACATGCTTAACTCGTGGTTAACATATTTAGCATGCAGTTGGACACCTAAAAGTGAACCTAGGGTTCCTAGACCTAAGAGGGGAAGTGAAGTACCTGAACCTCGTGACGAGATTTGAGTCTCTATAGTTTTGAGCATGGTACTCCTCATGTTTAGAGGAAAGGAAACCCCTTAGTTAAAGGTATGTTTGATGAACCCCTCACAGCTAAGTTGGTCTAATGTTGAGGATGAGAACAAGTGTAACCTAGCATGGTTTTGTAGGTGTCTGCTTGTGCCTTAGTAGCTTGCTAGGGCTAAGCATGCTCATGTGGATGCAGACCCTAAACATAAGGACAGGTGTGACCTTGTTGTCAAGTGGTGTAGTTTCCTCCCATCCTAGGAGAGGGACCCTTTAGTAGGGTGTATACCAGTTTTGTTGGTTTTAAGATAACCTAAAGAGGTCTCATAGGATCTTGAGAAGCTAAGTGAAAATTACGTGGTATGAGGATCAACTTGTAGACCCATAGATAACTATCTCTAAGTGCATGTGGATGTGTTACCATAGAGGTAATCAGTATGGGGCCTGACCAAGGAAGGCAAGTCGCCATGACCCCTGTGAAAGGATGAAAGACAACCCATGAATGCAGAAAGAGATGATGAAGGCTTGGGTAAGGTTCTATGTTGGACATGTACTGTAATGGAATCCTAAGTCAATCCTAGGGTCAGATAGGGATAAGACTGATGAAAGTAGGAGTTTCCTAATTCCCTAGTTGCACATGACCATAGGGTCGGGAGGTAACTACTATCATTGTCTGAGGGCCCTGGGTTAGGAGATTGATCACCTTCATGAACTCATGGGACCCAAAGGGCAGATGAGTAGGGCACTCTTTGGATGCATAAGGGAAAAGGGATGACCCCAAAAGTGTTGACACCCTATAGACTTAGAGGAGATGACCAAGGATTGTTTGGTGACCCAAGTAGGTTCCAGATCAGTTTTCCATGGAAGTAACTTTGATATCAAGATGATTGTCAAGTAGAGACATATGTGGCACGTTTCAACTTAGATTTGAAAGTGTACTGGCAAGGTGGGTTGTACTATCTCTACTCTTGGAATAGGAAGAACTCTGTATTTGGACTACAGCCAAATGCTTATTTCCTCTTGTTATGGGAGTGATAGATAGGACAGTACGCATGCCTTACACCAAGGATAAAGATGATGTAAGTTGGAACGTTGCTACAAGGTATGAGGATAGAGATGATAACATACCTTTGTGGAGCGAATAGTTCATGGATGGTTTACAAAGACTAAGAGTATTAAGGATATCATCTTGTGAGGATGTTTTATCTTGAACTAGGTGGATTTTTGCAAGTGTTACAAGGAATCACAAGGTTGAGTTTGATCACCATGAGGATGAGCTTAGAGTTTCTTGATGAAGACAAACTTAGAGTTGAGATGAGATAATAAGTGGAATACATGGAGGTGTATGTCTTCAACATTACCTAACACCTAAGGAGGTGAAGTGGTAATGAATGCTTTGGTTGAGATATAGTTGCCTAGTTTAGCTGGAAGCTAGAAGAAGTTGAGGTTGTTAGGCTAACCCTAAGTTTGAAAAAGAGATAAGTATGGCTAACACTCATATGTAACAATATTGGTTGATCAAGTTAGTAGTTGTTTGGTTATCCAGCCTAGGCCTTGATGCAATAAAAGGATGGTTGTAGAACCTCAGATGCACTTCTTTGGATAGGAAGGTAATAAAACCCTGATGAGAGTGGTTTAGGGTTTCTGAGGAATCAATCTTGAGGAATCATGACATACAGGAGATCATGGTTTAAGATCACCAAACACCGTGATACTACAAAGATAGTAAGTGATAGTAGTACTTGGGATGCTTAATATGATATTGCATGTAGCATGTGGCCATGCAAGTTAGGAGGTGAAGGACAAACACCAGTAACCTGGTGCATGGATATAAAGTATAAAGAGTTCCCGAGAGGGAATGGGAGTTCATCACTGTGGATGTTGTGAGTCTCCTCTAGACCAAGGAAGGTCAATTTTCAAAATGGGTTATGGTAGATCACCTTACCTAGATAACATGAGAAAGAAAGAATGTTGTCAAGGGACGGATTTAGTTAAACTACTTAAGAGAGAGAGATGGTTCAACTTCACCATGATGAGAGTTCAAAAGTTCTTGAGTGTGACCTAAAGGTTCACTTCCATGAAGGTGGAAGTAGATACATGAAGAACTCGATGTTAGTACCGCTCTTCACCCCTAACTAATGGTTAGTATGATCCAGACTAGAGGGTCTGATGAGAGCAAGTGTGCTTGTTCAGGGTGATACAAAGAGATAGTTCTTAACATGTGATGTTAACCACCATAGCCTTTATCGGGATGAAAGAAGTTCTATAGGGAGGTTGTGTCGGTCACCACTTCATTAATATGATGTTGGTGAAGGAGGCCTCACGAAGGTCAGAAAAGAACCACAGTGTGTGCAGATGAAGTCGCTTTGATTGTGCAATGGCTGAGAGAGAGCCCAGAGATGAAATGAGTCGTGAGATGATGCAAAGCAGACTGACATGCAGTTCACTGTGGGAGAATATGTGATGTGAAAATCCGACCCCTCTAAGATGTAGCTGAGAAAGTTGAGTCCCTGATATATGGGTCCATTTGATATGGATTGGTGGAGAAGGTTGTGTTTTGTTGGTATATGTATGCCCGTAGAGCCATCCCAAGCGATTGCATGGAGTCGGATATTAATTAATCAATTAATGTGATTATTTGGTTAATTAATGAATTCTGGAATATTCTAATTAATCCATGAGCATTTTAATTAACGCAACACTTCTATTTACCGATGGGTTTAGGAAACCCTATTTCCCTTCGTATCATGTTTAAAGGAGGATTGACGGCCGATATCTATATAAGATAGAGAGAGGTTTTTCAATTTACGCTCACACATGTAAACCCTAGCCGTCATCATCCTTAGGAGAGAAAGGAGAGAAACGTGCCGCTAGCACACCGCCGCAGAGACACGACTCCTTCCCGTCGGCTTGGGAAGCGCAATGTGGAGTTTCGTCCATTCATGTGGATGAAGTAGAGACGCAGACGCCTTGACGCCTGCGTTCGGAGGACGTCGACAACTACCACCTGTACGCGCTATGAGCGGCGTACATCACTGCCGCAAAGGAGCGCCGCCGGATCAACCTGTGACAGCGAACGGGAGAGAAGTTCTGTCCGTGTAGGTTAGCAGTGTTGCACCATCGTGCAACGAGATATTGCCGGACTTGCTCTGTGATAAGGTATATCCCGCAAACACTCCTTCTAAATACATTGTTGTCGACGAGATCATGTTTCGGGTTGCGTGGATTTTATTTCTTCCGCCGCGCATGTTTTCTCCACAAAACCCAACAGTGGTATGAGAGCATCGTCGATCTACGGCATATTTGGATTAGTTTCAATATGATCGAATCGTTGTATACTATTTTTATGTTGCATACTATGCGAATTAAACCTGCTAATGTGCAAATCTAAACCTAATTCCACATACGCCGCAGGCTTCTATTTTTGACGTTTTGGACGGGGTCGACTATGGAAAATATTGATTTTCCTAAGTGCACGGAAGTGAAATTCCGTATACCTTTCAGGGGCTCTGCCCCTGAGACCCCATGAGGGGCGGCCTCCCCTCGACCCCCATTCACTGACTGGGCAGTGGGATCCCTGCACAGGGGCGCTGCCCCTGTGTACCCAACATTGTCTGCGTGGGAGTCAAAAAAAAATTAATGGGGAATGTCCCGCATTACAAGTATTGTAATTTTAATATGTATATATGTATATCTAGATAAACCTATGATACCATACACGTCGCCTTTAAAATATGTTTTATGTGGTGAGTGCATGCACGGTTATGGCCTAGTATCCCCTTTTGTGAATGTTGTGAATGAATGTGGATGTCAATCTTGTGGATATGCTTGTTTGTGAATTCTATGGATGTATAATGGTTACATATGGATCCTTTTTATAAAGTATTCGGCTTGCATGCTGAGCCTCATCTCTTATTTCAAAGTGTAATTAATTCTTTCCTTTTATATTTGTACTCACATGATGTAAAAGAGATAGGATTAGTTTTAGTTTTTGTAAACTTGATGTAAGGAGGACCTTTGAAGATCCAAATCCAAGGAGTGTCCATGGAGAAGCACCATGAAGATCTAATTCCAAGAAGAAACCTGAAGATCCAACTCCAAGGAGCGTCCATGGAGAAGCAACAAGAAGATCCCATTCCAAGAAGCAACTTGAAGTTCCAACCTCACGAAGCATCCATGAAGTTGTTCATTGTAATGTTGATCATTACAGGCTTACAGGTTGATTCACAGGTGTTGCATGAGAAGCATAAGACCATAGGTGGACCGTAATCCTTTGTTGCTCCAAAGGATTATAATAGTATGGCCATAACAGATGTATTTGTGTTTGTGATTGCATGTCTATCGTTTGTGGTTGTGGATATAGTAGTATATGATACGTACTATAAGTATGTGGTGTTTGGATACGTATATGTATTAATAAAACCCCTCAATTAATAATATTAAGTTTTAGTTGCCTTCCATAAAGCAACACACATGAAAAGCTTGATCGACTATGTGTGGGCACGCCTCCGTGTGGTACATTGTCTATCTCGTGGAAGTGTGATGGTGGGTGTGTGGGTCTGCCTCCGCAGGGTGCACACTCATCGTGTTGTCTTATGGGTTGGACTTAACTAGGGAACCTTGATATGATCAAGTACCTAGAGGCACACAGATGCATCATGGCAAGGAGTTGTGCATGATCATCTATCCAAGAGTTGCATATGATGCAATTGGCAAAAGTTGCCTACCTTAGTATTTGGTCTTTGACGCCGGCGTTGGCTGGGCATTGATCCAATTATTTTGGGTCTTGGCTCACTAGAAGGTTGTGCGTTGCAATCTTCCGAGTTGATAGTGAGGGATATCAATTTGAATAAAATAGTGGGAGCATAATTAATTAAAGGCCTAATTAATCTCGTTAATCAAATCTTTACAAGTCAAAATGTTTTGGACTAAATGCAAATTTTTCTTTTGTAGCAATCAAATGGCAACCAACACTCACACTTTCTCATTGCGATCAGTCCTTGAGAAGGACAAACTTATCAGAACCAACTTTCAAAACTGGTTTAGGACGCTGAGAATTGTTCTCACACATGAGCGTAAGCTCTATGTCCTTGAAACACCAGAGCCAGAGGAGCCCACCGTAAATGTGCCCAAGGCTGAAAAGGATGCTTACAAGAAGCACCTTGATGATGTCGTGGATGTCAAGTGCCTGATGTTGTCCTCAATGAACTATGAGTTGCAAGAGCAACATGAGAACATGAATGTCATGGAGATGGTAACACATCTCAAGAACATGTATCAACATCAAGCAAGACAGGAGAGATATGATGTCTTAAAGGCTTTGTTCAAAAGCAAGATGAAAGAGGGAGACTCAGTTGGCACCCATATACTCACCTTGATTGGGTACGTGGAAAGCCTATCTAAGCTGGGATTTCCCCTAGGTCAAGAGTTGGCCACTGATGTGATTCTACAATCGTTGCCTGAATCATATAATCATTTTGTCATGAACTACAACATGAACAATTTTGACAAGCCGTTGTCAGACTTGTTAGGCATGTTGAGGATAGCTGAAGCACAGATGAAGAAAGACAAGCCCAAGTCTGTGATGGTGATCAACAAGGCAAAGGGAAAGTCAAAAGGCAAAAGCAAGGCTAAGAAAGGTTCTAAAGCCGGGCAGAAGACAAAGTCATCCGTGCTCAAAGCTAAAGGTGGGATCTCCAAAGAAGGCAGTTGTCACCATTGTCACCAGCCTGGACATTGGAAAAGAAATTGTCCTCTCTACCTGGAGGAATTGAGGAGGAAGAAGCAGGGGATAGAGATCTCCACTTCAGGTATATGCATTATTGAGATAAACTTAAAATACTTCTTCATCATGGGTACTGGATACTGGATGTGGATCTCACATATGTTCTAATATGCAGGATCTGATAAGAAGTAAGCCTTTACGAAAGGGCCAAGTCGAGCTATGGGTTGCTAATGGAGCAAGAGTTTCTGCCACTGCAGTTGGATTTATTAGTTTATCTTTGCCTACGGGCCTTGTAATAGAATTAGAGAATTGCTATTATGTACCTGCCATTAATAGAAATATTATTTCTGTATCTTGTATGGACAAGAGTGGATTTGAATTTCACATTAAGAATGGAATTATTTCTATATCTAAAGATGAGATCTTTTATGGCAATGCCCCTATGTCTTATGGTATCTACTTATTAGAACTTGAGACTAGCATATATAACATAAATACTAAAAGGTCAAAACTTGACAACTCAAACAAAACATTCTTATGGCATTGTCGTCTTGGGCACATAAACGAGAAGCGCATATCTAGACTCCATAAGGATGGTTATCTAGACTCTTTTGATTTTGAATCATTAGAGACATGTGAGGCATGTTTATTAGGGAAGATGACCAAAACTCCTTTCACTGGACATAGTGAGAGAGCCAGTGATCTTCTAGGGCTCATACATACTGATGTATGTGGACCTTTTAGATCAAATGCTAGAGGAGGCTATCAATACTTCATTACCTTCACTGATGACCTCAGTAGGTATGGCTATGTATATCTTATGAAACACAAGTCAGAAACTCTTGAAATGTTCAAGACTTTCATGAATGAAGTAGAGAAGCAACTTGGTAAGAGTATTAAAGAACTCCATTCAGATCGAGGTGGTGAATACTTAAGCCAAGAGTTTGAGGACCTTCTGAGAGACTGTGGTATTATATCACAATGGACTCCACCTGGTACACCACAACATAATGGTGTGTCAGAAAGAAGGAATCATACATTATTATACATGGTACGATCAATGATGAGTTCAGCCGAACTTCCAATATCGTTCTGAGGATATGCTCTTGAAACTGCAGTGTTTACACTTAACCGTGTACCTTCCAAATCGGTTCAAAAGACACCATATGAGATGTGGAATGGGAATCGTCCCAATTTGTCTATGTTAAAGATTTAGGGATGTGAAGCTTATGTTAGGAAACAATTTCCTAAAAAGCTTGGACCCAAATTGGAAAAATGCTATTTTTTTGGATACCCCAAGGAAACTCGGGGATACTACTTCTACACACCAACTGACAACAAAGTGTTTGTTGCTAGGACTACTGTAATTCTTGAAAAGGAATTTATTTCCAAAGGAATTAGTGGGAGGAATGTAGAGCTCGAAGAAGTTCGAGACCAACAAGAAAGCAGAGAATCTGAGGAGGTACATAAGGAACATGAAGACTCACAAGTTATTGTGGAATTTCAAGTTCCAAATGTAACACAGGAACCTCGTAGGTCTAATAGGACACGACTTGAGCCTGAGAGATTTGGATTTCTCGTGACTCAAGACAGTGATGAATTGGGCATAGCAGATGAGCCAACTTCCTATCTAGAAGCTACTAAGGGACCAGAATCTGAGAAATGGCTCGAAGCCATGAGATCTGAGATGGAATCCATGTACACCAACAAGGTATGGACCTTGGTGGATCCACCCAAAGGGGTAAGACCCATAGGGTGCAAGTGGGTCTTTAAGAAGTAGACTGACATGGATGGAAATGTTCAAACCTATAAAGGTATATTGGTTGCAAAAGGATTCTGTCAAATTCAAGGTGTTGATTATGATGAGACCTTCTCACCAGTTGCCATGGTTAAATCCATCAGGATCATGCTTGCCATTGCAGCCTATCATGACTATGAGATTTGGTAGATGGATGTTAAAACAGCATTCCTTAATGAGAATTTACTCGAGGATGTGTACATGACACAACCTGAGGGTTTTATTGATCCAAAGGAAGCCAATAAAGTCTATAAGATACAAAGGTCAATCTATGTATTGAAGCAAGCATCTCGGAGCTGGAATCTACGTTTTGATGAAGTAGTCAAAAAGTTTGGCTTTAGTCAAAATGAAGATGAACCTTGTGTTTACAAAAGGGAAATGGCATCCCTACTCTTCAGACAGTAAAAGGTTGGCTAGGGAAGACCTTCTCTATGAAGGATTTAGGCGAAGCATCCTATATACTAGGGATCAAGATCTATAGAGATAGATCTAGAAGGCTTCTAGGCCTAAGCCAGAGCACATACATTGACAAGGTGTTAAAGAGGTTTAGCATGGAGGGTTCTAAGAGAGGTAGCTTGCCCATGTCCCATGGGGTTGCAATCTCTAAATCCCAATGTCCTAGTTCATGTGATGAACGGGCACGCATGAGCAAGATTCCATATGCATCAGCAATTGGATCTATCATGTACGCGATGTTATGTACTCGTCCTGATGTGTCGTATGCTTTAAGCATGATGAGCCGGTATCAGTCAGATCTAGGTGAATGTCACTGGACATCCGTAAAGAATATCCTAAAGTACTTGAGAAGGAGTAAGGATCAATTCTTGGTATACGGTGGTGAGGAAGAGCTCGTGGTAAAGGGTTACACCGATTCTAGCTTCCAAACTGACAAAGATGAATACAGATCGCAATCTGGATTTGTGTTTTGCCTGAACAACGGAGCTGTGAGCTGGAAGAGTTCCAAGAAAGAGACGGTTGCGGATTCTACAATAGAGGCTGAATATATTTCCGCATCTAATGCTGTGAAGGAAGTTGTGTGGATCAAGAAGTTCATTTCTGAACTTGGAGTGGTTCCAAGCGCTGGTGATGCAATTGAGTTGTTTTGCGACAACAATGGAGCAATTACACAGGCTAAAGAACCAAGATCGCACCAACATTCCAAACATATTCTACGGTGGTTCCATCTCATACAAGAGATCGTACAATGAGGAGATGTGAAGATTTGCAGAGTACCTACAGAAAGCAATGTGGCTGCCCGCTCACAAAAGCACTTTCACAGCAGAAACATGACGGACATGTTCACTTGGATTGAGATTCATGAGTGATTGGGTATAAGTGTAAGTGGGAATCTGTTGGTATGTATGCCCATAGAGACTATCATTCGATGATTGTAATGGGATACTATGTAAATGATTTGTAATACTACATTGATCATATCAATAAAGGCAAGTTTCCAATCTATATGTTTGTGTTTTATATTGTGAGATGACCATAAAACTTATAGATGTCTATAGAATGATATACTCAATGAGATATGTCTTTGGGTTGATGACCTGAATAGTGAGATCATATGTATGCTAAGAGTATGTATTCTTTTTTTGTCCCTAATCGGTTGTTATTGTGGAAATATCCATAGACATCAATAACACATAAGATTATAATGTATGTTGGTTGATGGAAGAATCTCATTATCCATGATATGGAGATATCAAATCAAATACATAGATACTTGTTAGAGAACAGTGTATCGGATAGACCCACCTTGAGAGTGACACATGGATACCATGATTGGTAGTTAGAGTCACATCTCATAATGATGGTGGTGATTGTGGTTATTAGACCTGAAGTCACTACACTTATCACATGTCGTTCGGTGTACTTTGACATCATCCACCATGGTCCTGAATAAGGATTGCCATAAAGATGGTGCTTGGGTGCACTGTGACACATGGGGATGACTGTGATGATGTAGATGGAATTTGTCCTTCCTACGGGAGTTTGATATTCCGGCCACTTGATAAGCAAGACTGAGAAATGCATGGCCATGCTGATGTGAGTCAATATGTGATATTGAGCTTACATATATCTCAGACAGTCTGCTCTAGTTCAAGGAACATGGATTGAACATTGAAAAGGATAAAAATTCCATGACTCGAGTTCAATCCGGATATCAGCGACAAAGGAATTGTACAATCACTATAACACCAATCATGAATGATAGGTTAAGTTGTTCTCCAACTTCTCCAATTACTTGGGTAGAAATGAAGTCTTGCTAGATACCAATCATTGCTTGTAAAATCATAATATGATTATGGATATCACTGCCAATGTAATTTGGAGCCTATCGGGTCACACGCATAGGATGTGTTGGAATAGGAGTATAATTGTGGATTTGATTGGAATTGCTCCGAATCACATTGATTACTAAAATGTTTATGTAATGGATTAGAATAATAGTGGAGTGACTGGCTCTAAGTGCAAGTGGGAGTCTGTTGGTATATGTATGCCCGTAGAGCCATCCCAAGTGATTGCATGGAGTCAGATATTAATTAATCAATTAATGTGATTATTTGGTTAATTAATAAATTCTGGAATATTCTAATTAATCCACGAGCGTTTTAATTAACGCAACATTTCTGTTTACCGATGGGTTTAGGAAACCCTATTTCCCTTCGTATCCTGTTTAAAGGAGGATTGATGGTCGATATCTATATAAGATAGAGAGAGGTTTTTCAGTTTACGCTCACGCACGTAAACCCTAGCCGTCATCGTTCTTAGGAGAGAAAGGAGAGAAATGTGCCGCTAGCACGCCGCCGCAGAGACATGACTCCTTCCCGCCGGCTTGGGAAGCGTGACGTGGAGTTCCGTCCATCCATGTGGATGAAGTAGAGACGCAGACGCCTTGACGCCTGCGTTCGGAGGACGTCGACAACCACCACCTGTACGCGCTACGAGCGGCGTACATCACTGCCGCAAAGGAGCACCGCCGGATCAACCTACGATAGTGAACGGGAGAGAAGTTCCGTCCGTGTGTGTTAGCAGTGTTGCACCGTCGTGCAACGAGATATCGCCGGACTTGCTCCGCGATAAGGTATATCCCGCAAACACTCCTAAATACATTGTTGTCGACGAGATCTTGTTTCGGGTTGCGTGGATTTTATTGCTTCCGCCGCGCATGTTTTCTCCACAAAACCCAACATGTTTAGCCTTACCCCTCAGGATAACATGATGTATAATGTATTACATGAGTCCGGTCTAGAGCACTATGTGAGGTACCCAAGCCATGTGTTGAGCCCTGAATCTATTCAGCTTTTGAGAGGTTGAATTGTCCTGAGTCACCTATGAGGGTATGATATACCAAGGTGAGAAAGAACTCAGATGGAAGAATATGAGATGATGAAGGTTCTTGGGAAGCACCATGGAAAGGGTGAAGCCACATGGGAGCTCTGATGGACATAAGAAAGACTTATCCTGTTTGTTTGTTTGCTTGATGGAATTTTGAGGACAAAATTCTTATAAGAGGGGAAGGATGTAACAACCCCAATTTTTGGGTTCATTCAGAGAGAAATGTAATTTCTCATATTAAAGATATTGGAACAAATAATGATATAATTTGTTTTTAATAAATGGATTTCGTTTACAACAACCTTAATTATTGTGTTGTGGGCTTTATTGGCTATTGGGACCAATAACAAGGAAAATTCAATTAATAAATGAATAATCGAGTTTTGAGAAAAGAAAGATGTGAAAATCTCTAGAAGGAAAAAGAATGTAATCTAAAGAGGGATTTTGTGCCTCTTGGGTTCCTTGGGTCCCAAGATGTCCAAAGTTGCAAACAAAATGCAATAAGAAAAGAAAAGATTAATTAGATATTTCTTTATTAAGAAAGAAATTGAAAACAATGATAAAATGTGGAAAATAAGTGAAAAGAGGTACAATTGAGTTATCCTTGGTGGATTTTCATATCCAAAGGATTTCTAATATTAAAAGGAATTCCAATAAGGAAAATAAAAGAGAGATAAAAAGAGAAATCCTCAAAAAGAGATATTTTAATAAAAAGATAAGGAGAATATGTGAAATATACATAAATAAAGGCAAATAGATATTCCCCAATATGGGAATCCGTGCCTTTAGGATTTCTTGAGGTCCAAGGGACCCAAAATAACAAGATAATGGCAAAGGGAAAAGGATTACTAATTAATTTTGAATTAATTAATGGATAACTTGGGAGAGAAGGAAGGCGTCTCACCCATTGGAATTTTTTTCCCCAAATTTCGTGCAAAGCTAGATAATGTTAAGACAAACGTTCCCTTAAAATTTGAGACAAAAATGAGTTATGGTTTGGGAGATATCAATTTCTCAAGTTATCACCAAAATAAAGATTTAATTTGGCAATTTGTAAAGGGAGTTTTCTTTTGGATGAACGCGTGCTTTGAGGACCGTTGGATCTCAATCCAATGTTGGTCGCTCATCTTCACAGTCCCACACAGACTGGGACTTTGCAGGTTACAGGAAGAAACTTCCATCTCGGATTTCTTACAATCCAGTGGGTATTCCAGCCTGTTGATAGTCCCTTTGGACTCAGAAGGGGGAACCGCGGAGATCCATCCCTATTTTGTTTAGGTTTTGTCATTGATTTGGGAAACACCCAATCCTTGTGAACTTGACCTTGACCCTATATATAGGGGAGGGTCAAGGAGGGAACCAACATCTCTTTTTGTTGGCCCAACTGTTGCGGCGGAGAGCAAGGAGCATCCTATTGCCCTCAATTGCTCCAACCATCTTGACATGTGCTCTCGATACCTCAGTGAGCCTCACCGGAGTCCGACAAGTAGGAGGGCATTGCGGCGTGTTTTTTGCGAACAATTGAACCTGCAGTCATCTTCGACGAGGGGAGGAGGAGCTCCCTGACATATCACCTTGCTCGCAGTTGGCCAGTATCCCAAAGTCAACCTCGCGGTTGACCATCACTGCTACCGCGACAAGGTCGAGAGGTAGAAGAAGAAGAGGATCTGTGGATTTACCAAACTACCCCGCTGTGTCTTCTTTCCTGGTAAGGGTTTTTTCGTCCTTGGTTTCTTTTGATTGCAAGGGAAGGGCGCACGTGATCCTGGACACTGGATCCTAAGTGGACCAGCAGACCACGGATCAAACGATCCACAATTTTTCTAAAAATAACAAATAAAGCAATAAAAGGGTTTTCTCTATAAAAATCATATCTTGAGCTAGAAAACTCGGATGAGGAAAATTAATACATGAAAAATGATCATAAAAATATGAGGGATGCAATAAAAATGGTTTGGACACCTAAATCAGTATATTGTTGCAAAAGTGCATATTTTGATGGAAAAAGTGTTAATTTGTGATTAGAAAACCTAATTGTTGATAAAAGATAGATTTAATCTTGCAAAGGAGTTAATTCGAGCATTATTAACTTGATTAATGAAAAAGATGGATTTTAACCTATTTTGATGATGGAATTGCAAGGTTTAGGGTTTTAAACCTAATATGTTGATTAATATGCTTAGAAACCCTAAATTAGGGGAAAAGAAAAGAAAAGTGCTTATAATCTGAAATTAGGGTTTCCTGTTACTAAAAGATGAAATTAGAACCTTTTGTGAAAGAAAGATGAAATAATTAGGGTTTGTAAGTGATTTGGTAAAATTAGGGTTTAAAGTAATAAAAATGAGGTGGAACCCTAATTATGCTCAAAATCCTAAAAAGGACAAATAACCCTAGGAAACAACTAGGATTAATCGATCATGATGACATGACTAATGATAGAAGAATTGGATGCCTTTTCAGGATCAATATGTGTGTACTTGCTTGATTTCTTGATTGGTTGAGTTATTTCTGCATTCAAGTCTGCTTAACAGGTATGTGGTTAATTATGAATAACTGCCTTAGTTTCCCAAGAATTTTCCGGATGGTTAATCGCGTTGAATACAAATTATCAGTTTGGATGTTCATACTTGCAAATAATAAAGTCACTATGATTATCACATTAATAATAGAAGTATGTATTCTCGCACCTACATGCCACCCTGATGAATGATGCCAAAGGTCAGGCCCAGATGGGTAGACCAATGGGCACCATGAGTGGTGACCCCAGGCACCAAGCTCGGGAATGAGAAGGTGGCCTATGATATTGAATGACTAACGGTCACTAAGAAGGGTGACCCCAGGCACCAAGCTCAGGATTGAGAAGGTGGCCTGAAGTCATTGGCAAAAGAAACCCTAAGGTGGGTATGCCAGGGTTAGGGCAAAAGCGGTGGAGAATGTCATACTAAAAAGCATAAATTGAGTTGTTAATTAACTTGATTGTGATAATTAGATTGTTATCCATACGTGCAAACTTTTGGTTGTCCCCACATACCAGTATATTTCGATATGCTGACCGACGTTTTGTTTGTCTGCGTTTTAGGTACAAGTTTGAAAAGCACAAACAGTAAAGTGGCACATCGTGAAAATAAGAAGTAAAGTACAAGGAGGGTTAGATAGAATAATTCAAGTTGTGGATAGATAGTTTTCCAAAGCTTTCAAAAGGTATGCAAAGTTTTATTTTGTACCAGTTTTCAGTTTAGTTGGTAAAATTTAATAATTGATATTGATTAATTGTTGAACCTTTGATCCTGTTAATTGGGATAACGGCACCGACCTTTTGGTCTCCCTTAATTGGGGGTTACCAGGAGGTGGGGCCGTAACATTGATAGTTTTGTTGTTTTTTATTCATCTTAGAACTTGAATCTAGCTCGAAGAATGATGCATGAAGTGACCAAGACATAGGAAGGTCAATGTAAAAAATAGAACAATGTGAATTGAACTAAAAATCTAGAAGAAATCCACCACCATGGTTGTTCTCACCATATCAGCCATGGTTCTAGCCGACTAGAATGGTCATTCTCCAAATAATATCCGTGTTGGCCCAGGGACACCCCACTTGAGTCACACATATGCCCCCCTATTGATGCTTAGACACCAGAGCTTCATGATCATTACTCTATCATGCTAAGCCTTTATGTCATGTTGAGGACATCTTGGTTCAAAAGCTTGGGTTGGTAAGGTGCTAAGCCATTGTTTTTCTTTGTTCCTTTATTATAATTTTTTTTAAGATGATCAAACTACTTGACTAATACCCATACTTGTATAGTTTACACTTTCATTACATATTGCATACTTGCATGCCACGTAGTTTGTTTCCTTGTATTTGTTTATAATCTTTCAATATTTTTGCATTTTGTTGATATGCGACTAATTCACAATGCATAGAATGTATATTTTTCTAAATTCTTGTGTATAAATCTTATAATATGCTTTCAAGTTCATATCCTAGGTCTTGGTGTGAATAGGGACACTTAGCACCAATTTTTCATTTTTCCCAAATTTGAGACATTTTTTCCTAAAAGTTGTTCTATCTTAACGTCTTGTTTTTAATTGGAATTCAAATGAATGACCTTTTATGAATGTAACTTTCTCCCCTTTGTATGATGGTTTGACTTATATAGTTTCATGCTTGAATTTAACATATTATTTAGTTCCCTTTGATTGTGTTATATGGCTCCTGGAAATTAAAGCAAGTTGTAAATCCTTAGTGTTTTTTATCATAGCTTGTGAAAGGAATGTAGTTGACACAATTTGATGATTATGTAATGAGTCGAACCTGAGAGGGGATCCAATCGGAATGAAATCCAACTATATTTATCATCCATAACAAACACACCATTTTTTTTTGCAAAGAACTATTATTTAATCATTCATAAATGGATATCATAAAGACTAAAGTGTAGAAGTGGAAGAAAATATCATCAGTATTTTCAATATACAAGGTTACATAATAATCTCCCACTAGGGGGTTTACATGAAGGTAACAACTTCAACAACTAAGCAGAGAGAAGTCTAAGCTACTTCAAGACTATCTCCAAAAGCAAGTTCCACTGAGCAAAGTCTTCTATGTTCATAACCTAAGGACTTCAAAGTATACCACACAAAATAAAAAAAGGTGGAAGTTTTCAGCATATATAAATAGAGATTTAGCAATGAAGGACAAAAATATACTAATTAAGTCTTCCCGTATCAATAGAAACATATCAAACATCCTAGTGGATTGATCAAAATAATAAGGATTTGCAAAAAAGTGTCCATTTAAGATAATAATATGTAATAGAAAATATTGCCTTAATCAATGTCCCATAACTAATCTCATAAACATAAACAGTTACATGATGATTATAACACATACTAGCATATACTAAATACAGGGTAGGAATGTATATATTTCACACTAAGGGGTAGGAGGAATAAAACTTATGTTCCAAACAAATATAGATTTTGTAGGAGGAATAAGACCTTAGTGCATGATAGAGGAATAAAACCCGGTATTCATACATGGAAGGGGAATAAAGCCAATTCTTAGAAGGGGGATAAAAACCAATTCTTTGAAGGTGTATAAAACATAATACCTACAAACATTATAAGTGGTAGGGGAATAAAGTTAAAAGCCTAAAATATTGTATCGCTACTTCTAGTTATGACTAGTAAAATAAACACGCAAATAAGAAGGCAAGATAAAGTATAGTCAATACGGGATAAAGGATAAAAACATTTATATATAATCAAGTGAGGTCAGAGGACCCATAAACAAGTATTCAACAATATTCAAAATTAACATACTCATAAGAAAATAAGAGTTCATGGTTCTATTTCATAAATAGGGACAACTTATTTCCAATCCACAAATTAGGGATGCCACATGAACTAGAATACAACATTAGATGCCAAAATGCATATTCAATGGTCTAAGAAGACCAAATTTTCACTAACCACTCAAATGAGTCAATTTCTCAGAAGAGAGAGAAGTGCATAAGGTAACATGAATTATAAGGACCAAGAGAGAGAGAGCATAGGAAACTTCTTAATATGATTAAGAAGTGAATTATACCTCTTGTGAAGTATAGGTATGTCCAAAGTCAACCCTAGATCTTCAAAAGAGATTCAACCAATCTATTAAGTATATAAGCAAAACTAGGCATAATAAATCATTAATTACACACACCCCAAAATTTGATTTTTTATTATTTATGAATAAGGTAGTCAAAACCACACCATCTTGTGTATATATATATTCTTGAGTGCAAATAATAATGTAGTTTATTTATCTGACTTGTATATTGTTCGATTTAAATTTTAGAAATTCCAACCAATTAGAAAATTCCTTGGAATAATGTATTAATTACAAGGGAATTATGTGATCAAAAGTATACCAATGAGTACAAAAAAACTCACAATTCCAAAACATGTTTTGTTTTGTTTTTATGACCTCGTATTTATTTAATATGAATTTCACAATTTTTCAACCAATCGAAAAACATAAAAATCCATGTATCTAGGTATTATCCACAACTAGGTGAAGGGGTCTCACTGAGGTGGCCCTTTCTATGTTGGCTAAATGGCTTGGGCCTACAGCAAGCTAAGTGCATAGCTCAGCATGATTAAAATTAAAAAAAAAGATAGTCATGCCCAAGATGGCATGACAAAAAGATAATTAAAATATGGGATGAAAAGTAGAAATTGTGAGGGACCTTCTTCTCTGTTCGACCTTGCAAAGAGTTGGTACCTAAGAGAAGAACTCCACCAAAAAACTCTAAATCTAATGGATATTTAAACAAACAAAACCTAGACCAAAGTCCCTCAACTCCTAACAAACTCAACAACCCCTTCTAAGGGTCCTAAGGTGGTTGGAAGAAGGAACTAGAACTTCTACTATGTTGGTCAAGAGGAAGAATCATGACATAAAAAATCATAGGAATTGATACTTCTAGAGAGGCTTAAAACATGTTTGATTAGAACAATTGAAGACACCAAAAGTAGAAACAATAGAAAATCAACAAGGGGAAATCAATAACACTTCCCTCAATTCAAACAGTGGTCTAGAGAAGTGATAAGGGGAAAATGAAGAGCGCCCTCAAAGAAGTAATTGTTGTAAAAAAGCCTTTTAAATTCAAATAAGAAATTCTATAAAAACTCATAGACATCATGGGATCAGAGAAATGCTAGACCAAACTCAAGTGGTGTGGAGACACAATGAGAGTTGGGGAGGTTGATTCTAGTGTGAATGAAAGGCAAAATATATGGTGTAATATATTTAAGGGGTTGTGGAAAAGGTACAAGGGTTGTTTAGTAGGGGTATGAAGACCTTGGATTGTGAGTAGAAGGGAAGGAAGAAGAAAATAGGGGAAAGGGAAAGAGGGGAGTTGAGATGTAAAGATGGCATGGAGGCCACAAATCCCTAGCATATATAGGGTCATTGGCTTTAGGATGATATAAGAAATTGGTGAAAGGATATTGTAGGAAAATAAGGGAAGGGAAACAAAGAGAGAGAAGAGAAAAGAAAAAAAGTAGGAAATCAGGTACGAGTTGATGTATAAAAGAAAGAATCTAGAAGAAGAAGAAAGTTAATTGACCATAAAATCAAAATCCGATGCTAGGAAAGATTCTTCATTTTAGGTAAGTGAGTGTGACAAGGAAAATAACTTGAAATTTAGTAAATTTAAGTATTAATAGTATTAAACATGCAGTTAATTATTTTCTTTATTGATTCATTTGAGGGTTCAAACAAGATTTAAACAAAGCCTTATTTGACTCCTAAGCTAATTAAGGAATGTCAAATCTGAATTTCACATATTTTCCACCTTTGGGGTCATCCATTACTACATTTAGTATTCTAGAGCCTAACATATATTTTCTTTTCTAAATAAAATTAGGAATATGGATTAATCATCTAATGTGAAACTTTCTCCATAATCAAAGTAAAACAAGAGAAGTTTGTATACATGTTTAATTTATTCTTTGCATACTATTTATTAGGTGATATCATGGATTGGAATTAAAAGGTTTCTCTCCCTATTTGTTTACCATATATATGTATGTTTATATATATGGATAATGTGTTGACATTAGACTTATTTTAGGATTATCTTCTCATGATTGAATTTCATTATCTCTCACATGTACTCACACCCCATTATTTAATTCCATATTCCTTTTAAAGATATTTAGTGATATTAGCTTAAAATAAACCAACTCTTAGTTATTTGATATGTCTTTGTATAGCCCATTTATTAATTATTTATCATGATTAGTCATCTAAATGCTACCTAGAGGTTATATCAATCATGTTACCGTCAAGGGTGAAAAGGACATATTATGATCATTATAAAATTTCTAATGTCTCTATTAAGTGAAACATGAAATCTTGGTCATATAAACTCATCATATGTCCATGTTAGGGTATGTAATATACATTGTTTTGGGATAAACTAAGAAATATACCCATAGGTACCTAAACCATGAAATTATACTTTCAAGAATAAGGAACGCAAGTTTTGCTATGTTATAACACTCCAACCCTTAAAAGGATTTTGTCCTAGAAAACAAGCCATCCTTATACTAAGAACTAATTGTTATCCACCCCTTGAAAAGGTTTAACCTCATAAGTCAAACTAAACAACTCTCAATAGGTATCTGTGTTATAGATTAAACATAGGGGTTTGTTTATGATATACATAGTTCAAGCCTCCAACTAAAAGGTCATATCCACTGAGGGTTGAGTCTTAGATCCTTTGGATTCTAGCATTACAACCCTAAGGTTCACAATATCATCCAAAAAATTAGTTAGTACAACTTTCAACAACCTCAAGGAGATAAAAGGGTAGGTCCACTAAACCTTTAGCACAAGCCACTTCTATCTAGTCATCCCTACATGCTAAAATAGGGTTTGAGATTTTTGTCCTAACTAGTTCCAAGGTTTCCCTACCAAAGTTTATGCATTCCTTCAGTGTGACTTGGTTCAAGAAAAATTTGATAAAATGCAGAGAAAATTTTGAACATATAGTATTATAATGGAAAATAAGTTTTCTTCAAGAAATTTTGTGACATAAAATCAAATATGAGTTCAAAATCAAAGAGAGAACCAAGTCACAAAATTTTTGTAATAATATATCCTTATACTAATACTTTAACAACCTCATTACTCAACTCCATCCTATTGTCCAAACTTATAACTTCCAAGAGATATACAAAATTAACCTACATTATATGGTATGATTTTAAAGGTCCATTGCCTTATGATTTACTCATCTAGATCCCTATGTGTACCTGATATGATTCTACATCCTCCTTCAATCATCTCATGAAAAACTTAGGTAAATTGATGGGTAAAACATCTCATTTAGGGCTTTCCCATAGGATAAGGTTTCTATCTAGGGATATAACATGAAATAGTCAGAATATGACTGACATGGCTCAGATATCATCTTATAAGGAGTAGGACCCAAAAGGGGATCCTCTTTGTTCTATATAAAATAAGATTCATCATCCATAACAAAGAGACACCAATTTTTTTGCAATGGATGAAGAACGATTACTTAATCATTCATAAATGGATATCATAGAGACCAAAGTACAGCAACAGAATAAAATATCATGACTGTTTTAGTTTTGCATAGTCACATAATAATATCCCACTTGGAGGTTTACATGAAGGTAACAACTCCAACAACTAGGTATAGGGGAGTCCAAGCTACTCCAGTTATATCTTCCAAAAGAAATATCCACTAAGCAAATTCTTATATATTCGAAGTTAAGGGGTTGGCAGCATACCCCACAAAAGAAGAAAAGGTAGAGTTGTCAGCATGAAAATTTCGGTATGAGAATGTAAATGGACATTTAGAAATATTAAACTAAAAGGAAAATAATATACTTATCAAGGCTTCCCATATCAAGAGGAATATATCAAGCATCCAAGTGAATGATCAAAAGCGTAAGGATCACTAGAAATGTGTTTCGTTTAAAAAGAAACTATTGCCTTAATCAATGTCCCATCAAAAATCCTACAAACATAACAGTTACATGTTGATTATAATACATACTATCATATACTAAAAATCATAGTAGGAACACATATATTCCATACCAAAGGATGAGAGGAATGAAACCTTAGAGCCAAACAAATATAGATTTTCTAAGAGGGATAAGACCTTAGTGCATGGAGAGAAAACCACAATGCCTAATATCATATGTGGTAAGGTAATTAAACCCAGTGCACGGTAGGGGAATGAAGCCTAGTCCCTATAAACATTATAAGTGGCATGGGAATAAAACTCATCGCCTAAAATATGGTGTTACTACTTGTAGTTATGACTATTCAAATGAAATATACAAATAGGATGGGCAAGATAAAGTATAGTCAAGCTCAAATAAGGAATGACAATATCCAACTATTATGAAGTGGGGTAAGTGGACCCACAAACAAGTATTCAACCAAATTCATAAGATATATCATAAGACTATAAGAGGCCATTGTTCCATATCATAAATAGTAATGATTATTCCCAATCCAAAAATTAGGGTTACCACCTAGAATAGTATGAACAATATACAACATTATAGTCTGAAATGCATATCCAACAATTTAATAAGATCAAATAATCACTAGGAAATCAAACAATCACTAGACACTCAGATGAGTCAACATCTCAAAATATAGAGAAGTGCATAAGGTAACATGTTCCAAAGAACTAGGAAAGAAAAAAATAGGTGATTCTCATTGTTATTAAGAAGTGCAACATATCTCATATCAAGTCTAGATATGTCTAAAGTCAACCCTAAATATTCAATAGAGCTTTAACCTACCTATTGAGCATACATGGAGAACTAGGGTTAATATATCATTAATTACATGAATGCAAACACTAGATTGTGGCTTGTGCAAACCTACACTGTAGGAGGAGAGACATGGCAAGTCACTATGATGGAGATAGTGTCACTCAGGGTGGAGAGAAGACCTAGCACTAATCCTTTCCAGTTATAACATGAGAAAGGGGTAGGTGGAATGGTTCCCACTATCCCTAAGACATCCACTATATATGTGGAGCTGAAGGTGAAGGAATGGAAGAATTTATTCTTCTCCTATTCCAATGAAAGTGATTCAAAGATGAAGAAGTTTAGATGTGAGCGTTGTCGAGGGGAAATTGGTGTACTCAAAAGCGATTGTGGATTGAAATCTAGACAAGGGAGCAAGGTTGTTGCATGCTATGATGTCGGTCTGCAACCACATTGACCATTCCTTGTTAGACAATTTGCCAAAATTTGGGTTCGATTGAGATACGGTTGCAAGGTAAGGGTGTATTCTTGGTCACCTTTTTAAATGATGAAAATCTAAACAATAGCAGTTGAAGAGGGGCATGGTTTGTTGTTGGGAAGTCTCTGATTATCAAGAAATGGGAGAGGGTGACTCTATGTAGAAATTGAAAATGGCAGAGATTCTAATTTTGATCAGGGTTTTCATTTACCTATTGAATCGTGGGATGAAGATATGTCCAATAGTATTGGTTTTATTCTTGGGAATTCGAACTATATTGATACTCCTACATATACTTTTAGAAGAATCAAATTTTCCAGAATTTCAGTGCCCGTCTCTACGAGTTCTTCATCTGCAAAGTCTTTACTATCATGAGAAATTATGGACTGGAGGATGTAATATTGTTTGGGTATGAATCGGAACCCTCCTGATGCATTTGTTGCGGGAAACCTCCAAATCAGGTAATATTGGAGGTTGGAAATGGTACAAGGAGGTAAATCTAGATCTCCTCCATTTTTTTTCTCAAAAAGTGTAAATCTTATCTCAAGGGTGGTTTAGTTATCAGCTAACCAGTTTTCTCTTATTGACACTAATTCTCTGAGGGATGATGAGCTTTTTCAACTTGTAGAAGGTGGTGTCTTCTCTTCTTTAATTTCTAATGGATAAAACATTTTCTATTGTCTCCTAAAACATGAGGGTGTTGAGAATAAATTTGCATGAAGCCACAATGTCATTAAGAGGTTTGGGGCAGGTACCTTTGTTATTTTGGAGTTTTGACTTAATAGTGATAATGTTTAAACTTCTTTTGATGCTATGTATAAGGGTGTAAACTATATTAATAACTTTGATTACTATTCTTATATTAAGATAATCATCTTTTGGATGGATCCTAGTACTCTGATTAATTGCTCCTATAAGTGTAATCAAGTTGTTCATTGTAAATTCTGAGTTGACTCAAATAGTTTTTTTATGTCTGTCGTTATGGAGCTAATAAGGATAATGATAGAGAGGGGTTGTGGATTAGTTTCATTGTTATCTCTTTTTACTATAATATCCCCTGGTTTCTGTAGGGGTGATTTAATGCAGTTCATTTTAATAATGAGAAGCTTGGAAAGAACCTTCATCTAAATCAAGTAAGAAAGGTTTCAATGATGATATAGAAAGCATTGGTCTGCTTGATATGCTGACAAAGGATCCCTTCTATATTTGGGACAATAGGAGTAAAAATGTTGAGTACTTTCTCTAAGATTTATAGAATCTTATGTAACATTGACATTCTTTCTAACTACAAAGGAGTTTGGGGTGAAGTTTGCTCATCCATTGTTAGTGATCACCGAGTTCTTAAGTTGCATTTATCTTCTATCAAGAGGAACGCTTCCCATTTAAGGTTCAAAAACTCCTGGATTAATAATAGTAGCTTCTTTAGTCTGGCAAGAAAAGTCTGGGATATGGAGTTCTTGCACACCCTATGTATAGTTTGCATGTGAAGTTAAATAGTCTCATGAGTACTCATGTTATATGGGATAGGGAGTCTGTTGGAAATTTTCACTCTCTGGTGAGGGCCCTTGAAGTTGAGTCTATTCTACTCAGGAGAAAGTTGAGGTAGATCTTGATAACGAGGAGCTATAGAAATTGTTGTGTGATATTAGACAGAGAGCCAATAAAGCCCTCGTTTATAAGGAAAAATTATATAGATAGAAGTCGAGAGTTCAATGGATCAAGTTAGGAGTTAGAGAAAAATAAAAAATTTATACATCTTTGAAGACCTGGAGGCTTACTAATGGTATTCATTATTATGATATTGATGGTTCCTTTTTCTCTGACCCTAACGCTATCACCGGTCATATTGTATCCAACAAAAATATATTTGATTCCAATGAAGGTAGAAAAATTAATTAGAAGAAAGAATGGAAACTTCCCCCTATTAGTAGTACGCGGAAGGAATAGCTTGAGGAAATCAGTGACAAAGGAGGAAGTTTATAGTACCATCAAGGATATGAAGAAGGATAAGGCTCTGGGCCCGGATGGTTTTAATTCTGAATTATTTACTTCATGTTAGGAAATTGTTGGAGAAGATGTATCTAAAGCTATTTTGGGGTTCTTTAATATTGGAAAATATTGAGAGAGTGTAACAAAAGTTTATAATTACAATTCCTAAAAACAAAGGGACTTTCTCTCTAAAAAACTTCAAACATGTTTCTCTCTTTAGCTTCATCTACAAAGATATCATTAAGATTATGGGAAATAGGTTGAACAGCTATTCCATAATTTGATTGATGATATTCAGCAAGCTTTTGTTCCTGGTAGAAGTATTGATGATGTCATTCTTTTGGCTAATGAAGTCCTTAGTTCCTTCACTAAAAATGAAGCCACTAAAATGTATCTTAAATCTAACCTTTTGAAGGAATATGACCATGTTAATAAGGATTATATTCTCTTTATCATGAAGATTATAGGTTTTCATGGTTGTTGGCTATAGTGGATTGATATATGATTTTATTCTACCTATTTCCAAGTCTTGATCAATCAAACTCTTTCTAAAATTTCAAGGCTACAAATGGGGTAAGGAAGGAAGAATTGATTGATCCTTACCTTTTTGTAATTGTTATGTATTGTTGTTCTATTATTATTGATTATTGAGTCAAATGTAATAAGCTATGGCCTATTCAGATAAGTAATGTGAAAGAATCACACATTATTTTTTTTATGACCTCCTTATGTTTGCTAAGGTTGGTTGTTTGAGTAGTATTACTACCAAAGAAATTTTGAGGGAGTTTGCCTCTAACTCTGGATAAGATTGAATTCTAGAAAAATCCAGGTGTCTCTTAGTAATTATAAAGAGAATGAAGTCTCTAATATTCTTGATATTGAGGTTATGGAGTTACTAGTCAGATATAAGGGATTAACCTTGTTCACTAGAAGGCTCACTAAAGCCATATGTGAACCCATTCCTGATAAAGACAAAACCAAGCTTGATTCTTGGAAATACATGATCCTATTCATGGTTGGCAAGATTAAGCTAGTAGTTTCTACTCTTTCATCCCCCTTGCCTAAGTCGGTCATTGACAAATTGGAAAGGAAAATCTATAATTTTATTTGCAGTGAAAATGATGGTAAGAGACACATGCATCCAGTCTCATGATCACAAATTTGTAAAACTAAAAAGGAGGGAGGTGTTAGGACAAATGATAAAAATATTTGGGATGTTACTAGTGATAAAAATACTATGTCGGTGAAATGGTTGCACGGGAGATATCTTAATTTGGAGTCATTTGGAATATTAAGCCTAAATATAATGATTCATATCTATGGTGAAAATTTCTCAAGGTGCAAATTTTAGTTCTCCCTCGTATTGACTTTAAGATGAGAAATGGTGATAAGTTTCTTCTATGAAGTGACACTTGGTGTGGGAAGGGCATGAATCTTCTTATATTTGGGGATCATCAATTGATAAGAAGTTTACGAGAAGGGGATTTCTATAAAGTGAGTTTATATATAAAGAATGGTGACTAGTTCTTTCCTAATATAAGAGGAGGTGATACATTTCTATCTTCCCTTCGCACTTCACTTATGCCAAGGGTAGACCAAGAGGATTCTATTACTATTATGAAGAAAGAGACCATCTCCCTTAGAGACAGGTGGAATATTTGTAGAGACAGAAGTGATGAGCTTGATTGAGCCTAGTGGATATGTAGTGATATGATCCCCAAGTAGGATCTATAGAAACCTTTCCTAAATAATATTTCTACCCATGATGTTTTGAATAAATTCTCTTTGTGTACGACTTCAATATGTACATGATGTAGGTAGGAGGAGGAGAGTCTTTTGCATTTTCTTTTTGTATGTACTTTTAGCTCTAATTTCTTGTCTCATTTTGAAGATGTCCATGGAATGAAGTTGGTCTATATTTCTCGCTTTTGATTTATCATGGTAGGATAAAGTTTGAAGCTTCTTTTATAACTTTTGATCTTTGTTTGGAAAGAAAGAGACGGGTTTTCACTAGTAAGAGTAGGATCCTTTTATTGTTTCCAGGCTTAGCATGTGAGATGTAGGTCTTCTATACATATTTTTTTTCTTTTTTACATTTTTTTAAGCTGTCTTGATGTTCATATATAGTCATTGTAAAGGGACTTTTATATCGATAGAAGTAGGACACACTCATGGTTCAGCAAAAAAACACATGAACCACTATAACCAAATTTTATTATTAATGAATTAGGTTACAAAACCACACAATCTTGGAATTTATATTAACTTGAGTCCAAAGAATATTTTACTTTAATTTTTATACTTGTATATTATTAAATATGAATTATACAAATTCTAGACAATTAAAAAATCCATAAAAATGATGCATTAATTGTATTGGAATTAGGCAAAAAATAGTATACAATTGAGTAGAGAAAAATTCTACGATTCTAAAACATTTTTTTCATTTTCAGGCCTTGTATCTATCTAATATGAATTTCATAATTTTTAACCAATCAAATAAATTAGAAATTCCATGGATGCAGGCACTATCCACGACTAGGTGGAGGGGTCTCACTAAGGTAGCCCTATCTAGGTTGGCCAATTGGCTCAGGCCTACACCAAGACAGGTGCATAGCTCAGTGCAATTAAATTGAAAGCAAAAAGATGTCAATGCCCAAGATGGTATTACAAAAAGAAAATCAAAACATGAATGAAAAGGCTAAACTACAAAATACCTTCTTCTATGCTCAACGTTTTGAAGAGTTGCTACCTCTGAGAGGAACTTGTTGGCTAAATGGACATCTATAAATCCCTTTGTTTTGATTATGACAAACATTTCATTCTTATTAATCTAACGAGATACTTGAGTGTGCAGGATGACAAAGCAACAAGGGAAAATCCACAAGCTTACATATTTATATTTTAATGCAATGTAGTCACTGTTGTAAAAACTTGTACAAAAATATAATGTACAAGTACTTAGAATTGCATGTAAATCAAGCGTTAGATTCTCCCTAACTAAACACCACAGTTAGACAAGTCATCCCATTCAAATAAGATCACATAAGCACACTCATACATATAATTAGTGCCTAAATTGAAACATTGAAACAGGATCAATCTCGGTCGACAAACTCCTTGACCGAGACACTCTCGGTCGACAAACTCCTCGACCGAGAAAGATCCAAAGTAGCCGTTAGACACAACAGACAAGTTAGTTGGCAGTTGGAGAAAGACGTTGCAAATCACTTGTCCCAGAGTACCTGTCGGTCGACAAAAGTTCGACCGAGTAGGTGTCTCGGTCGACCATTCCTCGACCGAGATTGTCTCTGACAGCAACTGCAGAATTAATTAATTAGCCGTTGTTAAAGCAACAACTTTGTACCTAACGGCTAGTTAAGCACTTAGAAACCCCTAGAAGTTGTCTAGAACGTCCTTAAGCATCCTTAGGCCATTCCTATAAATAGGACAAGCCATAGGATACTCAAACTCACTTGTTTACACTTGCTACACTTGAGAAATCCTTGAGCATACTTTGTGCAATCTGTTTGTAAGCAATTTGAGCATTGTGACAATTGGCCATCTCATTCCTTAGCTCATAATTCGTAACCTATAGGCTAGTATCTCCTACCCACGGCAATCACAAGTTCACATACTTGGTTAGGAGATCTATACGCTTGATCTAGGCAAATCAAGCCTTGGGCTACAAAGGATAAGTTGTAATTTCCATTTTTCTTTCTTGTTCCCTATTATTGTTTGTACTCTCCTTGCTACTCCTAGGTTGGAGGCTGCAGATTGGAGAGGGTGAAGATCTTCTTGGCGAAGAAGGAGACTTTGAGCTACTTCAGAAGGCTGGTGCAACGGGAGGTTACTTCTAGAGAGGAAGGCTACTTCAAGGGGGAGCTTGGAGTTACTTCAAAGAAGGCTACCTCAAAGTTGGTGCACCTACTTCAAGTGAAGGCTGTTCAAAGGGTGTAAAGGAAAGTATTGTATTTTGTATAAATCCTCGAGAGGTAATAAAATAAATACTTTCAAATCCCGGTTGGGTAAGCAACCGGGTAGTGGACTGACAACTATAGTATTTGCTATAGTTGGAACCACTCTAAACACCTGTCTCTTTCTTCCCATTTCAATTGTGGTTTTTTGAATTCAATAAATTGTTAAAATAAATCAAAAACTCTATTCACCCCCCCCTCTAGTAGTTTTCAATTGGTATCAGAGCAGGCTTCAAGGAACCCTAACAAGGTCTTGAAGAAATGGGTGATGGAGTGCTCAACAACCTCAACCTCGAAGGGACACTTGTTGCTAGGCCTCCAGCGTTCGATGGAACAAACTATCAATATTGGAAAAGAAGGATGCAGTTCTACTTCCAAGGCATCAATTGGGACTTATGGAGAATGGTGTCAACCCCATACGAGCTCCCTCAAACTCAATTTGCAGAATGGGATGCAAATACGGTAAAGCTGGCCCAAATGAATGCAAAAGCTGTAAGCATTTTATATTGTTCTATTTCGGTAGGAGAATTTAATAGAATATCTAATTGTGACACAGCCTATGATATTTGGCATAGACTATCCATAACCTATGAAGGTACAGTCCAAGTCAAAAATTCCAAGATTAGCATGTTTAAACAAAAATTTGAACACTTTCGTATGGATACTAATGAATCAATTAGTGAAATGTTTGTAAAATTCTCTACTATTGTTAATGGTTTAAGTGCTTTAGGAAAACCTATTCCTGAAGAATATCAGGTATCAAAGATCCTTCGTTCACTTCCTCCAAAATATAAGCCAAAGGTGACAGCCATTGAAGAAGCAAACGACCTCACTCGACTGAAAATGGAGCAACTTATTGGAAACTTAGAAGCTCATGAAGCAACCCTAGAAGAGGAAGAAAGAAGAGCACGTGAACTTCAGCAAGGAAAGAAGAAGGATGTGGCTCTAAAAGCTTCAAAGGCTGTCACACAAGAAAGTGAGGAGTCAAGTGAAGAAGAGGGAGAAGAAGCCTTGATAGTAAATGGTAAGAAATACAAAAGATTTAAATCTAACAAAATTTCCAACTCTTCTTCTACCCCTCCTAGGTGCTTTGAATGTGGGAAGAAAGGGCATTTCAAGAATGAATGTCCGAAAGCAAAGAAAGGAAAGAAAAGCTCACACAAGAAGAAGGGAGAAAAAGCCTATAAAGCTGCATGGGACGAATCAAGTGACAGTGAAAGCGGAGAAGAAACCGTGGATTGTCTAATGGCAAGAGAAGATGATGAAAACTCTCAAGAGGTAAGCCTACTTGATCTTTCTAAAGAAGAGTTAGTCACTAGTCTACAAGAAATTCATGATAAGTATGTTGATGTCAAGAAGAAACTAAAGAAGGTTATCAAATCAAATGATGAGCAAATTGCTAAAATAGATAATCTTTCTTCTGAAAAGAATAACATTGATCTTGAGAATTTGTCTTTAAAAACATCTTTGGATGATTGCACTAGAAAGCTACTCACTCTAGAAACAAATGTTGATCTTCTTTCTAAAGAAAAGACTGACTTGTTAGCTAAACTAAAAGATTTTCAGACTCAACCTATTTTGTGTAACCATCTAGACTATGATAATGTTATAAAAGAAAGAGATTCATTGCTGTCTGATTTAGATCAAGCAAGAAAAGATTTACACAAGAAAATGAATGAGATTGCTCAGCTGCAAAGAGAACTTCATGAGTTAAGAAGAAAAGATATACTTGATAACATTCTAAGCATTGGTACTGTTTTCAACGGAAGAAAAGGTTTGGGATATGCTCCAAAGAAAAATCAACCCAAAAGAACTCAAACTATGTTTGTACCCAAGAACACAATGGCTAGAAAGAGAAATGAAGTTGACTCTATTACTTGCCATTTTTGTTTACGTCTTGGACACTATTCCTTTTCATGCCCTTATAAAACTAAGGATTCCGAATTAGTTTGGGTCCCAAAACCTCAAACTTAGTAGAGTCAAATAGAATTTAGTTGAGATATGACCAAAAAGATCCATCTTGCTATTTATATTGTATTATCTCAACTAAACAAAAGATTTTATGCTTATTGTTAATTTTCTGCATTATTGTACTGAAACAGAAACTTAGTCGGTCGAAGTATTGTCGACCGAACCATTAATCGGTCGAAGTATTGTCGACCGACCGAATGTCTGTAACATATCAAAATTTACAGCAATTATTTCGGTCGAAAATTGTTCAACCGAGCTACATTTTTGTGTTTTCTGGTTTTGTAATACAGTAATCTTCTTGATCGACAAATTGTCGACCGAGACATATGTCGGTCGAACAATTGTCGACCGACTGGACTTCTGATTCAGAACTTTTATACAAATCTGTACTTAAATGATTCTAAGCATATCGGACCATCACATGGGTACCAAAATCTACATTTTAATGCAGGAATGGGTGGTTGACAGTGGATGTTCCAAACATATGACCGGAAACAAGGATGCATTCCAAACCTTTGAAGAAAAGAAAAGTGGAACAGTCGCCTTTGGAGACAATGGTAAGGGCAAAATCGTTGGAATAGGTAATGTTGGTACAAACCTCGAAATAAAGAATGTTCTACTCGTTGATGGTTTGCACCATAATTTGATAAGTGTTAGTCAATTATGTGATAGTGGTTATGATGTGTTATTTAACAAAACTTGATGCAAGTTATTGATAGAAAACACTACAAATGTTGTTTATGAAGAAAATAGAGTTGGAAATATTTATATTCTTAAACCTAACTCTATGAAATCAGTAGTGGGAAAATGCTTGCTTGCAAATGACAATACCTTACAAGTATGGCATAAAAAGCTAGGACATGCTAGTTCACATGTTATTAAAAAGTTAGTGAAATATGATCTTGTTCGTGGATTGCCTACTTTATCTTTTGATCAAGTTGAAAACTGTGAACCATGCACAATGGGAAAGCAAACCAAAACCTCTTTTAAACCAAAACATGTACTTAGCACCAGTAGGTCCTTAGAATTAATTCATATGGATTTATTTGGACCCATGAGGACACAATCTATTGGTGGTAAAAGATATTGTTTTGTTATTGTTGATGATTATAGTAGATACACATGGGTACACTTTATTGCAACTAAAGATGATACTATTCATGTTTTTATACAATTTTGTTCCAAGATTGAAAATCTATTACAAAGCAAAATATGTACCATTAGAAGTGATCATGGTGGAGAATTTGAAAATCATACATTTGAAGAGTTTTGTACATCTCAAGGGTACACTCATAATTTTTCTGCTCCACGCACCCCACAACAAAATGGTATAGTTGAAAGGAAAAATCGATCACTACAAGAAATGGCTAGAACTATGATGCTTGAACATAACACACCCAAAACCTTTTGGGCTGAAGCTGTAAACACTGCATGCTATGTGCTAAATAGAGTAACTGTTCACTCTCATTTAAAGAAAACTCCATATGAACTAATACATTCTAAGAAACCTAGAGTTGACTATTTTCATACCTTTGGCTCCACATGCTATATCTTAAATACCAAAGATGATAGAGATAAGTTTGACTCAAAATCACACAAAGCATTCTTTTTGGGATATTCCACCTCTAGCAAAGCTTTTAGAGTATATAACACTATATCTAGAAAAGTTGAGGAATCTATTCATGTTTCTTTTCATGAAGAGTCCAAATCTGAAAATCTAGAAATCATAGATCTCACAAATCAATTCGAAAATCTAACCATACCAAATAATAGTGAGAAAAGTACTACAAATAATCACCAAGTTGAACCACAACCTACACCTAGGCTTATTAAAGATCATCCTCAAGAATTAATTATTGGAGATCCTAATGATAAAGTTAAAACTAGGTCTTCTTTCAAAGATGTTGCAAACATGGCTTTTGTTTCTATCATTGAACCTAAAAAGATATCTGAAGCTCTTAAAGATGATTATTGGATAATAGCCATGCAAGAAGAATTGAATCAATTTACTAAAAATGATGTATGGGATTTAGTTCCTAAACCACAAGATAAAACCATAATAGGAACTAAATGGGTTTTTAGGAACAAGCTAAATGAGGCAGGAGAAGTAATAAGGAATAAAGCTCGGTTAGTAGCACAAGGATATAATCAACAAGAAGGAATAGATTTTGATGAAACGTATGCACCGGTAGCTAGACTTGAAGCTATTAGAATGTTACTAGCTATTGCTGCACATAAAAATATCAAACTATACCAAATGGATGTAAAAAGTGCATTTCTAAATGGCATCATTCAAGAAGAAGTATATGTTGCCCAACCACCTGGTTTTGAAATACCGGAAAAAGGTGACTATGTTTATAAACTTAAGAAAGCACTTTATGGTTTAAAACAAGCACCTAGAAATTGGTATGAAAGGCTCAAGACATATCTTTTTGATAATGGTTTTTCTATTGGAAATTCAGATTCTACTTTATTTTTCAAAACATATACATCTGATTTCCTAGTTGTGCAAATATATGTTGATGACATTATTTTTGGAGCTTCTAACGATTCATTGTGCACACAATTTAGTGATATTATGCAAAAAGAATTTGAAATGAGCCTCATGGGTGAACTAACTTTCTTTCTTGGTTTTCAAATTAAGCAAACACCTGCCGGAATATTCATAAGCCAAGAAAAATATACTAAAGAACTCTTAAAACGTTTTGGGATGGATCAGTGCAAACATGCTACTACTCCTATGGCTACTTCTACTAAAATTGATAAGGATGAAAATGGTGAACCTATTGATGATTCTTTATATAGAGCCATGATTGGTAGTTTGCTTTACTTAACTGCTTCTAGACCGGACATTATGTTTCCCGTTGGTCTTTGTGCTCGATTTCAATCACAACCTATGCACTCTCATTTTCTAGCAGTTAAACGAATTCTTCGTTACCTAGCCGGTACTACTTGTTTTGGTTTATGGTATCCAAAAGGACAATCCTTGGATTTTAAAGCTTATACTGATGCGGATTATGCTGGTTGTCGACTTGATCGCAAGAGTACTAGTGGTGGTTGTTTCTTATTAGGGAGAGCTTTAGTATCTTGGTTTAGCAAGAAACAAAATATGGTTGCCCTATCTACAACTGAAGCTGAATATATGGCAGCCGGGTCTTGTTGCGCTCAAGTGCTTTATATGCAACAAGTATTAAACGATTATGGTTTTACTTTTTCATCTACGCCTATTTTTTGTGACAACACAAGCGCTATAAACTTAGCACACAATCCTATTTTACACAGCCGAGCTAAACATATTGAAATCCGTCATCATTTTTTAAGGGATCACATCTCCAAGAATCATGTTTCCCTTCATCATGTTGATACGGAAGATCAATTGGCTGATATTTTTACAAAGCCGCTTCCACTAGATCAATTTAACACAATTAGGAAGCAATTGCTTATCACTCCTTTGGAAGATGTTTTCTTTGATATTTGTGCTACTTAAAAAAAACTCTTAATTACATCATGATATTTTGGCTTTTAAATGGACATATTTGTCATTAGATTTGATGGGACATCTAATTAAGGGGGAGTTTTTATTTCTAAACGGATATCTTTTTGAAATGACAAAGGGGGAGAAATAAATATAAAACTAAAACTTTGAAAAACTCAATCAATGAGTTTCATAAATAAACTCTTGGCTTTACATTGAAAGTTGCTATATTCCCTAGTGAATTGGATTTCATGTTCCATAATTCAAGGGGAATAATAAGCACACATTTTATAAACAAGAGGAAAAGCTACAAAAGGTAATCTAAAGGTATGAAACTCATATGGTTTATATTTCCTTTATTTTTATATTTTGGAAATGTTTGTCATCTTCAAAAAGGGGGAGATTGTTGGCTAAATGGACATCTATAAATCCCTTTATTTTGATTATGACAAACATTTCATTCTTATTAATATAACGAGTTACTTGAGTGTGTAGGATGACAAAGCAACAAGGGAAAATCCACAAGCTTACATATTTATATTTTCATGCAATGTAATCACTGTTGTAAAAACTTGTACAAAAATATAATGTACAAGTACTTAGAATTGCATGTAAATCAAGCGTTAGATTCTCCCTAACTAAACACCACAGTTAGACAAGTCATCCCATTCAAATAAGATCACATAAGCACACTCATACATATAATTAGTGCCTAAATTGAAACATTGAAACAGGATCAATCTCGGTCGACAAACTCCTCGACCGAGACACTCTCGGTCGACAAACTCCTCGACCGAGAAAGATCCAAAGTAGCCGTTAGACACAACAGACAAGTTAGTTGGCAGTTGGAGAAAGACGTTGCAAATCACTTGTCCCAGAGTGCCTGTCGGTCGACAAAAGTTCGACTGAGTAGGTGTCTCGGTCGACCATTCCTCGACCGAGATTGTCTCTGACAGCAACTGCAGAATTAATTAATTAGCCGTTGTTAAAGCAACAACTTTGTACCTAGCGGCTAGTTAAGCACTTAGAAACCCCTAGAAGTTGTCTAGAACGTCCTTAAGCATCCTTAGGCCATTCCTATAAATAGGACAAGCCATAGGACACTCAAACTCACTTGTTTACACTTGCTACACTTGAGAAATCCTTGAGCATACTTTGTGCAATCTGTTTGTAAGCAATTTGAGCATTGTGACAATTGGCCATCTCATTCCTTAGCTCATAATTCGTGTCCTATAGGCTAGTATCTCCTACCCACTGCAATCACAAGTTCACATACTTGGTTAGGAGATCTATACGCTTGATCTAGGCAAATCAAGCCTTGGGCTACAAAGGATAAGTTGTAATTTCCGTTTTTCTTTCTTGTTCCCTATTATTGTTTGTACTCTCCTTGCTACTCCTAGGTTGGAGGCTGTAGATTGGAGAGGGTGAAGATCTTCTTGGCGAAGAAGGAGACTTTGAGCTACTTCAGAAGGCTGGTGCAACGGGAGGTTACTTCTAGAGAGGAAGGCTACTTCAAGGGGGAGCTTGGAGTTACTTCAAAGAAGGCTAGCTCAAAGTTGGTGCACCTACTTCAAGTGAAGGTTTTTCAAAGGGTATAAAGGAAAGTATTGTATTTTGTATAAATCCTCGAGAGGTAATAAAATAAATACTTTCAAATCCCGGTTGGGTAAGCAACCGGGTAGTGGACTGACAACTATAGTATTTGCTATAGTTGGAACCACTCTAAACACCTGTCTCTTTCTTCCAATTTCAATTGTGGTTGTTTGAATTCAATGAATTGTTAAAATAAATCAAAAACTCTATTCACCCCCCCCCCTCTAGTAGTTTTCAGAACTCAACCTGAAAATTCTCGATCTAGTGGAATGTCTCAACAAACAAAACCCATCATGAGTCCCCTGACTTGTAGAAAACTCGACAACCCCTTCCCAAGGTCCTAAGGTGATCAAAAGAGGGAACTAAAACTTCTTTCGTGATTTTATAAGTGCATGAATCATGATAGAAAAAAGAGGAGGAATCGGGAGAGTGGCGGAGAACTAAAACATGTTTGATATGATTGACTGAAGTCACCAAAACTAGAAACGGTAGAAAATCAACAAGAGAAAATCAAGAACACTTACCTCAATTGAAATAGTGGTGTACAGAGGTGAAAAAAGGTAAAAACCAAAGAGCACCTTCAAAGAAGTCAAGCCTCTCTAAAATCCACATAAGTGAATTATGAAGCCTCACAACAGCCTTGAGGTTAGAGAAACAATAGAAAAAATTGAGGTGGTGGGTGATAAAATCAGAGTTGGGGAGGTAGGATCCAGATAAAAGGAAGGCAAACTAGAACATATACTTTATTTAAGGGTGTGTGGAGATGGTACATGGGTTTTTAATAGGGGTCTAAAGACCCTCAGTTTTGAGAAAAAGAAAGTAAGAGGGAAATAGGGGAAGAGGGGAGTGGGACACGGTAGTGGCGTGAAGGCCATGAAACCCTAGGATATATAGGGCCATTGGTTTTGAGATGATATAAGGAAAGTGATGGAGAGAAAATTAAAGAAAAAGAAGGGAGATGGAGAGAGAAAAGAGAAAGAATTAGAGGAAATTGAATAATTGTTGACACAAAATAGGAAATAAGTCAGAGGAAGAAGAAACCCAATTTGATTGTACCATAAAAATCCAGAGGTAGGGAATAGTCTGCATTTTAGGAAAGCAAGATGATAGGGAAAATAACATGGAAACATGCATCTTAGGAAATAAAAATATTAATATTATTAAACCTATAGCAATTAAATTTTAATCATTTTCTCTCCTAATTACTTTGAGGGTTCAAACAAGATTCAAATAAAATCAAATTTGATACCAAGACTATTTGGGCATGGAGGAATTGAATTTCACATCATTTTCCATTTTGGTAGTCACTCATTACTTTATTTAATATTTTAGAGTTTAAATATATTTTATTTCTAAAATGAAATTAGGGCATCTACGGTTAATCATTTAATGTGAAACTTGGGCCATAAGCTAACTAAAATAAATATAGGTTTAGTTTCTTATTTTGAGACTATTTATTTAGTGATCTCATGGGGTCAAAAAGGTGTTTTTTCTTATTTATTTACCAAATAAATATATATGTAAAACTTGATCCATAAGCTAACTAGAATAGATACAATTTTAGTTTCTTATTTTGAGACTATTTATTTGGTGATCTCATGGATTGGGGTCAAAAAGGTGTTTTTTAATTTATTTAACATATATATATATATATATATATATATATATATATATCGGAAATTCCTGGTAAGATATATATATATATATATATATATATATATATATATGTATGTATGTATATGGATAATGTGTTGAAATTAGATTTGTTTTGCATTTTCTTCTCTAGACGAATTTTTTTTCTTTATCACATGTGTTCATGCCCTTATATAATTGGAAATTCCTTATAAAAATATTCACTGATATTATCTTAAAAAGAACCCACTCTTCATTAATCCTTATATCCTTGGTATGCCCATTTCTTAATTATTTATCAGGATCAGTTGATCGAAGCACTACCTAGAAGTTGTATCCATCATGTAATGGTCAAGTGTAAAAAGTGACCTATCATTTTCATTATAAGTTTTTAATGGCTCTATTAAGTCCAACAGGACATCTAGGTCATTTAAAAACTCATCAAATGTCCATGTTAGAGTATATACTATACCTTGTTTGGGCTAAACTAAAAATTATACACATAGGTGTTGAATACATTAAAATAGAAATTAGGAATAATAAATGTAGGTTTTAACATGTTACATATTTATTATGTCTTACCTGTATTTGTAAAATTGTGGAACTAATTTGCAAATAGGAACACTATAAGGAACATATACACCATTAGACCTCTCCTTGATCCAATTTTCTTCTACTATTGTTACCTCATCACCTCATGAAAGGATGTCAAGGAGCACATATTAATCCATGACTACCCTCCAACGGTTTGGGGTCGCCAGCCTCTCATTCCCCTGCTTCTTTCTACCACCACATGCCCTGGCTAAAAGATAGGAAAAGAATTCAAAAGGAAAATAATAAATATGAAAAGAAAATTGAAGAATCAATACAAATAGAAAAAAAAACTAAAATATATAATTAGAAAAATAGAATAAAAGTAAAAAAAGAACAATCAATAAAAAGGTAAAGAAATAAATGATATATTAAAAAATATAAAACAAGATAAATGAAAACAATAAAAATAAATAAAAATGTACAATAATTTGCATATCTTAAATAATAATTAAAAACAAATAATAAATTTAAGAATATAAAAAGATAATAATGACAAAATAAAAATTATAGTAAAAAAGATACCTGGATAGAAGCTTGTTGCACCATGGGTCTGTCCGGATAGAAATATATCAATGATGCCACACTCTTAGTAATAGATCCACAAGAACACAGTTTAGGATGCAGAATAGATAAACATGGTCAGTACAGCGTCAAATCCACGGGAAGTGGGGTAGGACACTAGAGGTAGTTTGTTTCCTTGGGTTTATATGGATTTTGACAATTAGACTAAAGGCTCAAACATGTAGAGAAAGCAAGAGTGAAATCTAAGTTAAACTAGAAACTAGTTCTAACTAATTAAGCAAAGAAAGTAAGTAACAATAGATATGCAAAAGCAATCCTAATTAACACCCAACATGCCAATTAATAAAGCAAGGAAAACTAACACTGAGCAATTGACTAAGAAAAACCTAACACAATCAACTAAAGGAGGGAACTAATCACTCTAGAATGAACTAACTAACATGAACAAGAAAATGCACTAAGTAAGAAAAACACAAGTATCTATCAAGAGATCTAGGTAGGGTTCTAGCAAGTAATTGGTGTAGTGGGTAGTTTAGGAATATATGTAATTATCAACCATGTGTAAGGGTCCTAGTCATTCACATACATCCAACAATCAATCTATCAAACCAAACCACAAGGAATTATGTAGAGTATGCATCCAACCCTATTTAGTTGGCAATGTGGGTTATGGTGGTTTATAGGGGAACTAGTCCCTATCACTTCCCATCAAAAATTGTACGAGCCTCTATTGACTAAGGGATAGGTAGAAATAGGTGTAAATGATCCAAGCCTAGGTTTCTAGGTAGGGTTCTCCTAATACATGTAGGGGAAATGAGAGGAGTAGGGTGCAGGAGAAGGGTATTTCACCTGCCACTATCTCCATCCAATCACTAAGAAAGACTTTTTGCTAAGTTCATATTGATGAACACATCTAGTCACTTAGATATCTCATCTAGGACTAGTGGAATGAAAGGATAAAGGCGAAGTGGGGATACTAGTTTTAATATAGTGAATTTAGGATTTTTTCCACCATAAAGCCCAAAATCATCCTTTTCACTATACCTTAGTTGATTCCATAGATCAAACAACCATAGAAATTGGTAAGGAAGGATAATAAGCAATAATTTTATAGAAATAAGAAATGAAGTTAGAGTATTGTGCATAAGTATTTTCCAACATGGTATCATAGTTACTTATTTTGGCCCCAAAAAACCCATACAGGGGACTCAGATACTCATTATCAAAGAAATAACAGAAGAAGAAGGAGAATAGGTATAAATTCCATGAACATGGTCAAATAAGAACCAATCTTCACCTCAAGCAACTCCAAGAACAACCTCCTCCTCCTCTAAGTGGATGGAATGGCATGAAAATTGAAAGTGGAATGTTTAAAACCCTAGAAAAAAAGGTTTTTGAAAAGGAAAATGGAAGTAAATGGAGTGAATGAGGTAGGTAGGAGTTTTTGGTGGGTATAATGTCTAGGACAAGCTCACCCATTTACTCCCATATGTTACTAGTGACTACACAGTGGCCTATGGGAGTCTACAGTTAGGTGGGGTAAAGTGGTAAAACTGGTAGTGGGAAGCAGTAAGGTTACATGAGTAGCACGGCCATGGTGGGTAGGTCTAGGAATGACCATGGTGGTGAATAAAAACCGGGGTGGTAAGGACAAAAACATATTAAAATGTGGTGAATGGAGTGAGGTAACACAGTCATGGGGCACCACACTTGTGGTAGGTTGAGGGTAGCACGATTGTGGTAGTAACCATGGTCATGGTGAAGGAGGTAGGAGGAGGTCATGGCCTTGGGAACGTCCATCATAGGAAGTTTCTACCATGATTCTGTTAGGAAACACCACTCCTTCTGGGCTCTACACACAAAGGTCATTTTGATGACCACGGTCGTGGTTGACGGACCAATTTATCTTGCTTGCAACCTAACTTCAATTTATGATTTCACTGTAGTATCATGGTCATGTTTGGATATCACAACCATTTTTGGGGGTTTTGCTTGCACTTGAGTCTTCTAAGTGTCCATCTGTGGTTCTCTTTGCTTCTACTTGATCCATGGTCATCTAAGG